>JAOXNG010000012.1:77600946-77624715 GCA_028566535.1 Scolopax minor
TGACAATCCAAGACCCCTTCATTCAAGAAGGACAGGGAACTGCAGGAAAGAGTCCAATGGAGGGCTACAAGGATGACCAATGGAATGGAGCACCTCTCTTAAGAGGAAAGGCCGAGAGATCTCGGTCTCTTTAGCCTGGAGAAAAGACTTAGAGGGGACCTGATCAATGTTTATAAACATCTAAAGGGCAAGTGTCAAGAGGCTGGGGTCAGGCTCTTCTCAGTGGTGCCTGGTGACAGGACAAGGGCCCATGGGTAAAAGCCGGAACTCAGTAAGTTCCAACTGAACATACAGAAAAACTTCTTTACTTTGAGGTTGACAGAGCAGAGAAACAAGCTTCCCAGAGAGGTTGTGGAGTGTCCGTCTCTGGAGATATTCAAAAGCTGCCTGGATGCCTATGTACCCTGCTCTAGGTTAAACCGGTTTTGGCAGGAGGGTTGGACTAGATGATCTCCACAGGTCCCTTCCAACCCCTACAATTCTGTTATTGCACTAAAGTACTTGCTCCTGATCACATGATAGCGCAGTGTCCACCTCGCCACATTGTACCCCATTTTAGAAAAAAAATCAATCCAGTTTGCAGTTAAGCTTGCTCTGGGACTCAAAGCAGTAGTGTCATACAATTTTCATCTTTGTGACTGGTCCAATGAAATAAGAGGGCACTATTGGACTTTTGGTCTGCTGGGACTTGAACCCAAAGTAGTAGGTCTTCACAAAACTGCACTGCACTCTTTTGTGCAGATGTAACAGCTTGTCTGAAGCAAGGCTGAATGTCAGCACACTGTGAAAGTACGTTCTAGGACTCTGCCCATATCAGTTTATCTGTTCTCCATCACACACTTACCGAGATATTAAAAGTATATGAGGGTCTCCAAATTTATCTGACAATGTATCGGTTTCTGGCTGCTAATAATTCAAGAGTGTAATTGACTTTCCCCTGCCACACAAATCTGTATGACTACTTCAAAGTGCTTCAGCTAGATGATAAAGCTCAAAAATGAGAAGGCTGTGTCCATCTAATAACTTCTCAAAAGCTCATAAGGTATCTAAAGTTTCCTAGAAAATACAAGTTCAATTTCTGTGAAAACGATTTTTCACTTGCATTCTCCAAGGTCAGTAAAGCTCTCCTTTCAAAATGCAATTGCAGAGTATAAATGCAGCATTTTGAGCAACCTCCTATTATGCTGATTTGTATTTCAGAATTTGTATTCCACCTTCCCAGCAAAAGCACCGACAGGAAATACCAGAGGTTAAGCATGAAGTTAACCACAAAATGGCAATTATGTTTATGAAAAGGAAGGCATGAATGTGATTTGTAAGGGTCAAGTCATGATTTGTGGGGGCATTTCAAGTGGCAGATAAGGCCGTACACCACTCCCATGGGAATATACCCTACCACCCCATTTTTATAGCTTCTGATAAGCCTACAACCTAATGTGGATGTCTTTTGTGTAATTAAAACTCTGCCTTCAATTTAATTTTAAAGAACATTAATATTTACAAACTGATTTAAAAAAAATCTTCACATGAAATGTCAGAACTAATGAACCTTATTCAAATGCCAAGTGGAGCAATTCCCTTAAAAATTATAAGGATCACAAAGTTTAAGGAGAAGATACCTTAATTTTCCAAGTTATTGCCACCTTAGCAGGGTTTATCGTTATACAAATTTGGCTTTCGTTCTTCAGTTCATACAAACTGTAATTGGGTTAATGCATGGTGCAATACTATAGTATGTTAAACCCCAAACTAGCCTTAGAAAATTCTTCCCGTTCAAAGCAAGAAAATCTTGCTGTATCCAAGAGAAATGAAGCTGCAAATGAACATCTTGTAGTCCAACTAGTTGCCAATTCACTAACGTAACACAGACAGCTCAGTATTTTGATATATGTAAATTTCAACAAGTGATGAATAGTCACCAAGGATATTGGGAAGCCTTTAAATCTAATCGTCCTAGTCTGACTACACTGGCTTTGGCTAGTCTATCAGAGACTTCTGCTTCTTGTCAACATTGAACTGTTCACATGTATACAATAATATTAAAAAGAATGATGCAATTTATGCAGAAAATCTGTAAGATACCAATGTCATGCTAATCTATACCCACTTATTAAAAGACATAAAACAGAAAATGCTAGGCAAAACCTACTAGCCTATCAACTGAACTATTCTAGTTCTGAACTATTCTAGTTCAGAATCCTAGATAACAAGGTATGGAATTTTTCTTTTATACCTCAGCTGCTTTAAGTTCTTCTCTCCAATATTCCATGAACTTCTTCTAATCACATCATTATAATGTATTTAAGGATTTTTTTCCCCTATCAGACCATAATCTTCCCATAACTGTTAACAATGACTTAAATAGTATACTAAAGTAATCACTAGGGCAATTAACTTAATAACCTGTCTTTGTAATTAAAATCAGAAGAAAAAAATGCACTTGGAGTAAAACTGCAGTACAGCTCAGGACCACACCAATTATACCTTCGAAATCTACAGTCCTCGGAGCAAGGTTAATCTAAATTTAAAATCTTAACTTTAAAATCTTTAAAAAGAACTGAGTTAAAATTGCTACTCTAGTATCATCACTCTGGTTTCCCTAAGGAGATGCAATCAATTACTAAACAAAACTACTTTCAAGCCTAGGAATTGTGGACATTTTACTACTTCAACTTACAATGATATGCCCACTGAACAGAAATAAATAGAAATCAACAATATGATTCTGCAATACTAAGACTTAGAGAGGCCTTGAAAGTTTAACAGTTGTAAATCAAATTAAAGGATTAAAGGTGTTAGAGGAACTTTTTGGTTGTGTCCAAAATTATCACACTGGGTGTCTTCATAAGAATCACGTAAGCATAAATGCCTATGTTTTAGAAAATTGTAAAATATGACCTTTTCAAATGACTGAAACAGCTTCTTATTTTAAACTACCCACATCAAAGGAGGCATTAGATATTTTTCGTATTTTATTTCCCTTCTAGCAGTTCCTAACAAGGTTTTACAAAGAACAAAGTATAATGGAGTCTTAACAGGATGCTAGACTCAATGTTTCCTTTTAAGAGCAATGCAATTATTCATATATCCTTATCTTCTGATTTGCTTTCATCAAAATAAAAATGTTTTAATTTAAATAATAAAAAACAACAACCAAACCAACACATCATAGTTCTCCTTTGACGCTTTTATTTAAGCAAATCAAACATTTAAGTAGGAAATCCATGCTTAAAAAACTACTCGATGGGCAGCAGGATGTTTTGGTTTTTTCTTCAGGAAAAGATACACTGGTGTTATAGACCATTAAAGACTTTGCTTAGCAGAGATAATTTGCATATGAAGAACAGATAAATACCAATATGCCATTACCTCTTTGAATAAAGCTCAGTTTAAATTAATTTCTTTAGATGCTAAGACACAAGAACTATCAAGTCTCATAATGCAGGAGAACAAAGTACTGCAAAAGGTGAGCAATAAATGTTCAAACTCTCTATTGCAATACAGGTAAGAAAAGATACAGCATTCTAATATTTCTGCCTCTAATTCCTTGCTAAAAGTCTGAAACATTTTTAATCCTATAATTTCTGTCCATAGCACAAGAATTAACTAAGAACAGACATAAAAAACCCAAGCCAGATAAGGTATCATATTTTGCTTCCACTGCAAAATCCAGCCAGATAAGGTATCAGATTTGGCTTCCACTGCAGTTAGGACATTTGAACAGAAATAGTGTTTATGCCAAGAAACTGATTGGACCCAAGGAAGTTGGTGGAAAAATAAAAAGAAAGAAACCCGTTATGGAATTCAGGACATCATGTTTTTTTCCTCTCCAGTTCTGAATGCCACAAAATCAGCTTTTGGATTTTTACATAAACAAAACTGCTATTTTTTGTGCTGTTATTTTTTTTCTAATCTGTTTCAGAACTTTTCCAATGCTAAAAAGGAAGAAAAGATGGGAGTCTAATAATGATAAAAGGCTAAACAGTATCCCTCTCATACATATAAAGCTTTAAAGCTCTTATTTCCTCTCTGATTAAAATTTAAAAAACACCAAAAAAACATTTCCAGTGGCTTTCTGATAATTAGATTTTATTTAATAAGTGAAAGACAATATATGGTAAATAATTTAGTAATTTTTCAGGTAATAAGAGCTCTTAAATTTTAAAGTTCTATTTGGACTGCTACAGAGTTGCTAGAATATTTTAAGTGATTAGAAGGCATTTTTTTGATGAACATTGACTATATTTATCTGCTCTGGAACGGATCAACATTCCAATCCATTTTTAAGTACCAGCTTTAGTTAAATTTTATTCTCTGGCATTTCAGAGTAAGTCCAAGATAATTTCCATTCTTTCTCATTTATTTATGAGAATAAATGAAATAGGAACATAGTCAACTGTGACTCTCTATAAGGCTTTCTCTGTATTCTGAGAGAATAATAAAAGTTTAGAGCATTCCCAGACCTGTTGGGTTTTTTTTTTTGTTATTGTTGTTGGGTTTTTTGCCTTCCTAGGAACGGGTGTGTGTACAAGGAAATAAAACAAATAAAAATAAAAATAAGCAATTATACCTGTTCATGAAAGAATTTACCAAGATCTTAAACGCACTGTACGTCATTTTCTAATTTAGGGCCTAATCAAGTGGAGTAGTTAGAGATAGCCATCTGCATTTTCCTCCAAATAGTCCCCTGCAGAATAAGTGTCAAAGTCAATGGATTTACACCGTGGATCTGTCTGATACATGCTTTTGGAATAGAAAGATAGTTATATACTGAAAGAAAAAGAGAAACAAACAAAACAACCCTCACTGACAAGACATAAACTTGAACAGCAACTTTCAATCATCAGATAGTGAAAAACAAAATTTACAAAGTAATATGTAACATGATTTTGCCATTTCTAATTTGTTCTCCGTCTTTTCTGATTTGGCTAGAAGACTTGAGGAAAACACTTTGGTTAAAGGGAAAAAAAAATAAATCAGACAAAAACTCTCTGGTCAGCTAAACTCTAGCACAGAAAGAAGTTTGCAAGCCAAAACAAAAATCATGATGCATCTATCCACTCTGAATGACAAAGAATGACTACATTTCTTTTTCCTAATAAACATGTGCCTACATACCTAGGTAAGTATGATTAGAAATATGCTACTTTAAGTTGGAATACTGTGCTATTTAAGCTGGAAAGTTAAAAAAAATACCACCCCAAACCTGTGTGGTTTACAGACCTTCTCCCAGGCCACTTTATGACACTGGGACCAGCCAACATTGTGTTCCTCTCTTGGTTACAAGCACAATTGGCTGAGAAATTCTGACAATCTGGATCATAGTTGTAGTGAGTTTGGACAATAAGGTACTTTCTTGTCCTAGCTACAGATGACTAGGCACTCCTTAATGTGCCTAAAACTCAGGTATGCTTCCCCAGGCAACCTGAAACTCTGCTGTCCAGATCATAGCCTGCTCTGGAAGATATCAGAGTTACCTTACAAGAATTGTGGTCAAGAGGGAAAAATAATGACCAAAGTCAATTACCTCATTTTCCTATAAATAACAATCCGAAGTGAGACTTTGTGAGATCTCCAGGATTGCAACTGGATGTGACTCAGCAACTCCTTGTGAGTTGGGACACCTCTAAGGATAGATTTCACAAGGGTATTAAAGTATAGATTTTGTGAGGATTTCACAAGGATTTCAGAAATCATCTGCTGATAAGTACCAATGAAGGAAAAAGATTGAATAATTCACTACTATCAGATTTCTTGATGTTTCAAAGATTGCTTGGTACCAATAATTTGCTACTTTTTGAAAAAAGAGAAACATCTTAATTATAAAGTTAACCTCTATATCTGTTTACATGCTCTTTGATATAGGAAACTTTTGTTTTAACTCTTGGGAGAACCTGGCCATTTTTGAATCTTTAACTAAGTCACTGTGTTGATTATATCAAATTTTGTTAAATCACTTTGATCATTGTCTGATAATTAAATACTGTTAAAAATCATACAACCTAATCCTGTGTCCATAAATCCTAAATTGCTGCTATTTCAAAGTTGTGCAGGATAATTAACATTCATGACAGTCAGCCAGAATCATACTAACATTTATATAGCTGTGTCTAAGAGAACATGGAGAACCTGGTATCAATGAAATGAAACTCATGGTGTAAAACAGTGACAAATGAGTAGCAGGTTCTACAAGAAGCTGATACAGACTTCATACTTCTAGAGAGGAAAATAAACTGACAGGGTCTCAAAAGTGTTTGGCTTACCATTGTGCTGTCTTTGACCCTTGTGAATTTAATCCCAGTTCAGAGAGAGCTCTACTGCTTCTAGAAATGCAAACAACACTGGTGTCAGGAAGTAACTTCATTTATCTTATTTAAGATATAATACATATTTTATGACTGTTCAATAATCAGAATTATTTCCATATTTATTTCAAATAAATAAAATACTCCATATTTTCCAAATCACGTCTACTCAAGATTGCCTCTGGACCCATGTCTATATGGGCCTCTGAAGCATACCATGACAAGCCTGAAGCTACATCCCAGATATTCACATGGCACAAAAGACTACAATACTGCTTTGAACTCAGAATGAAGGACATACACATTAGCATGGCACAAGGCCTGGGCTAGTTAGTCTGTCTCGAGTAATTAGTTCAGGCTCAGCACCATGTAGACACGGCATCTTTGTAGTGCTGTGTAAACATATTTTCTGTTTTCAGCACAAAGAAAGTAATCGTGACACCAGAAAGACCAAAGAGAACCAACTGTTCATCACACACTACCACCTGTATGTTAGTGCCCTGGATTTATATGAAACAAAGTCTGACTAACAAAAGCCCAAATATCCTGATACCTGAATAGGATCCCTTAAAGTTGTGAAGTGTCAGTAATGCAGAAAAGGATTAGAACACTGAAAAACACTGGCAGAGCTGTACATCTCAGAAATAACATATTAAACCGGAGAAATATATTAAGGACTAATGTGAATAGTGACCTTTCACTGAGAACTTGAGTAGTCATAAATACTGAAGGAAAGGACACTAAGTGACAGACGATTGCCACTGAAAGGGACCTGTGAAAAAAGGCAACTTGATCCCCAAGATGTATGAATCAATACTTTTACAGCACAGAAAGACAGGTGATAGCACTATTTTAAAAAGACAGTAGTGACACCTCATCTAAATTGCTCAGGCACTCGTGGTCAGAATAAGAGGATCCCAATGAGACCAGTGCAGTGAAGAGTCACTTAAATAATCTAAATGCAGAGCCTTTACTCAGACAAGAGCAAAATGAAGGCCCAGCTGGGACATGAATTTTGCAATGGAGACAGAAATATTAAAGGGCCCAAGAACATTACCAGCTATTATGTCTACTTTACCTCTGTACTGGATCTGGTTGGAATGGAGTTCGTCATAATAGCCCATATTGTGCTTGGTTTGGGATTTGTGACTCAAATGGTGCTGATAACAGACCACTGTTCTGGATATTAACAAATTTTTATTAATGACTTTTTCTGACTCTGCCCAAGTTAGTAGGCTGGGGGTAGGAAGGAGGTTGCGAGTAGATAGAACCTGAACAGCTGACCCCAGCTGGCCAAACATATATTCCATACCTTATGTTACACTCAGCAATAAAAACAAGAGGAGAGGTTTTTTTTGAAAGGTGGCCATTGCTCAGCGACTGTCTGGACATTGGTCTGTTTGTATAAGATGCCATTGCCTTCATATTGCTTGTTTTGTGGTTTGGGGTGGGGGTGAGGAAGGGAGAGGATATTGTCATTCTTCTTCCTGTTTCCTTTGCTTATTAAACTATGTTTCTCTTGATCCACAAGTTTGCTTTTCTTATTATCTCTCGTCCTGGTGGAGGTGGGGTCCAGAGTAAGCAAGCAGCTGTGTGGTACTTGGCTGCCAAATGGACTTGACAAAAACAACTCCACCACTGCTACCATCAACTCTTGGCTGCATCCTGACTCAATCTGCAAATCATACATTGGCACATACCATTCTGTCGCTCTTCTCTGGTTTTCAGAAGAAGGGGAAAAGCACACAGCCAGAAGAATGCCACAATATATTACAGAACTGCCAGATACCTGTTTATAAATCTAATCCTCTGTAAACCTGAAGAATGAAGGCATACTGAGAATTTTCCTTTCTTTTTTTAGTCCAATATAACAATTAACTAGTAAAACACATCCCTTCTCTCCAGAAACCTTGTCTATCTCTTGTGAATACATAAATGACAGGACAAAGAGGGGTGGAGGTGGCATAGGCAAAATGAATATAAAATGTCAGGATACATATTTAGCCCAGAAACCCAAAGTGAGAGATTCCAAAAGATTCTACCCATGGAATTACAGGATGAGGATTAGAAGGGAATTCATAAGATGCAGACTGATAAATTTGAGATCTGGTATATAACTGCTTTCTTCAAGAACAGCAGACTGCATTACATAGCCTAGAGCTGGAAAAAATCTTCTATACAACACACTACCAAAACAATTTTCCAGGAAGAAAAACATGGGTAAAGTTGTATACCTTAGATAGATCACTCAACTCATGTGCTTCTCCATCTTCGGAAAATCTAAATTTCCATGAAAGTCTTTCAATATAAAAGGTGGCAGAAAAGCAACCTATCATCATTTTTAATAGATAGCAACCAGCATATAAACAGAAAACACTGCAAAGCAATCTGAACCAACTTTAGCAAAAATAGTTTTACTTCTCCCAAAGAAAATACAAGCATTTTATTTTGTAATCACTATGAGTAGATAAACTTCTTTCATAAATTCATAGGCTTGCGCTCCTTTTACTGCATTTTAGGCAAAGAGCCTCACACCTCAGTCATACCTGCTTCAAAAAGGAGAATGAAAAGTCTATTTTATTCTAATTTATTGCCTGCAGTAAGACACATCTTACTTACCACAAGACTTTAGTCCAGCCTCAGTTCAACTTCCTCCTACTAGCCTAGAAGAGATAAAATGAATCCAAGGAGCTTTCTTTCCTTCCAAATGTAGCAGAAATGGTTGTAAGTAATTATTTTTGCCCTTGTATAGTAACACAGGACTGGCAACAATTTTAGCCCCAAATAATACAGAAATAGATTTAACAATCTTGTTCACTTTGGAAAAAAAATTAATTCCCAAGAATCATACCTTATAGTATTTATCAAGACAAAACTCCTGTTGCACCAGCACTTTGGATACACTTTCTCTAATGGTTCATAGTTCTTATGTTGTTATACAGTATGCAACTTATTTTGGAATACAAAAATCACACAATAAATCTATTGTCCACATTGCATTAAGTTACTAATACTTGTCAATTAATTATTAATACTGTAATACTAATCTGTTAATGCTGACTGTAAGAATCTGGAGCTCTATTCAATGTATTATAGCAGGTAACCCACATAAATTTGGCTTCATTGCTCCACATGACAGGGAGCCAAAGACCAAGCCTTATATGCTGGGATCAGAGGAATCTATGAGAAATTTTTTTTTTTCTTTCTTTGAGTGTTACTACTTTTGGAGGTGTCTAATTGCTTTAGGTGTTTTATGTTGCTCATGAAACACTGAATCAGTCAGATTCTACCTTTTATTAGGAATAACTGTATTTGTTGGAAGGCTGTTTTACATGCACAAAATACTGAATTAGCATTCTTCTCAACTAAGATATAAGATATAATTAGCATTCTTCTAAACTAGATTCTAGCCCTGGGGTAGTGGTATTATAGCATAAGAACTGTGGAAAAACGCTGGACAATCTTCTCAGCTGACAGGGCTTGATAAAGTAGGAAAAAAAAACAGTGAAAGCACACTGTTGAAGAACAGCATAGAACAGCCATGCCCCTCTGCATCAATGTACCTTCATTTTTTGTTGAGACTCTTCATCATTCTTCAGGTCACTGTAGAAAGATCCTTGCATACTATTTACTCCACATTTCTTAAAGACATTTCTGGTATAAATAAAGTATGCTTGCACCATATGAAAGGAGAACTACTGAGTATGGAAACGTTAGAGGAGAAAGGGGTAAAATACTTCATTACTAAATACAGGCTGGGCTTTTAAAGGTGAAATTCCTGACTCAGGAATTATAGAAATCAACAGCAGAACTTCCACAGGTATGTAGGACCATGCACACAGAGGTGTAAGCTTCACTTCCAGCTCTGCCACAGGCTTGTTCATACTTTTCATAGTAAATTATGTGGCTTCACCTTCTCCCTGATGAAGTGCATTATGTGGTAAATAATGCACTTCTGTTTGCATCTCTCTTATACTTGCTTGAGAAGGACAGAATATTATTGATGTTATATAGTGTATTGGTTTCTAGAATTTTGGAGTAGATAATAGATTTAAGCTTGCTTTTTCAAGACATAGATCTATTAGAAAAATATTTTTAATGGCAGCTTCAGAAAGATCAAAAGGAAAATACTTTTTTTCCTACAATTCTGTGATATTTTTTCTGTGAACAAGAGAAATATTTCAATAACTAGTGCTAGTTATTGTACTTTATCACAAAGAAAAGGCATTAATATATCACAATATGATTTGCAATATGCCATACTTTAGTGAGTTTGTTATAATTTAGTAAAATAATGCATATTCCTGTGTGTTACTGTTACTTCCTTTCATCTACTGAAGAATGGGCATAAATTTAACATATTTTGATTTTGCTTTTATCAGACATGGTGAAACAGAGCATTGATTTTTTCCCCACCCTTCAGATTATGTAATGGTTCATCAACTCTTATAATAACCCTGTACAGTAGCTTTAATTATAATTGTGAATATGATAAAAAGATTGATTGGAAGAACAGAAAATAGATATTTCAAGTTAGGTAACATTTTTTAAAATTAAAATTGTTATGACCCTGAAAAATATTAGGAATATTTTGACATATCTTTCATACAAAGTAGTTCAGTATTCTTCATAAATCATAGGCATAATGATTATTTCACTGATTGATAGAATAGTTTGGATGGGAAGGCATTTTAAAGAGCATCTTGTTCCAGACCCCCTGCCATGGGCAGGGACACCTACCACTAGAGCAGGTTGCTCAAAGCCCCATCCAGCCTGGCCTTGAACACTTCCAGACAAATGGGGCATCCAAAACTTCTCTGGGCAACCATCCTCCAGGTCTCACCACCCTTACCGTAAAAAACTTCTTCCTAATATCTAATTTAAATCTACTCTCAGTTTAAAACCATTACCCCTTGTCCTATCACTGCCCTGAAGAAGATTCCTTCCCTATCCTTCCTGTAGACCCCTTTTAGGTACTGGAAGGATGCTATAGGGTGTCCTGCTGTGCCTTCTCACCTCCAGGCTAAACAACCCCAACTCTCTCAGCCTGTCTGCATAGGAGAGGTGCTCTAGCCCTCTGATCATTTTCATGGACCTCTGCTGAACTTGCTTCCACAGGTCCATGTCCTTCTTATGTTGTTGTCCAGCTCTGGGGCCCCCAACAACTCTCTCAGTCTTTACTCATAGGAGAGGTGTTCCAGCCCTCTGATAATTTTTGAGGCCCTCCTCTGGACCTGCTCCAACAGGTTCATGTCTTTACAGGTTCCAGAACTGGATGCAGAATTCTAGGTGGGGTCTCACCAGAGAGGAGTAGAGGGGGAGAATCACCTTTCCTGTCCTGCTGGCCATGCTCTTTTCAGAAGAAGATTCATACAGTTGTTATACAGGTTATGTAACATTTTCATAAAATAATAAACCATAATAAAAAATTAAAATCTGAAAAATTTTCCAAACTACAACAGTACCAATATAAAACAGACCTCCTGTAATCTCCGAGACATTTTTTAACATAAAGTAATAATATGGTATAACCCAGGTAGTGACTTTGTTTCACTGCAGGTATAACCGGGATAACTTGGAGTCAACTTAAGCATGTTTATTTAAGAACTGTCCTCTCGTTTCCGATAGAACAAAACTAATTTTCTTTTTAGTAATTTTACTTTTTAGTTAAGCATCTTCTCACTGCACTTTCTTAAGTTAACAGCATATTTTTCAGACTGTGTCTACTTCCAGAGTGATGAGATCTGATGTTTAATACCAAGAAATGGTATGCAGAGAGTGTCTGGCTTATCTTAATGCTATTACAACCAAGGTCAGCTAACTTCGTTGTGTGCCATGCAGGAGGGCTGGAAATGGAAGAGTGTAAAGCGGTCCCCAACTGCCGGGAGGAGCAGACAGGACAGGTGACCCAAACCTGACCAATGGGGTATTCCATCCCATCTGAATCATACTCAGTATAAAAGCTGGGGGATCAAAGGGATCCATCCTTTTTTTCTTCAATGGATGGCATCTGAGGATGACTCTGTCCTTTTGTCTGCATTTGACCCAATTCATGCATTCCTGAATTCTGTTCATGAATGCAGTTCCCATCCTACAACATACTGGTGTATGTTGAATTCATATGGTGAAACTTGTTTGCAAATAAGCTCACTTTGTTACTGAATGCAGTACTTTCCAGCTTAATTTTGTTTATTTTCATCTAGTCTTAAATCCTTTAGATAAATTAGATAACCTTTTTTTCACCTACATCAAAAGAATTATTGAAACAATTGATCTCTAAGAGATGAAATTCGCATGAGTATGATTTCTTATATGTGGAACATACTTTACTTTGACTATAGAAACAACAAACAGTACATGATAACACACTTCTAATGACTTTAAAAGATTTACCATGCAAACAGTGAATAAGATGTATGAAGTACCTTTACCAAAGTCCAAAAGTGATTTGCAATCTAGCTGACGCCTGCGGTCAGAGAGCTAAAAAACTCAATCAGCTTTGTTCATCCAAGAGAAGGATAAGAAAAGAGTAAACAGTAGTACCTACCTGTGGCAACACAGGGCACGGACTCTGCAGGGGGGTGAAGCAAAGACATTTATTGTTTCACTTTTCCAGAACATATAGTTTCTTTTGATCACACGTTGTGCTCTTTTCACAGATAGGTAACAAGTAGATGTCCATACACCGTTGTGAGCAATACAATTGGTCCATTTAAATATTTATCCCACCTAGGCTATTACTATTTTGGTACACTGCTATCTGTTGGCTACATTTCACACCACACACACATCACCATATAAGGACATCGTTTTACTGATCCCAAGGCCTCCTTCCCATCAACACAAGAACACCAGCTCTTGCTCAGCACCCCATCTCCAACTTTCTCGTTCTCCACACCTACCCGAGGATGAGTCTTTAGAAAGATAATATGTAAAGACAGACATACTAAATATGAGACCCACACCAAAATCCAAAATTAGCTTATTTAAGACTAGAAACAGGCTGAAATGTTTTAATAGTCTCTGCATCACTTTAAATCATTGCCAAAAAGAAACAATATCTTCTGGAAGTTACGGATGCAATGCAAAATTGCCTTTTTTACTGGGGACCATCTCCTATGGATTATAAAAGTAGACATACATATAGTTTCTTCTGATCTTAAAAATTGTACAACAGAATGTCATAGCAAGCTCAACCCAAACAACCAACCAAACTGACATAAACCAGAAACAACCTTAGTTTTGTCATTTGATCAGCTGTTTTTTTAACATGCAGAAGAAAACCTACACTGAAAAAGGTATAGGTTCCTCAAACTCAAAATAGCTAAAATATAAAATAATTACTACTTATCTTTTATTATGTTCATTGTTTAAAACTCAATGGTCTGATGGTTATAATCAGCTAGCATTCATTCAGTTGAAAGCTTGCAGGTCTTGCCAAGATTTTAGAATGATTCATAATAAACTGAACTGAATGAGTAATTAAACAGTTATCACTATTTCCTTTATGCAGGATATTAATTGTGGTCAAAGATCATTTAGATCACAGTTACTAGACTAGATATGTATTAAACAGAACAGAAAAATGTGATTTGATAGCATGTTATATATGTAATAGCTACAAAGAGATAACTGTGGAAAACCTTAAATGATTCCTATGAAAGCTTTTTGAAATGGATTGCATTATTCACGGGTCACACACAGCCTGGATGTTCAACCAGGGGTTTAATTATCCTAGTATCTGATGGAAGGACATTAGGGTTGGGCACATACATTCAGTAGATATATGGAGTGTCCTGAATATGTTTTTTTCCCACATGTGATCTGTAAATCAAGAACAGGAGACTCCTTTTTTTTTTTCCCCGATAATAACCCCAAAGGAAGAAGAACCAGTCAAAGAAGCAGCAAATGTCAACAGCAGTGGTGAAGAACTTAAAGCTTGGAAAGAGGGAGAAAGACAAAGAGTAGAACTGCATCCATTGGAATGATCCAACTGCAGAACTGCAGCTTTTGAGAAAATTATACTTTCAACGTGGCTTGAGTCTTTTGGTGTTTCAGGGAATTTCTCCCCTTCTCCATCCGGAATTTTCTTATATTTTAAGGCTAGATAAGAAAAAATTGGCACCTCCTCTAAATAACTTAGATGTCTTGGAACATACACTTGGAAAAAAGTTTTTCAATTTTGTGTAAAAAAAGAAAAAAAAAAAGCGGTATTTATACATTTTCTTACACTCCAAAGCCTGATGGTCCAGTAGGTAGAATGTTCATCTAAGGTGTAAAAGGCCACCATTTTGCTGCTCTGCCTCACAGAATGCCAGGCTTTAAAATTTAAGCTTTCAGGCCTATTTAAGTGGCCAACTGGAATTTCTAGATTGCTAGCTTAGTCTCTCCCAAATACGTTTTTACTTTCTATTAGAATTATTCACTGAATCCAACAGAGATGACAGAGATGGCTGAAGAACCTAATGCTAAGGCAATGATAAAATACTTAATATTTATGTCCTCCTTCAGGTATCTGAGGTATAAAGTTCAGTACTTCACTAATCCTTGACTATTCTACAAAAGGGCTTTTTTCTTTCGTGGTTCCGATTATATGTTCTCCATTGAATCCAAATATATATCTCAGGTTAAATTCTGTTGAAATCAGTACAGCCATGTGAAAAGCATTCCTTATCCCAATTAACTGAATTTGGTAACTCACTGTACTCAAAACTGGACTCACAGCATAATTCAAAAGATTCTGGGGTTTGGGATGAGTGATTCTTTGGCTGTTTCTTTTTAATTAAAACATTGAGAGCATCCCATTTTAATTCCACTAGGTGATCTCTCTTTCTTGACCCAGAATAGCATTTAAAACACTGGCTTTGCTTCAAGGCTAAGAACGTTTCATGGCAGTATCTATATACTTAGACTACGAAGATGCTTTTTTGGTTGATCAAAATCAAAGTAGCTAAATTTCACACTTTCAAAAGGATGTGAAATGGCAGGTATAACTGCCATGATGTAAAAGCAACAAAGGAGCTCTTGGCAACATTAAGTTTTCTTAGAACACAGAGAAAAATTAACATAAATTGCTGAATTACACAGGGAAGATATAAGATTAAAGAAAGATTCATGAAACTAAAATTATTCCTGATTTCCCTTAAATTCTAGTATAAAGATATAAAGCCTATGGACAGCTTTAGTGTAATAGCCAACTGTTTTCAGAACTGTTTTATGAATATCAGAACCGTTTTCAGCTCAAAATTTCCATTCACAGCTTAGTTAAGACAAACATATGCTTAGGTTTGGAAATAGATATCAAGTGGAAATCTGCTGCCAAAATAATGTCTCATTTCAATACAATAAAAACTTTGTATTATATATGTCAGCTTACTTAGCCATTATAACAATTTGGGTTTTTAGAGCACAAAGACTTTAAGGAACTGTGGCATTTCACATTTAACACATTACTGTGCACAGCTATAAACTTTATTTCCAGTTGGCCTCATGCAAAATACTTCTAAAGAAAGCTTTTACTTGTAAAGATATTAGATTTAATTTCCCATAAGAGAGACATATGAGATATTTTTTTAATGATCTATAGAAGCTTTAAAAGTTTGAATGTCTTATGATTGTTTCACAAAAACTATAAATCAGCATTTATGTTATATTTAAGGCTCAATAGTGTTTTGGCAAGACTCTGCTAGTTCAATGTTTTGAATTTAACTTTCCCTGGGGAACTAGGAAAAATACAAGAAAAAGACCACCAACATTCTCTGAAACAAACTCTCTTACAGAAAATGAGAGAAGAAATAACTGCATAAAACATTCTTCCCCTTTTTAGTGGTCCCCCTTGGAATCATGCTGTTTATCTAAAAATGCTTGACTTCTCAGAAACATTCATAGGTTCCCCATTATATAAATATTTTAAGATAATATGCTTTAGCTGCTATTAAAAGGAAACGGTCTTCACAATGAGAAATTCATATGCTGCTTCATGGTTTGATATGGAAAATGGATCACTCAGATTATTTCCAACAGATGTCAGTGTTCTGAGCTAACTTATCACAGACTATATTTTTACTGACTAAATAAAAGTTAATTATTTGTCTACAACTTTCATTATCTTTGAATTATCATTACTTATATCAAATGGATCATTCAAATGTGGTATAATATTTTTCAGAACACAAGATTATTAAGATTAAGAACATTCTTTCACAGGGTCTGTTTTACAGCATGTTTGGAAATCACACAGGTCCATAAGGATGCCTGCAGAGGAAGGCAGAAAAGAAGATTTGTATAATTCTGGAATATTTAAAGAAAAATAATAGTAGTAAGTGTTGAGATGGATACTACTTCAAGTGCTCTGCGTAGCTAGAACTACTGTGAATAGTATTTTTAGTTTGATTTCCAAATAAAAATACCTTTTTTTTTAAAAAAGCAGACCAGAGCATATTACTAGCGTAAATGGAGTGCTTGTGGGCTTATGATTTCTTATAAGTTATTAAAACATCAGCTGTATTTAACAAAGGTGGTGTTTTCATTCTTCAATACTTCAATACAAAGTCAAACAGCAATGAAAAAATATTAATCAGCTATCAAAAAATAACCTAGACATTATGATAATGTTTATTTGATTTTTTTTTTTTTATGAAATTCATTGTACTAATAGAAAATAAGTGGGGTTTCTGTATTCCAAAAGAAATAAATCTGTTCAGCAATAAAGTCTTAAATATGGGACAATTACAGTAGAAAGAATAGCCTATGCTTAAATACAGAGATATATTCAATCCATGCATCCCAGTATGTTAAAAAAGGGGGGAAAACATGCTGTTATCTTATGGCACAAACTATGATATAAATGTAGCTAAGCACATACTGTGTTTGCTCTCAGATAGGCCACCAACAGTTCATCAAAATGACGATACTACTTTAGGCATAGATTTAATTGACCTGTTTTGTGTGGCCCTTGAACCTTAATCTAAAGTGATCACAAAAAGATTCTGCCTTCCACAGCACTTATTTATGTGCAATGAAGACTCAGCTAGCTAATAAAACAATGATGTTTAGAGCTCAAAGAATAGCTACAAACAAATACTCCTGCTTTCTTTTTTGATTCTCTAAAAGACTGCACTCTAGAAGACAGGATAGTTTGATTAGTGAAAGTCAGCAAAATTAAGCCTTTTCATTGTATGACTCACTGGTCTGCAAGAAAGCAGATCTCTTTTATAAGTTTTATAAGTTATAAGACATTTTATGTGAGCTTCAATTAGGGAAAATACTACCAAAAAAGTTCTTCCTCATTTCAAATTCATGACATGTTTGAAAAAAAGGAATGGAGAGCCATTTAAATCCTAAAAATGGCAAAATATTTCAGAACAACCTTATTGATATATATGTTGCAGAGAAATTAAGCTATTTATCTGCATTGCACAGACTGGTTTAGATCGCATACCATTAGATATACAACTTTTGCACCTTTTCTTCATTTCTAGGTTCCTTATTCCTCTTCTTTACATAATGTTGTGTTAAACAAGACAGTAAACACAGGAGAATGACTTCTGGTGTAATGACCAACACTAATGTCTCATTGACACTGATGTATTTTTCTTCTCCATTCCAGAATGATTTATTATGCTTTAATATTTCAAATGCCACGACAAACTCCATTACCACTTCTTTCAGTGATAAATGGTTCATAGCACTCAAAAGCAATTTGAAGAAAAAAAAAATGTGTATATGTTTTCCACCCTGGCTCATCATCATCATCATCAACATCCCAAACTCTAGAGCAGACTTTTTTTTCGCTCAGCATATACATTTACTTCTATATAGCAAAACAGGTAGAAAAAAAATCCAGTAGACATATTAAAATTATCTTTCAAAATGACTTTTCCTATAAATATTAGTCTGTTTGTAAGAACCTTTCAACTCAATGCACCTCCTCCTCTTTTCCCAGTTGTTCATAAAGCTCAGAGCAGCTATTTTTCATTTTTGCTCAATTTGCATCACAAATTCAGCTTTGCTTACCTCCTCGATATTTTCTTTCAGCATGATTAGTTCAGAGAAGCACAACTGAGTCTAAGAATACAATTCAGTGGAGCCAAATGCAGCATTTCAATCTCCTTAAGCTTCCTACAAACTAAGATCACATTCACTCTGACTTTTTGCAGTCAACTTTCCTGCTATTAAACTTCATGGATGTTAAGAACTTTGTTCTGCTCTAACCAACACAGCTCTAGAGTTGAATTCAACTCTGAGGTAAAGGAGGAAGTTCTTGGTGAGTGGTCAAGCTACTGAATGATTAAGGTAACCAGGAAAATCCTGTGTATAAAACAGATTAGGTACTGTACCATGGAAGTGCATTATTAATTCCACAGCTGCAGTGACCTGTGCTGAAAGCTGACATTGACCCAAGGGTACAAAGGCAAAATGCTGACAGCCACAAGACATGACAGGAGTCAAATCCCATAGCAGTGGTTCAACCCATGCAAATCCCTGGCTGTGCTCAGACCGACACTGCTCCCTGATGTCACTTTGGAAACTAAATGCATTTAAAGCAAGCCAAAAGAAACCGACTCTTATCACGGAGCAAGCATATCCCCAAACAGCACTGCAGCGATCCAACTACACTGGAGCCATGACACAGGAATAACTGGGGAAGCTTTCCCGTGATGACAAGCCCTCAGCTTGTTGCTCCCTCTGGAGCAGTCATGGCTGGAGAAGCAAGGAGAGACAGGGAGGGGAAAGACAGAAGCAAGGGGCAGCCTCTGCACCATGTCTTCCATCTCCTTCCATTCATCGCAGACAATGCTGCCATAGTGTCTAGGGTTGTTTGGTGAGAGGATGGCAGTCCCCTGGGTCTGCCAGCTGCAAGGGCACCTTCAATTGCAGCATATCCAGAGCAGGGGAAAAGTTGTAGTCAAAAGATGTAGTACATCACAGTGGTAGTCACAGCTACAGCAGGGAAAAAAAAATCATGGAATCACCAAAAATTAAAAGGAGCTTAAAAAGTCATTTAGTTCCCCCTTCTCTCCCCCTTTCAAAGGTAGGATCAAATTAAAATGTACTCATGATGCATGCTTACCTCCTTGTCCTTAAGGAATTTCTAATTTTGGACACTACACAGTTTCCTTAGTCGTTTATTTCTGTCTTTCTTCAGTCTTTACTGTTAGACATTTTTTCCCTATATTACACTTAAATTGGGCAATTTAAGCTCATCATTTCTGATATTACCCACAGCAGACAAAGAAGCACTTTTCCCTTTCCTCACTGAGGAGCCTCTGACGTGTTCAAGGCCTCTAGGACATCTTCCAGAAGCCTCCTCTACTCGAGACCGGGAACGGCAGGCAGATGGCAAATGACTTACACAGAAAGCTTATGTAGTGGCCCTTTTCATCCAAGTCTGTGACTAAAAAACAGATACAGCATCAGGATAATCCATCAGGCAGAAAGCCATCTACTCATCATACTTGGGTCCTATGAGCAATGGTAAAATTAAGCAAATGATAAAAATGAGAAGAATTCTATCATTTTCTTGAACTCTGTGCTATAGAATTTACCTTAATCTACTTTATAGAACTTTTCTGATTGTTGTCAGTGAAATAGTGGTGTGTGATCTGTAACTTCTTAACTCAAGTAGTAATGAGCATTTTCTGACAGATAAATTCATTGATTCCATCTTCAATAGCAGCGGGCATTGCACCAAGAGAAACTGTTTTAGTCTGAAAAGCATACCTGGGCATTATGATCAGTACTGTTATCTCAGCTTATCCCCAAATAATATGGAAATTTCTTATTGACATTAATTATACCATACTTATTAATAAACATTTGTAAAGAAGAATGCAGCAAAACATCTAGAACATTTTCCATTCTCCCTTGCTTCTAAATTTTTTATTCACGCTTTAGTATACTTCTCTCTTCAGCAATTTCAACCTTCTCTTTAAATTATCTCTTCTTATAAATGCTCCAATATATACAGAAATGGCATTTTCCCAGATCAACAGCTAAAGGGACTGGGGATGGCAATGATTAGTCCTGGTAACTATTGCTCCATGTCCCGTTTTGGATGTGCCACTCCTGCTAGAGCCAAGATGAAGATGGAAGAGGTGATTAGCGCATTGCGCCATGCCTTTTGTTCCTTCAGAGGGTTTTATTGATAGAAAATGTCTAGATGACTCTCAAAAGCAGGCAAATTACCAATTTTCTATATCTTCTTAGGAGCTCGGGTGAGTCCATGTACACTGTGCACTGAGACCTAGATCCATCCCTGCTAA
The DNA here is from genome assembly GCA_028566535.1 of Scolopax minor. Classification (NCBI taxonomy): domain Eukaryota; kingdom Metazoa; phylum Chordata; class Aves; order Charadriiformes; family Scolopacidae; genus Scolopax; species Scolopax minor. The sequence continues at coordinate 77,621,516 of JAOXNG010000012.1, forward strand.
ATGAATCATCAAATTGAGGTTTCCTACGTAAGCACTAGAGAAAAAGAGGACCCTGTAGAGAGTAGCATGAAAATCACTCACTAATTGCCCATTGGCTTAATTGAGGAATTAAAGGCAATTTCATTCCTAACTTTGTCACTTCAGCTAAACCAAAGCTCCAATTATGTAGCCCTAAGAGAAGTTAAGGAATATGATCTCCTATGGGCACTACTGAGGCCCTTGGTCTACATACAGTGGTACCAACAACCTTTTCCTGCATATCTTCTTTCAATTCCTGGCTGTGGCTTTACTGTACTGACTCAAACTGCAACTGATCAGTTCCATTGGTATCTCTACTACATTGCATTTATGACACAATAGGCTAATCCAGCACTTTTCTTCTACAGCCACATAGGCATTTTAAGCAGCGTGAGCAAAAAACCAATTCTGAAACAAAGGAAGAGAGATACCATTTTAAAGAAAATTTCCTTTTCTTCTAGAAAGAAATGGAGGGAAGAAACGCAGACATACCAATTATGTAAGCAACAAAACATTTTTTATAGATTGTTAACAGGTATAATTGGGCCTGATGATCTACCTTCAAAGCCTGGGACTAATTTAGTATAAGCAGGACATCTGTAAGGGAATATGGAGTTCCCACAGCAAGGTCACCTTGGAAGAACTCCATGTTGACTGCAACCCAAAGTCATTACCACCTGGCAACCAATTCATGAAAAATAAGTGGACGGTCTCAGAGTGGTTTCTACTTGTAAGATGGACACAGTGGGGAAATCTCCATTATAATTAAGAGCAGTAGGCAGCTACACCAGCAAGACCTCAGATGCTTCCCTGAGAGCTAGATGGGAATGAGAAGAGCACCGTCAGTGGGCAGTCACAGATAGAGAGCTTCCACCCAGCTGCCTGTGCTGTGCTAGTCTTCTAGTAGACTAACCAGTAATGTCCATGTAATCTATTTACAAATGAAAAAATTGGTGTATTACTATTTATTTCCATTTGCAGCATTTATTTCTCAGCACCCTGAGTACCTGCACAGCATTTTTACCAGAAAAGGAAAACATCAGCTTCATGAAAAAATCTTCATTTTATGCATTCCCACCACATAAGGGCAAAGAAGAACAAATTCAATCAGCTGTCCTAAAGGGAATACAACACAGACTCACCAAGCTGACAGGGAATTTGGTTTGTAAAAGCATTACCAAGATAATACAAGTCACATTGGTTTTATAGCTAGGATATTGCATTCTGCTGCTGAGGCAGCTGCAGTCAGACTCCGCTTGGACAGCAGATGGTGTCCTACTGTAACGCTAAGCTGCGCAGCTCAAAAAGGAATCTTAAACCAGCCTTTAAAATACTCTCCAATTTCCACTTAATTACTTTAATTGGCTTCACAGACTACAGAATAAAAGTGATGGATCTGTTTAAACACGAGGCTAAATTAAAAAGTTCAGTGTGTCAAAAAGAGCGACTTTGAAACATATGCCCCATCTTTGAGAGTATTTTCCAGTATTTAAAGGAACTTCTGAAAAATGTGATCATACCACTCCGGTGCCTGAGCGATCCTTTTAACAGGCACCACGGGCAAATAACTATTAAGAATCCCTCTGAGGATGACAGTCATCAGATGCCTCACACTCAACTGTGCCTTTGAATATTTTCTCCATGCAGTATATATATGTTATCTTCATATAATAATGAGAAATCTAAACTTAGAGTTGTTCTGATAAAGGCAGTGCAAAGACTTACGTGGGAAAGGAGCATTTTTTTTCCTCTGTGTTGTACAACATCTTGTTGTGCACTGGGCATCTGGTCTCCATTGGAGTTCTCAGATACCAACTTAGTACAATTAAAAATCCACAGGTATTAGATTTATCCCTGATAAATGACATACTGCCACTGAGATACTAAATCTAAAGGAAATAATTTAATGCTTTCCGTCTGCGTCCAAAGCCATTTTTCCTTGTATGGTTGTTTTTTCCCTGATCTTTGAGATCTGCACAAGCTCCCAGCACTTTGTGACTAATGAGGTGAACTGGATGGTGAACAGAAATCTGTTGCATTAAGAAGCTACAAGTCTGCTGATGACACTGGACTTCAGGAAGTAAAAGGTAAGGCAAAAGTGAGAGATCCTTACAGGCTTGGAGCCCATCGAAGTGTTGCACAGAACCTGACTCATGACTAAGCCTGGTCTAAAAACACTCTTCCAGTGATTCTGCTTTCACATCACTTACTGAATCCCAGCTGTGGCCACTGTGGGGTCTGATGCATTGCCCAGCACTGGCCGGTGTGACTCAGCTCAGGGTTATCTGGAGTTTGCGAGCCCAGATTGAATTTACTGTCACTGGGAGGGCAAAATTTGTTGGGAACAGTTTTGTCATTCATACTGGGAAGTGATGAAATCTTTGCCTGCTGGAGCAGATAATCATCATCTGGTACAGCCAAACCCGGGCTGGGGCAGAGGAGTCATGAACGGTGTTATTCGCACAATCAACACTGGATCACATTTTTCCTTTCTCACAGAGACCCTTGTAAAATTCTGCTCTCTGCTGCTTTTGTAAGAAAATAATTGTTCATCTAGCCCCAGGTTATGGGAGTAAACTCACTGATTTGGGTGATATTCTTCATAGAAGAAGGTGCTCTTGACCTCATTCCTTAAAGGAATAGTATAGTAGTACAGAATATACGAATATATATTTACTATAAGGAACAGTATAGTAGTACTATAGTAGTCATATGAATGAGATACCTGGTTTTCAGGAAATGTTTTTATTTTCTTCATCCTCCCAGATAGGACAGAGGATACAAGGTTGATATTGTCCAAAAACATTTACATATCCTCTCCAAAAGCAATAAAATGATGAAACCCAGAATCTGCAAATTGTGGTGATTTGTAGTGCTTTGATTTATAGCCCTGTTGGGTTCAGAGTGAATGATTTCTACAGAGACCAGTCCCTCTAATCGGAATTTTACAAGAAACGGATGTGCTAAAAGAAACAGAAAGCTAACAGGGCTTCTGGTTACATTTTCAGCCTGATTTATAGAGCTGTAAAACTCTCTGTATCAGGGAGCTGACACCAATTTCTGGAGAGCTGTGAACATTTGTTTTCATCTCATTTTCCTGCAGCATTTCTGGACCCACTTCATTCACAAAAGACCCCAGTGAAATCCATGTCAGGTGTTAGAGGGTGTGGGACACTGGTGTC
>JAOXNG010000012.1:77644502-77671264 GCA_028566535.1 Scolopax minor
GGTACTTGGGAAGTCTCAGACAGGGCTCAGCAATGGATGGGAACTGGATTCAGATCTGGAGTAAGGCATGCATGGATCAGTATCAGAGGTCAGAGTCAGCCATTGAAGAAAGAGGGCTGACCCGTTGATCCCTCAGCTTTTGTACTGAGCATGGGGCAGATGGGATGGAAGACCCTATTGATCAGCTTTGGGTCACCTGCCCTGTCTGCTCCTCCCCCACAGGTAGGAGCCCTCTACGCTTTTCCATTTCTGACCTAGGTTGCTACAGCAATAAGTATAAGCAAGAGACTCTCTACATACCATTCCTTGGCATCAACTATATCATCCAGCGAACAGTCCACCCATCAAACCCGTAACTCTCCAACTAGAGAGAAGGATGTTGCAGGGGACCTTACAGAATTCCAGATAGATGACACCCATACCTCTTCCCTTGTCAACTGATGTAGTCACTCCATCATAGGTGACTAGGTGGGTCAAGCAGGACTTAACCTTGTTGAAGTATGCTGGCTCTGAAATCACGTCTGTGTCCTCCATGTGCCTTTGCATAGCTTCTAGGAGCATCTGTTCCACAGTCTTCCCAAGCAGAGGGTGACAGGTGGGTAGTTCCCAGGGTCCTCCTTTCTATCCTTTTAAAAAATGTGTGCAATGTTTCTCTTTTTCCATTCACTGAAGACTTCACCTGACTGCCATGACTTTTCAAATATAATGGACAGTGGATTGGAAGATACATCAGCCAATTCCTTCAGGACTCTGGGATGCATCCCATCAATCCCATAGACTTCTGCATGTTCAGGTTACTGAGGTGGTCAAAAATCTTCTCTTATAGTAGGAGGGACTTTGCTCCCCAAGTTTCTACCTTGTGGTTCTTCTACTCAAGAGGTGTGGGAGGAGAGGTTTCCAGTGAAGGCTGTGGCAAAAAAGTTTTTGAGTACTGAATAGACATCTGGTCTAATAGTCATTAATCAAAAATACTGAAGATATATGCTATACCTGAACTATTATTAATTATATGGCAAGATTCTTCTGTTAGCCTTGAGGATAATTCTCAGCATGATTAAAAATTTCATTCACAGGATGGTCATATTACATATTACACCCAGTTTGCCAAATGTTAAATCTCATTATGCCAGTAAAATGTATTGATTGGACTAGAAAGGAAGCAAATTCATCCCACCTATTCTAACACTTCCATTCATAAACATTTATAATACAGCTAATAATTCATCCCTGCTGCTGTACAGCTTTCCTTAATGTGGGTTTTGCCAGATGTGTCACAAATTTACATAAACCAGAACTTCTATAATTTATCACAGAGCAAAAAAAACCAAACCCATCACCTAAAACTACCTGACAGGATACAGGAGCCACGGCCACATAGCACACTTTTGTCTTAAGTTCTCACCAAATTAACACCTTGACTGTCATATTCAGGTTTTGCTTTTTTACAAAGAGAAATTCTGCACTTCCACTCTCCCCCAGGCCAGCACCAGGACAGGGCGTTTGGCCCAAACTAACTCAAGAGTTCCAACAATGACGTAAAGGGACAGTAGGTCTCCATAATGAACAACAGTTGCCTAGAACATACTTGAGGGGAGAATAATCTGCATTACAAATAATAAGTGGAGAAAACCACACTGAACAGGCTAGTGCAAAGGACATGTATTTTCATATGTATTGACTCTGATGGTAGAGAAACATATCCAATATACACACTGATAAATATCTGATACAGATATAAACATCCTTTAAAGGAAATTATGTTTATCAAAACCAAATCAAAATAGCTGTTGTTTCCTAATCTGCCCCTCTTCTCCTTAAGGTCTCAGAAGCAAAATGTTAAAGTTTGCTAGGAAAATGTAGATGTGGTTCCTCGTCAGATTTGTATAACTACTGCTATTTAACAACAACAAAAAAAAATGTCAGCAGCTTTTTATGTAGTATCAAAGCACATTGTAAGGACAGCACTCCTGGAGGTGATATACCCTGACTAACAATACAGATGGCAGAAGCAGAAGGCTAGCAACAGTAAAGTCTGCAGTATACCAGGCTAGAGTGGCAAATAACACTGTAGCTGAAAGACTAAGAGATGGGATTTTAATATTTTGTGTGAGACAGAGAGACTGTTCTCACTGAAATGAGATTACTAGTCTAATGGACTTAACACACACATACTGCTTTTAAGGCACACTCATTCCTTCCATCCATGGCACTTGCATGTGGTATAGAAAAAAAATCCATGGAACTGGAATGAGTAGTTATCACACAAAAGGAAGGGTAAAACAGTTTACCAACTAAATACTTACCAAACCACAGAAACAGAAAGGCAAGATAAAATTTAAACAAGGGAGAAGCCTGAACAACGCCATCAGAATTATTCTCAAGGAAACAGACTAATGAAGTGCTCAACTTTTTGACAAAAGATGGTCATTGTTTTTTAAGAAAGAGGAGTAAGGAAAACCTGAAGATCTAAACACGTAAGGGAAGAGGCTATAGAAAGAGTGAAAAACACTTTGTGAGAACTTTCCAGGGAACAATCTCTGTTAACTACATTAATTCTAACTATAATACTACTCTGACTGTAGCAGAAATCCTTATTTCTTTTGAACTGCAATTTAGTGTGACATCTGAACTTAACAACAAAGGGCACCAAGATAAAAATTTAATCAGACTGAACACAGCTATGACCATATCATACACAGACTTTAATAACAGCAGGAATGAGAAAGTTGTAAATGGAAAAAATTGTCATTCCATAATTGCTAAAGAAAAATAAGTCTATTACCTAATATTCTATAACAAGAATAATTACTTAATTATTTAGTGCAACACAGATTTTATTGAAAAAAAGTTTTACTGTGAAGTAGAAGTCTATAAAGACAGAAAATAAGTGTCAGTGTTATAAGGAATAAATAAATAAAAGATAAAGCAATTGCTTATCTTTTCCTTTGCATGTAGGCAAATTTCAGAAATAGAATAAGAAATAAAGTTTGCAATATTAAAAAATAAAGTAGAAGTATAACAATGACCACAGTTCTGTTTTATAACCCTGAAGATGCTCAAAGAAACTCTAAATAAATAGCCTAAAATTAGTACAACAGTATATGGGAAAAAGTTACGTGTTGGCTCTTAATTATTGTTCTATTTTTATGGACATATTGAACATAAATATATTATTGAACATAAATGTACAGAATAGAGGAAAAATAACAGAGAATATGAATCATAGTAATTACAGGTTGTGAAACAACTCAGAACTATTCCAAATCTGAATGTTTTGTAGAAAATTGAACTCTTATCTGCAGCCAAGTACATCTGTGGAGAGACATAAGAAGACTGTCAAATGAATACTATGAAAGAACAAAACTGCATCCTTTTGGGGTCTACTGAACTATAGGAGAGAATTCTTAACATATCATTTCAAACACTAACAGGAAACAAAACAAATTTTAAAGAAAAAGCATGTAATCACCACTGTTGATGAGTATAGTTATCCTACTTCTGGAAATGTGAAAAAATTCTAAACAAAAAAACATAGGATGGGAATAGCTTTGACATGAGTTAGAAATCAGCTACAAGGCAACATGACACACAATGACATAATATGGGAACAAGGCAATTCTTTTCCATGAAGATGATCCTTGTTATTTCTTGTTATTATTAACTAAGGTAGACCCACAGAAAAATCCCATTTCTTTAAAGGAGAAAAGAAGTGTCTTGCATTTAAATACTGCAAAACAGACACATTGGGAAGAACCAGAAATCAGACTGCACAAATCAGGATATCTGAGCAGAACTAATAAAAGACAATGGCTTGGAAAATTACAAACTGACAAAGTTCTGTCAGCACAATTTTTTTTTTTTCTCAATAAGAATTTTTGTAAGGTTAATAAGACCATGAAGATAAGTATGAAAAACAGAAAAGTCAAAAAAAAGTTACTTCAGAGAAGTAAAAGTTACTTCTTTAGAGTATGGGCAAGACACTCAGATTTACCAAATTCCATCAAACCCAAGTGAATGGCCTGTAAGCACATGCCTAGGGATCCTCAGATAGAGGAAACCCTCTAACCTGATGTTTTTGTAATTGGGTATCAGAACCCAATATTGTGAAGATAAAGTGGGTTCTGATACCATAAACTGGGTAGAAAAAGTTATTGTTATTATGACTACCTGGTGATGAACTCACATAAGTAGTTTTCCAAACAGTGTTGAGGTATGAATTGTGGGACTGATCTACATCAATTAGCTCTGAAACTTAACAGGTAATAACTGGTAAGACTTTACCTATGTCTTTATTAGGAAACTCTAGTTTGAAACTCTAGTACTTAAATGTTACTAATTAAGGACAATTCAAAACTCCAAAATTTTGAGAGATCAGTAGGCTCAGTGATTCAACAATTCCCCAAATTAAAAATATTTCTTTCAGAAAAAGTAGTAATTTTTTTATCAGATACTGCAGAGAGAAGAAGTAAGTATAGGGTAGGTATCCAACAGGAAGTTTATAAAACAAGTTGAAACTTGTCATACCGTTGACTACCAGCACTAGAACTTGTAAACTGAAGCTGAGAGATATGCTTTTGAAATGTTATGTTTAGCATCTTAACTTTTTTCAGTAATGCAAAGTAACTCTTCTTTCACCGATCTTTTTCACATATGGGAATTTATCCTTATTGTAACTATAAAGCTTTTAGTACTTCATGCATGAGCTCACTATTGACACAGCTCTTGCAATGAATTACCCAAAAGCAGTCATTCCAAAATGCTCTTGGGTAACTATTAATATTACATATCCTATATTGCCCATTTTCTCCAGGCATATTCCATTTGTTTCCTCGAAATAATCCACATTTATAAACCTTACACAAATACTGCACAACTTTTTAAACTCTTATTACTCTTTATTAACTTATTAACTCTTTAAAACAAGTTATATTTTACTGTATTAAATTGCCAAAGCATTTAAATTGCTTGTGTTTATCTTTTGTTTATAGATTCCACTTATAAGTGCTAATTTTATATTTTTTCAGGGAAATTTACTGAATAAAATTGACGGCAATGTCCAACTTCAGGAGTAAGCTTTGCAGACTGCAAGAGACCATAGCACTCTGAGCCAGTAAACAGGAGGGCAGACATTTGTCCAACTCAACCAGGGAGGGACAAAAACAAACACCAAACCTCTTTAATCTGGACAGTAGCATATTATTAGGAACCCCTTTTGCTTTAAAATATTATTGACTTTACCTGCATAGATACAACGGGTATCAGCTGCTTTTTCTTCTAAATGCCTTATCCCATGCAACACTTCTGTTTAGTGACTAGCAATCTAGCATTCCAAATCCTTGTGCATGACAGGAATAGACTGAAATCACAACTTGTTTAGTAGGCAATCATTTCTAATAGGGATAGAGTCTGGCTGCTGAACTCCAGGCAGAGCAGCCTGTTACTCCACTCATGATGGGTTATAAGAGGTGGCAAATTCAGCATAATGTCACAGTTCTGCTCTCAACTGGCCAATCAGTTGTGGCACAAGGTTGAGATTAATAACAAAGCCAAATGCATAGAGACAGATATCTTTTTCACTGTTTCCTGTGGAAACGTTCATTGATCCTAAATTGCAAGTAGTTCACTCTCTCAGATTTCATCCTGCACCTGCAAAATATTCCCAGGAAACCGAGTCAGTGAATATTTAATTCTAAAAGAACTTTTGTTCCTAAAAAGTTACATACAGCTCTTCTAGTAGTACTGTCATGTAGAAGCCTTTTAAAATCATAATTTTCCCTAATAAGTGGTCTAAGCTTTTACCAGTTTAATTATTAAAAATTTCAAGGGATATATGAAAAATGAAATACAAATTCTTTGAATGTAGAGAATGATCAATAATTGTCATAGGAATAAATTTGAATATATAGGTCAATATTTTGAAATTCTATGAGCATCTTACAGGATGCTTATAGGCAGCCATGCACCAACAGGACTTGCTTTGGAGGCTGATGAACTCAGATCTTTGCCCCTGATTTGGGTGTGTTTTGCCTACTACTTCTTGGTCTCTTTATATATTCTTCAGGAGAAACCATAAATGTGAGGATTTTTGCCAATCTGCTAGTATGTGTTTAAAGAGATGCACAAATAATGCAAACACAAATGGTCAAATTACTAGCATTTTTTCTACATTATTATTTTACAGAATTTTCTCTCAATTGAAATATTTTTTTCATCTCCTGGCTTTCAAAATTTTTTTTTTCATTTCTACTCATGTTTTTTTTTTAATGACTTTGACTCCAGCAGTATTAAGCCTTTAAGCTGAGTTTGCTTTAGTTTCTCCTGGCATTGAAAGATACCCAGTTTTCATTACCATTTTTCCTTCTGCTTTCATGCTATTTGAACCATTAATAATTTAACTTTTTCAAAATATGACCTATTTTCCTAATGTAGACAAGCCTATGACATTAGCTATCTATGAAGAAAAATGAGTCAATTCAGTTATGCAAATACTTAGCAAATGAAAGATGATTAAGTTTCTTTGCAATATGACTTACATTTTTAAGAAGTTGTAAAAAGACAGACTATAATGGGAATATGAGGGGGAATGATCAGAGGAACCTCTTTAAAGGAAAAGTTTACCAGAGCTGTCTACTAACATTCTGTGGAGAAGCGAGCAGACACATAGATAAGAAACACTGCAATCCATCCAAAGGGCAGCCCTTTTTACATAATTTCTACAGTAGATATTTCTGCTAGCATCTCCATAGCATTTTAAACAAACTGCAAGTCATGCCCCCTTTATGGGTTATGTACCTTACAAATTTTAAATTGACCCAAACCATTAAGATCATCTTAGCTAGTCTTCTTGCTTTGCGTCCTTCCCACATGTACATATAATGACACTGTTTTACTTTAGTCATTCCCACCTATCATTCCAGGAAAAGGTTATTTATATTTTAAGTTTTGTTAAATGTTATTGCTGAAGAGGTGGAGATGTGAATCAATGCAAGGAACGTCAAAAGATTATCAGACAGCTGGTCACTAAAACTCAAGAAGATGATGCAAAAGACTGAAGAGATAGGGAGCGTGAAAAGGAGGATTAATGTTAAATTATTTGAGTCTTTTCTCTTTCCCACACAAACAATGGATTCAAGAGACAGGATTTCAATATTACCATGTTTTAGGAATGAAGTTAATCAAATATAGTTCAGCTGTAGGCAAGAAAAGCAATTAAAGTTTTAGGAGTTACTAGAAATGGAATAAAGAGCAAAACTGGAACAGATATAAATACATATCTTTGATGCACCCATGTTTTGAATATCGAAGTATCAGTATCAAAAGAAGGTAATAAAAGGTTTGTTTTGATTATAGATTACCTGTGTATAAAGAGAAGAGGTGACTAAACGCATCTGGCCACCTATCCCAAAATCACTATTAGCCTGGTGATATCATTTGGTATTGGTAAGTTGTGTCTTTTATGACCTACCCTAAGTCAAGCAAAACCACCACACTGACTAAAAAAACTAATTTGAAATGCTCTCTTGAATATGGTCAACTGGCAAGTGATATGGAACAATAATTCTTACATAAAATTCCAGGTCTCCTGGCCATAAATACACGGATGAAATACAGGGTAGAAGATCCTTCTACCACTGGCTGTTGGAAGCTGGGAAGTTATAAAAAAGAATGGGATATTAGCCTCTTGCATTTACTATACTTTTCAGTACAAACTCCTTATTTGCCAGTGGCAGAAAACAGAATTGATTAACCATCTTTCATATGTCGGCATCAATAATGTCATCCATGACTAAAATCAATAAGTTTAAACAGGGGCTATACAAGATTATTAAAGTCTTAATTAATAACAACTTCATTCTATATAACATTTAAAGATAATAGGAACGCACCTTAAAAGAATGTAATGGTACGTCAGATAACTGCAAAGAGCCACATTGCCATAAGTTCTTTAGATGTTGAAACAGTTGGAAAAAGCTTTATTGACCTACGTTATGCTGATGTTCTAAATAGGGTTTACTAATAACTAATACCTGGTGGCCACAGATTAGCTTGGAAATTGGTAGGGGTGAGGGAGAGGATGTGGAAGTAAACATCTGAACACCACTTCTTAAGTAGAACAGTAGTAGAAATGGGAGGGTATAGAAAGATAAGTGCAGTTTTCAGATGGAGTATAATTGTTTTCTTCTATGGCTGCCTGTCCCATATTTTTGAAGCTTAAAATTAAAACACCGAGGAAAAATAATAAAAAAGACCCAAAAGGTATGCAAAAAGGATGGAAATTACCTCTGTATAGGAACGCAGTGAAAGCTTATGTCCTTGTCTGGAAGCGTTACGAGTCTTGGGGTTGTTACGAGCACTTCTAACAGGAAGTGAGAAGGATCATGCTGATAGTTAGGGAAAAGAACAAGTAACTGAAAGTCATTTTAGAATTCATATCATTAAGATGTAGAAGACTACAATCAGATGAAAGATTTAAAAGCTGACTATGCTGAATTTATTCTTTTAAGTTGAAATTTGTTTAATGATTAGCCTAAGCCTCTCCACACTGAAATATAGCCACATAGAGAAGGATAGAATAAATACAACATTTGTGCCAGAGACATCACACTAATCCTACCCATTGCTTCTTATCTGTTCAAAATTAGCTAATGAAGGATAGGGGTACACTTGCCTTACCTCACTTCAAAGACTACAGCAGGAACAATGATGTGCCAGGTAAGGCAGTGTTGCATAGCAGTTCCTGTTGGGAGAAATGCACATTGCTTTTCCTTTTCAGTACTGAAATCACAGTCCCAGGATGCTATGCACTATGTGTGATTCAAGCATAGTGCAAAATGTGTGCCCTTTTCTTACCCTTACACTTATCTTCCTCCCTCTCACTCTTAGTAACTCTCTGATAGGAAGAAGTGCTGCAGAAGCACCACACCCTTTGCCAAAGGCATTGCTGTATCTATTTCTGTTCATTTTGAAAGCAACTTGGTGAGAAGAGATCAGCTAGGATTTCTGTAATGATAAAACACTGTCATTTTGATTCAGTTCTTATCACAAAAGTGGACACCTGCCTTCCAAGAGTTTTGATGTTGTTGGGGCTTCCACTTTTCAAAGAATTTCTTAATAACAATTGGGATAAACTTGGGAAGTTATATACATATATTCGTATACGACAAGGTCTTGCTTTGCCTTACATTAGTTCTTTGAAACTTGTAATTTATTATCAACTCTATGAATCATGAGCATAAGATCTCACTTTTATTTTGGTCCATACTACAGAAAAATTTAACTTGCTATGTTTCCTCTGACCAGCATCTCTGATTAATACAAGACACCAGAGTCTTGTATGGGTATTTCAGAATGTACACCTCCGCTTCTTGTTGAAAGGCTGCAATAAAAAGTATCCACAAACAATATTTTAGAGGATTATAACCCTTGATTTAAATTGTATAAAAGAGTTCAGATTTTTTAAAAAAACTGGATTCTTATAGAGGGTTTTGTTTATTCATTTTAGTAACACAGAAAAAGGGACAAAGGAAAAAACACTATAAATATACAACACATACTAATCCAAAAGATTGTTCTACTATTTTTACTTAAGATAATCTTAGAAGAAAGTCCTTTAGTATTTAATCTAGGAAAAAAATACTCTAAACATAAATTACCATTTATGCCTTTTGTGTATAACACTCATATTCCTTTTTCCAGAACTCATATTTTTGAAAGATTAAGTGGAAAGATACACACACTTAATGGTATTCAGAAGTCTGGTTTCCTACACCCATATATCATTAAAAAGGTTACTATTAATTTACTCACAAATCAGAAATGCACATCGCTGTAATACCTCAATCTTGATAGTAAAAATACCTTACTATCTTGATAGTAAAAATCACATTCCTCTAGTATTTTCTTTTCCTCACTCACTGCCTGGAGTGATAACACAATGTACCTAAACGTTGCATAAAGTTTTTGCTTTCTCTATCCCATCACAATTTTTTCCTTTGGACTTTTTTATCTTGCCTGTCATATTTTATAACAACCCGACTGTATTTTTTTAACCACTTAATTTACTACCAGGAATGATTGAATCATCCTTACTGCAGCTGATATAAATATATAAAAGGGCTTGAAGTAACAGAGATGGTTTAAAGATGCAGCTACTACAGCAAGAGCTGCCACAGAGCTGTGGTTTGGGAGGTAGAGACAAATGGAAAGTAAGCATCCAAGAGAGGGCCTAGTTCTCATCACAGATAGGTGATTTTGCTTCTACATACTTTCTTTTACACAAGTATAAATTCTCTAAATAAGGACACTTTAACTATTTTAACTGTATTCATACATTAAGAAATTACTTTTTATATTTCTGTACTGCAGTTTTGCCTCATTTCAGATGATTCTTGCTATAAAAGAGATAAATCACAAAGATTTTCAAAATGCTTAGTCTAATAGTATTCAGGTCTAATATACTAAGAGATTAAGAGAGAATAATAACAATAACATTTACGCATGTATATAAATCCATTGCTATTCAGCAAATAATTTAAATCTGTTCTTAAATCCTCCTCTAAATTAGGGTTTATCATACAGACAGGTATCAACAGTGTGTTATGACTATTTTATTGTGCTTCATAATAAAAATGTCTTTTTATTTATTTAGCTTTTAATTTACTTCAATTTGATAATTTGAGAAGATTAAGATAGAAAACATTCAAATAAAAGTTTCAGAAAAGCAATCAATATAATTATATAAGTATGAAGAAATAAAATGTTGTTTTAGAGCTCTGCAATTTTTACCACCTGTGGTTTCATACTTTTGTTTCACCATATTCCAAGACCTAGACACAGAACTGACATTACTTCTCCTTGTTATCAAAGAAAACTTATATTCCATTAAGAAACTTTTCAACATTTTATGGAATTGAGCTCTGCTTTTTAATAAATCTCCCCAGTTATACCCTTCTAATATAACCATACTGCAAAATTCTCTAGAAGCATGTTCCCAATAATGCATTTTCTCCTGGAAACACTGATAAATTAAATCTGAAGCTGCAAACAGAAATTACATTAATCCATCTTGTAGTTTACAGTAATGTAAATCTCCTAACCTCCCAATTTATATTGCTACAAATGTCTCATTAATCTGTTATACCCTGAACTTTTGTTCTTTATATTGCATAAAAGCAGTAGAGTAGATAAACTATGTGCAGTGTATCAAGAGGAAGGAGCAAATTATAGTTTTGACACTAAGTGATTTTCACATTTTCCTTCGATGTATTTCTGCTCCAAGTTATCACTTAGGCACTAACACTTCCATTAAACTTTCAAATGGGCTTTCTCTCCATATAGAATTTGTGGAAATGAAAAAAATCATCCGTTACTTTGTTCAGATTGGTTGCATCAAATTGTCCCCTATTTTATACGGGTAGTTTAAACTATGGAAGAAAGAACTTCTCCTGTGTAGTTGTATTCTCCCTACCACTGTGATCATAGGATGGCTGCAAACAATAAAATAATATATACTTACAGAGATTTATCNNNNGGTAATTTTAAGAATTATAAGACATCTTGGTTCCAAAACCACTAGAAACGTTATTAAATTTCTCACTGCATTTTTTTATTATTTCACCTCCAATTAGCAAATGTCAAAATAACAGGTCATGTGGCTGGAATGCCTGTGGCTGGAAGGCTGTTATCCCACACCTGCCTGTTTTGAAGATATCAGTTTATTTTGAAATCATGCTGGCCAGTATCAGATGCAAAATATGGACTAGCTACAATCAGGCCTGGCAGTGACTATGTTCATATAAAGATACTGCTAAAGGCGTGAAGTTTTGGAGCAGATTACTAATGGAATGCCTAGTGTTCCTGCACAACAAAGTTATGAAAGATAGGTTGGAAAAGCATTGTTCTGACAATATTCTTACAATGCTGGGATAACATCTCTGATTCTGTTGCACCACAAAAGTTTAAAATAGATAATCCTGTAAGAAACCATTTTACTACCTATTCCTGTAATATTATTTATTAGTCATCAGTAAAGCTTTACTTAATTTAGATAAATAATTTTTGTGGTGGTTTATTGAAAGCTCTAAATATGCTATAAACTCCTGCTGTTGTATATAAATTCCACAAGCTTCAAAGGATTCACAGATTTATATTCATTGCGGTAAAGAATCTGGCATGATTTAAGTTTTTTTTGTTTACACTGTATACCTTTAATTTCTTGAAGAAAATTTACTACTACTAAACAATAATATATTCTTCTTGTATACTCAAAAAAAGGAAATCAAAACACAGCATGAAAGTATCTTTCTAACACTAGAAAAATTCACATAAAAAGATATTATGAACTCAAACTCTTTGGAGAATATTGCACATAAAACAATGCCATGGTGACTGAGAAGCTATATGCAGAGGGAGATAAGTACTGGTCAATGTCTGACTCAAAACAAATTTGGAAGAAACTAACACCTGCAGTCAGTGTGTAAATATGACTGTGAGTCTATCATCTTATCCTCATAAAGAGCAAGTAGTCCCAAGATCCCAATTGAGCTCTCTGGTGCAATAGTGGGCTGCATGCCACAATCTCCCCCGGACTAGAGACACTTCTCATGGATACTCCTTGCCACAACAAATTCTCAGTTGAATGCTTAGTAGCATGCTAAACTTTGAAATCTTAGCTGATTACTCTGAGCTTACTTGGCATATCACTCTTGCCCAACTCCACCGAGCGTTCTTCCATTGTAGGGGTTTATGCAATGACTCACATTCCAGCCCTAGGTGTTTAGTCAGTCCCAGCAATTTGTTTCAGTGCTAAATCAGCCTGGTGGAAAGTATTGAGTATAAAGAAAAAAACAACACAATAAGTTAAAAGGGTTTGACTTAGTCAGAATTTGTCACTGTCAGAAAATAGACCAACATCTGCAAAAGGATAAAATACTGCTAAATGCCCTAAATTTTAAGACTTCTAATGATATATTCCCTCCTTAATGACTCCAGACAATATTTTTTTCTTTTTAATATTCTCTTATACAGTAATTTTTAACATTCATTCACAACACTTAAAATTTCTGAAAAATTTACATATGTAGAAGAAATAACAATGAATAAAAGTAAGTTGCAACAAAGGATAAACAAATACAAATTATGACCTCCTTAATGAAAGTGAACATTCTAGAAATAGTAGGTACATTAAGATATCAATTTTGCCAATATGTAAGATTGTTTAAGGCCTTAATGCATGAATAGTCTCATAAAATCACTGTGACTATTTGCAGTATGCAAAACTAAGCAATTGTTTACATAAGTTGACTGAGACAATGTACTTTCACAAGCTGAAGCTTGTATCAGATAGAAATTAAAAACTAGAATGAAAGACAGCAGTGAACATGCAGTGGCCTAATATTCAGAGAACAGTTCAGTTTCTTAAGTCCATGTAATAAAATTGTCCAGTTAAAAGTTTGAGGAAACAGCAAAACATAGTTTTAGTAATCTAAGAGGCTAGATTCTAAGGAATGCCTTTGATACAAATTTTTTAGAAGCTGTTCTTTTATTGGACATGAAAGTATATAAAATTGGAGCTGTTTAAAAGAATAATTTAGGAGAAACAAAAATCAAGCAGCTATTTGGGAGTCTGAAATTCTCTCACTTCACATCATCTGGCAACAACAGAGGAATTATTGTTTAAATTTTCCTTTTACAGCTTATGCATTACTTTTGTCAGAAAAAAAAAAAAGATGGTAGTTTTTCTCTATATTGCTATCATTCCAGCTAGGACAGGAAATAAAAGCTCCATTTAAACTCCTGAATAATATTTCAAGCGTACTGTCTTCCTAACCATAAAATCCGGTCTGGTTTCATTCTTCCGATGTAACAGCTAGAGAGAGATATTTTTAAATAATCATAAGAGATAGTGTCATGGTTTGGGACAGATAGGTACATACTTCCTACTAAATTTTGTGCAGTTCTGACTTTGAAACAATCTCATAATGTTAATTAAAGTTGACAACTTCATTATAAAGTATTTTCATTGCGGGCAGGGTGTTTGGACTTTTTAAAATGGCCATTCCAAACACTACATTGGATAAGTAATTGACAATACTCTCCATGATCTGGAGGTCTGATTTAGAAACAGTCATCCAATGGTGTGTGACAAAACTGGGAAAAAAGACTTCACTGTGAGGTTCAAATTCACAATTTATTTGGACTTTACTCCCAGGTCCAATACATCACTATTGCAAGTTCTATGTGTACAATGACAATTACACTATTGCAATTTAAAAGCAATTCGCAGAATACACTATCGCAACCTACAAAATGATCCCAACAAGTAACAAGACAAGCCACAAATGCGCTTGATATTAATACCTTAGAAGAGTGCACCAATCTCAATCTTATTAGCATGCCATATAACATATGTATGTTGCTTAATCACTTACCCTCTCTCTCAGGTAGGGTCACTCAATCCCTGGGAAGTTGCCCTGTACAGCATCCTGGACAAGGGGGACACAAATCTCCTACAGGCCAGCTGTGTTGTTGC
The DNA here is from genome assembly GCA_028566535.1 of Scolopax minor. NCBI lineage: Eukaryota > Metazoa > Chordata > Aves > Charadriiformes > Scolopacidae > Scolopax > Scolopax minor. The sequence continues at coordinate 77,659,033 of JAOXNG010000012.1, forward strand.
AAGATTCCCCATTTTTCTCCCCAGACTTTGAGGTTTATATTTCCTGATTTGCTGGGGGTGCAGGATTATGCTTGAGTGGGTTACACTATCTGGAATATTTACCTCTGGTGGTGTAATAGCTAAGACTCTGTTGCCAAATTTTTGAAGTCTATCACTCAAAGTCACAGGAATAGTGGTGGGATGGGACTCGGGGCATTTTGTTTGCTAAGGGAACTACGGCTCCATTCAGTTTCATTTCTTATTGTGATACAATCTCGAGACAACCCCAGGCTGAGCCATTTTGCAGCTCCCACAGAGTTATCTCTGCATAGAGGAGGCAAGGTGGTGATGAAGCTGAGTCAGATGACAACTCCCTGCATCTCAACTATTGTGCTCTTAAACACAATGGGTGGGTGCTCCCATACATGGTGATAAATCCATTCGTGTCAATAGCTGAATTAATTAGAAATCTCTGAAGTAGTAGATTTAATTTATTAATTTCTTTGAAAGAGCTTACCTAGTATTTAACAATCCAATCACTTTAAAAAGAAAGAAAAAGAACAAACCTTACCTGGGTTTTAGAAATCCATTAATTCCAAACAACTTAGGTTTCTGCAAAGCACTGTCAACCAACCCAGCACATAGAAGACTAATGTAGAGTCAATCTGCATCAGTCTTGATATCTATATATTTTCACTTCACAGTTGGCTAACTGCATGCTGTGTTTACTTTAGTTCTCACAAACTACTTGCTTGTGCAGAGTCTCATACAGAAAAACATATTTACTGAATAGTTTCTCAGCCTCAATTTACACCAGTCTCAACAAAACCATTATGATGTTTTGCTCTGATGTTTATCCAACAAATTCAGGTTGAATAAGTTCTTATTTGTCAAGTGTGTTTTGGAACTTAAAAAGTGGCTCTGATTTTATATTGTTCCCTGAAATTTCTGATTCACCTGTAGAAAGTGAAAAAAAAAAGCAGAAAATGATTAAAACAGAACTACTCAGATGAAAGAATCCAATAGAACATCAATTAAATATTACTTTTCTGTTTTTAAATCTGGCCACTTTTATTTTAAATGCATATCTCCCAAAATTTTAACTGAACTTCCTCAGGGGCAAGGAACTCCAAGGGAATCTTTCAGGATCTAGATTCTCCATGTTCTATAAAATGCTTTTCCATCCAAATGAACATCTCAATTATCCAAAGTTAAGTTTCATTTTATTTTCAGTTACACTGCAGGTTATTGTGAATAAAGAGAACTGTTAGCCAAAGTGGTAGTCATTCCACCTTTACAAGCTCAAGATAATTTGGAATCAGTAACAAATTATGTCCTTAGGTTATTCAATGCTTATATGAATGGATTTTATAGCTTTCTTCCCAGTATGAAATCTGTAAATGTGTCTGTTGCTGGCCGCAGAACTTTGGATGTTAAGATAAAGCAGTAGGAGCTGACACATAGCAATGCTCCCAGCCAAATTGGTAGTTTACTGATCAATCTGGCAGCTGTCACACAGATCTAAATCAAATGAAAACATGTATCAAGAGTTGATCCCCAAAGAAGGCCTTAATTATTTCTAGCTCCAATGATTAAGACTGCTTGACAGGAGTTGTAATCAGACATTAGGTTTCTAGAATTTAATCCTTAACATTCCACATCGTTTCTGCCTTATGCTGAATTTCAGATATGTAACCTTCTTAGGCATTTATTTGAGAATAGAACCAAGACAAATGATCTTGCTGCACATATTAAATATTTCTACTGATTTTTCCCCAGATTTCTCTATATCCATTAGCCCAGCAGTTCAGCGGTCTGTAACTCAATGCCTACATTTGACGCATCAAGCTGCATGACCTTGGATCACGTTTACCACTAAAACTCTTCAGGTTTTGAAAAAGAATACATAAGAAAGTACATAAACTAGACTCATGCAAGATAAGGAAAGTAAAGTAAAACAAAGACAGAGATGAGATAACTGAGATAGAAACATCTCAAGGATTCAAGAGGAAAACTACAGCTATGAAAGAGCAGAAAATGGTAAGAATAAAAAATACAAACCAGGAAACTGACCCACAGTAAAACAGCAATGCTGAGCCTCTATTGACATTGAACACTGGTCCACTTCAGGAACAATTCATCCTAAGCTAAGATTGATTGGCCAGCAAAGATTCATCATGAACATATTTACACATCCACATTAACTAGGCTAAACCCTAGTAACTCAGTTCTGACTATCCGCCAATAAAAAATTGCTTGCACTCTTCAGTTCTGTATATCCTTTTTACAGAATTTCTTTTAAATGGTAGAAGTTGCCAAATCTGAAATAACCAAAAGAGGGAAGGTTATATTGCAGTATGGAATATATTTCCATATAATTCATGCTTTGGAAGAAGCTCCTAAATTCGAAAAGATGACATTTTTCCATCAGGGGTGTCTTCTTCTCTTTTACCACTTCTAATAAATAGTAACTTTAAACTAGTAATATTTTAAACACATTTAGTTTTCTGATCTTTACACTATTCTAACACTATATGTTTTACAAAATATTCAAACATATTTAGATTTGAACATGGAAATTTTCTTCTTCTGTATCCAAGTTTTATGAAGGTTTGGATGAAGCACAGAGTAAGAAGGACAGAAAAAGTGGAAAAAAATCGTTGTTATTCTGGCAATCCTGTACTACTCTGAATCATCAAAGAGTGCATTGCGATGTTAACAGTCTTAAAAGGAGTTCAATAATCTTGCACACTTCTTTGTCGCATTATTACAAGCTGCACTCTGTTTAAAGTTTAATTTTAAAAATAATTGTCCCTTATTAAAATCTCCTACATTACATTATTGCTGGTCATGCAGAAAATTACTTCACTGCAGGAAAAAAAAAAACTTCCAATATAATCAGTTCTGTCCTATACATGAAAGAAAATTGGTTTAATCACACTGCAAAATCTTGGAAGGGAAGTACTTTGTTTACTAAACTGAGCTGTGAAGATAAAAAAAAAAAAAGATTTAGCGCTTGTGACTCTCACGCACCTTTCACTGATTTCTTGAAACTAGGAAGTTCTCTCCCAGGTCCTTTGAGTATAGTTTCTTTAGCAGGATCTGAATCAAATAGAAAATAAATATCTGTAAGTGACAGAACTATGAAAACTGTTGAAAAAATAAATACAATGATCCCATTTATAACGTCTCTTTTTAATATTTCCATTTATACCCTTTTTTTCCCAGGGTTTAGCATGTTTAGCATGTTTAAAATAAATGTACTGTCAGCCAAATTATGTTTGGCTTTTTTCTCTTTTCTTACTGTAGGGTTGACCAAAAGAAGAAAAAGCATGAAACGCCTCAGGGCAGACAATGAAAATCATAAACTACATTTCTGCATTTTTAAATACTCTATCAATCTGAGAAATTTTTCTCTTGCCAGCACTAAGTGCCACAGGAAGCAGTAAAAAAACCCTGAATTTCACTTAAAAAAAAACCCTGAAAATTATACTATTATAAAGAACCTTGTTTATTTATCCAAGAGAAAATATTTTTTTATGATGTCAAGGCTGAATTTTTAATTTTATCTTATTCCACTATAATATTGAGGCTAGACTCCTCCATTTGCCTTCCTCTGAACTGCTTCACAGGCTGGAGGAGAATTTGGTTGGAAATAAGGAAGCCTTAGTGAACAAAGATCCTCTATGTTCTACAACAAATGCCTGATTTGGGCACATATGTAGAGCTGTGAAATGGTTAAACAAACCATCTACCAAAGAGCAGCAAAAGGGATGATGCTCCACAAAGGAGGATAAACTAAGAACAGCAGATTCATACAGCAAAAGCAGTGCCCTCCCTGATAGGTTGCACCCCAGTAGGACCTAAACAGATCTATTTTGGGGACAGCAATCCATCCACAGTCCCAGACAAAGTGAGGGGATGATGCAGGGCTGGGGTCCATCCAGGAAGTTTAGTCCAAAGGCAGAAGTTAAATTGGGGAACAGGGACACCCACTATTCAGGTCCAGGCGCGCCAATCTGACAGGCTTGAGACCAAATGTCCTCTGAACCAGCTGGCAAAAAATTCATGGAGACCCCACATGAGGCTGTCAGGGAAATTAAGGCCTATTGGTGTAATCCAGACCATGACACCTCCATAGAGAGCTAACTATGATGGATGTGATGAAATTGAGATTCATATGGATAGTATATTTTCTCAAGCTAATTATGGTTTATGAACCACAAGGGCAACATTGCAGCACCTCTCCCATTTAACATCTTTATCAGTGCCCTTGAAGAAATGGCAGAGCTCACTCTCAAAGTTTACAGATAACACCAAGTATAGAGGTTGCAGTTAATAATGCTCAAGTGATGCGATAATGTTCACATGGACCTAGTCAAGCTGGAGGAGCAGCCCAACATAAAATTTATGAAATTCATCAAGAAGAAATGTCCTGGGCAGCCAGCATCAGTGCGAGGACACAGGCTGCTGCCTGCCCAGGTGGAAGCAGCTCACAGAACACTGAAGTTTCTTGTGTGTGGTGGTTGTGTTGTGGTTTGTGGTTTTTTTTTTTCATTTGTTTGCTTTTTATCCCAATAGCATGGTCTAAGGTCACTTAATTGAAAGTAAGAAGTACATCAGCAGCTTGCTGATGAGTGAAAAGCTCTACTGTATACTAACTGGATTAATAAATACACAGTTTGGTCTCAGCTAGTATAAATCCATTGACTTTAGTGAAAGAATTTATTACCCACTAACAATAGGATGGATTTCTCAACTCTTGGAATAAAATTCATTGAAGAAAATACAGATGGTCCTTTGGGAAGGATTTGGAAGAAATTCCAGATTTTATAATTTCTGTATGTCTAATTTATACCTTGTCTCAGGACTTGCAGTCTTTCTGTGTCCATTGCTGGTAACTACTGGAAAACCACTGATGGGCAATGCGTTGACTACACAGAGGCAATATATAAGGAGAAAAGCTATCTACACACTTTGATCCACTGGCAAAGTTAACTTGCATCAAACTGTCTTTCAGATGTGTTATTGTTACTTCCAAAGATGCATACAGAAATAGTAAAACCACAAAATAATTATGCAAAGATAAGTTGTACTAACCCTCTCTAAGACATTTAAGTATCAGACTGGTAATAAAATCTAACAATAAAGTATACTTTTAATAGGTTTTGAAGAATATTCTTTCCATAAAATTTTAGGGGTTCAATAAAATGTGACTGTTACCTCTCAGTAAAATACTGCTAGAATTTCTGTATTAGTGCATAATGGTTGAGAATTTTTTTGTAATTTCAAGGGAAATTGAATATTTGATATGAATATTTTAATGTTAAACGTGGCTCATTAATGGAGAGATGGAGACCAAATTCTCTCTTACTACTAAATAATTGCTTAGGTGATTTAAATTGGATTTTACTCATTTGCATTGGCTCTAAAAGTCGTTATTAATTTAGCCTATCCTAGAGACTGTCTGTAAACCAATATTAAAAAAACAAGTCATAATTTCATACTATGTCTTTTTCATCAGTTATTTAATATTTATATTTGCTATTTCGGGGAGAATCATTACTTACTGAAGCTCAATACTTCTACACATAAAACATTTTTCCTTCTTGCAATGATCCTTCTTGAGTGGTGACTTATAATCATACTATGGAAATTGTATGGACAGTGAACTTGTATGGATATTAAGGTACATAATTATTCATGCTAAAAATCATGTCCTGAATTGCACAAGTTATTAAAAAAATACTCTAATGAGAAAATGATATTTTCCACAAATGAGAGTCACAAACAAAAAGCATTGTTTACAATCACAAAACCCAGTATTTTTAAATTGTATTGAAAATTTACAATAAACAAATAATGAATATGAAGTCACTTGGTAGTTAACTACTTCTCACTGACTAACTATGATTAACAAAGTTGCAATTCACACCATATAATTTTGTGATGGAAGTAAGAAATCAATATTATTTTCAATAGAATTAATATTGATTGTACTTAGATGTATTAGTACATTTCTGTAACTAGTTTCTTCTCATACAGCAGATGTAATTGGCCTGAAGGCTACAACTAGCAAGACTGCCAAAAACCTCTTGCTTGATCCCAGGAAGAAAAAAGAGCTAAATTTTTGTGACAAATTTCCAAGCATTAGGTTGAAATAACAAGAGCTCTTATTCTAGCTCTTATCAGCAGTGACTGGAAACCTAATTTCCATTATTTGATAGCTCAATTTTTTTAACACATTCCATGCTAGTAAGCACCAAATATAAAAAATTACATGTTTTCTACAAATGGAATTCCTTTCTCAACCCTTCCTAGAGTAACAGAAACATAAGTTTTCCAAAGGAAAATATGTTTTCCTTCAGAGATTAGACAGGTGCAGTCTGAAATTGACCTTGCTCTTGTCAGTTTGTGACTGGCCAGCACTGGTCAGCAGGAAGGAACGTAGAAAAAAACATCAGTTAGTTTTAGGCAGGGAGGGTCAACTCCAGGCAAATCCATCCTGGAGGCCATGAGACTACTGGGCCATAAGGTTTTTCCTGAGTAGTCCCAAAAGCAAGTTTTTGTAGCAAGATGTGAATGGTGGCAGCATGACTTCAGAAACCTGAAGCGAGACTTTCAAAGCTTGCCTAACAAACTCTGTGGTAGACACTTCTATCAAATTTTTATCAAAGTTATTATTTTATTATGACACGCTACATATCTGGAAAGTTGCTGTCTAGCTGAGGAAGAAGAGTATCCACTTTCTGCATTGGTTATAATTATCTACACTTTTTAAAATAAAACCAGCAAACCAACAAAGGATATATAGTACTGATTTTATAATAATGGAATCTGAGCTATGCAGAACACACTTTAAATATTTTATGTAGGAAACAAAGTGAGAGGGGTAATACACAAAGGAATTCTGTGTCACTGATTGATCTAAGAATTGATAAATCTGGTGTTTGCTTTTGGAGAGGCGTCTGCCTTAGAGAAACTTAGGAACGAGGCTCTGGAAAGCGTCTAGTCTGTTACTGGGTTTAACTCTTACACGTTTCCTTCTAACTATTGATGTTTGGAATTTGCAAAATATATAAATAATTGATCGAGCTGTGGGTCTTCTTATCTATTTTGTTCTGAGTGATCATTAAGCTTCCCCAGTTTTTCATAGAGAGCAGAAAGTCACTGCACAGAAGAGCTTGTATTGAAAACTCACCAAAAAAAAAAAAAAAAAAAGAAAAAAAACCTCATGCTGAAAGAGTAAAACTGTGTCACACTGGAGTAGTTAATTTGCACTTAAGTGTACTCAGAAAATTGATTCAGTATGTGATGCTATCTGTTTTCCCATTTAAAATCAAGTGCCTCAAGCTGTAGATTATCAGAACTCATTTTCCAGGAAGTTAACAAAATACAATTTGACAGATTGATTCTTGTTAACAATGAAGTGGTATTCCACATACAGAGTCGAGTTGATTTTTGTTTTTCTTGGAATAAGAACTACATCACTCTTTATCTCCTGACGTAACTGATATTGGGAGATTAATGCAGTTTGACAATGTCAAGAGTTTAACCAGCAGAATGTAGCATTTCTGGTTCAATCTGAATTTTTTTTATAATAAATATCTAATAGTAATAAAACAAGCCAAAAGAAAATAGCAAGAGATGCAAACTACTTCGAAAAAAAAAGTCATTATTGCCAATATTGTACAATTTTCTTCACTGTACAGCTCAGAAGACTTCCCCCCACTTTCTCTCCAAGAAAACAAAGTGTTGTGTATGGGTTTAAAAATAAATGAGTTTTGGTCTGGTTTGGTTTCCTGCTTTTTGGGTGGGTTGTTTGGTGCTTTTTTTTCGGGGTGTGTGTGGGGATGTGGTTTCAAAAATGTGTTTTTATTACATATTTATGTAATTTTCATAAGTTCAAGATCAACAAGAATGTTGCCTTATTCCTTATTTAAGAATAAGGGTCATTAAGGGGCTGAACAAGATTCCATCAATGTCAACTGTAAATCCAAAATCAAGCTTTTTCAGGAAGTGCTGAGCACAAACATTGTTTTAAACCTGTGCAGATTTCATTGTGAACTGCACTGAGAATCTTAATTATTCTTCCACTAACAACACTATTTCTTTTACTATGATAATGATCAGAGGAAAGAAAGAGACTTTATTGTGTCTTCAGTATTACAGTCAAGCTAAGACAAAACAACCAACACTCCTATCTTTCAAATAAGCTACTTGTAGTTACTTTCTTTTTACCACAAAATTAGATATGCAACAAAATGAGGCTGAAGACTTTTTTTTTTTAAACAAAAGGTGAGAATTGTTTTTAAAACAGCTATATAAAACTAAATGCATTTAGTGTGTAAAGAGCACACAACTGATGGCCAAGATAAAGATAAAAGCAAACTCTTCTTTTAATCTAGCTTTAATCAAATAAACTGGAATCTTCGTATTTCTTTTCATTTTGGTGTGAAAATTGGTGATTCCATGCATCATTTAGATTCTTTTAGTAGTAATAGGATATAAGTAGCTGAGTTTAGGTATCAAACTCAGAGGATCATAATAGAAGCCATCCATATCTCACATATTTCCTGATTTTTATTTTTTTTTCTTACATCATACATGTAATTTTAATGCTGCTGTACCATTAACATGCAAATAAATCACGTTCTAAAGAAAAATTATCCTGCAAGTAGAAAGCTCCTCTTTACCTCTGCTTGATCTCTTGCCTTACACAGAGTGACACCTACTGCCAAGCACCAGAAATGATCATGAGGAAAATTAAGAGAAAAAATTTGCATATTATGCCCTGTTTAAAATTTCATGAACACTGGCAGCAGTAATGAAAACTGGAAGACATGGAAGAGTTAGGCCACATTAGAAGCTGAAGAAATTCATATATAGATTTTCCATTTTGAGAGATTTTGTCATTGCATGGTATGGGACAGTGAAAATAGGGAGAGAAATTATTTCCTTGAAACTCCACTTACACTTTATTACTGGTAGCATTCTGAAAGGAGTGAGGCAATTCTCCACCTCCACTCTTTCTAGAAACCACCTGGAGTACTGTGTCCAACTCTGGAATCTTTAGCGCAGGAAAGACATGAACCTGGTGGACTTGTTCCAGAGGAAGGCCAGGAAGATGATCAGAAAGATGAAGCACCTCTGCTATAAGGACAGGCTGATGGAGTTGGAGTTGTTCAGCCTGGAGAAGAGAAATCTCTAGGGAGACCTTATAGCAACCTTCCAGTACTTAAAGGGGGCCTATTGGAGAGATGGGGGGGACTCTTTGTCAGGGAGTGTAGTGATATAATGAGGGGTGATGGTTTTATACTGAAAGAGTTGGATTAGATATTAGGAAGAAATTAGAGGGTGGTGAGGCACTGGAACAGGTTGCCCAGAGAAGTTGTGGCTGTCCCATCCTTGCAAGTGTACAAGGCCAGTTCGGATGGGACTTTGAGCAACCTGGTCTAGTGGGAGGTGTCCCTGCCCATGGCAGGGTGGTTGAAGATAAATGATTTTTGAGGTTGCTTCCAAACCAAACATAAGACATGGATGCAGGTAATAACAAAAGGCAGTGACCTCACTGGTACAGTTCTATGGACTTAACTGTAGTTGTGGTTCAGTCCCTTCCCTTTATCATAGAAATTGATTTCCCTGACAGGCACAGGGTAGATTCCTTACAAAAATGACATTATGTTCAATGAACTGATGGTTTGAATGATTTTTTTTTTAAAAATAATGGATAATTTAATCAAAGCTTGTGTTATTAACTGAAAATAATGACATGCGTGGTCTCTGGGTTAAGACTGTCAGCCAGGCATCTGTGCATACCAAGAAGGACTTAGTTTCTTTCTGAGGGAATTTTTTTTTCTGCCAAAACATAACTGAAGGGATACATCAGAATATCTGGAAAACACAACTCATCTTTCTTTAAGGTATCAAGCTCCTGCTGAAAGCTATTTTACCTCAACAAATCTTTTCATGCTGTGTATAGCAATGTCTTTGCACCTAATATATGAAGGGAATTATTATTAATGAGATTATTATGCTTAGCAGCTCTCACACAATACACTGATCATTTAATTCACTCTAAAAAGAGAAACAGTAAGCTATAGAACTGTCAAAATAAGTGCTACGCTTTCTGAATTGATGAAGTACCAAATAAAGAAGGAACCTGCCTCTGAACCTTTACCAGGTTGTATTTTCTAATAAACTGTGACACTCTACATGAGATGTCAGCTCTTCCTTGTGTTGTTTCTCAGAGTCAGTTCCAGCACTACAAAATGACTGCAAACATAGCAACTGCTGTTCAGAAGTAGTAACAGACTAGACTCAGAGAGGAGAAAAGAGGCCAATGTCCAAGTGCATCATTACTTTGTTTCCTTCTCAGGATCCATAGTTAGAAGTGTGATGGGGCAAAGGAGAGCAGTTAGGGGGTTTATAATCATGATTCATCCTGCTTGGACATATTTTTTTTCTCTTCCGAGTCAAGAAGGTATCAAATAAGCACACTAAAGGAAAGATGCCAACAGGGAAGTCTACCATGATATTACAACTACCATGATATCTATTAGACCAGGGGTTAGGATGTCTCACTGCATGACAGCACAGCAAAGAAAAATTTTTTCCAGAGGTCTGAAGAAAAAAACAGTGTAAGGAAGCCAGCCAGAAGGAGGGCTGTTAGATGGACCCAGGTAGGAACAGCAGGTAAGGCTACCTCTAAAGGCAGCTGCAAAGGACAATAAGGAATTAGATAAATAAAGGAATTAAATCCCAGAGAGCCCCTAGTACTACTAGAACCTATCAAGCATCCCAGGCAAAACATCCTCTGGTCAAGCTCAAACTAATATATTGCTTTGTCTGGCAATTCACCATATGTTTATTTATTGTTAACATTTATTTTTATAAATGCATCACTTATCACTGGTGTCTTAAATACCATATTCTGTCTGTACCTTATGTTAGTCTGTGTTGCTTTACTATAAATGTCTATTTTAACTGTGCTTAATCCTAAAATGGATTAAAGCCCTTTTTACCTGAAAATAGGTACTAAAACCATGTTTAACATTTCAGTGTATGTTTTTTCTGTCTGCTAAAGATACCTATAATTCTTTAAATCAATAAAGCAAAAAGCTGTATCTGTAATTACTCATGCAATTACATGTAATTACTCATGCAATTTCTCCATACACACAGAAGCCTAACAAAAGTGCAATGTAAGGTAGAAACTCCAGTCTTCTGTTTTTAACCACTTGAAATAGAATCATAGAATGCTTTGGGTTGGAAGGCACTTCCAGATAGAAGATTATCTAGTTTGAACCCCCCTGCCATGGACATCTTCCACTAGAGTTCCAGGAATGGGGTATCAACAACTTCTCTGGGAAACCTGTTCCAGTACCTCAGTACCCTCAGTGAAAAATTTCTTCCTGATATCTAATCTGAATCTACTTTCTTCTCATGTGAAACCATCAACCCTTTGTCCTATCACCACATGCCCTTGTAAAAATCAAACATGGAACTGGGGTTTCGGAGGGTGTTCATGAATCAAGGTGAAAAGGAGACACCAAGTGTTCCACATTTTACTCTGCAAATCCCTCAACACAAGTGGGAAAACAGATTCCCATGCCACTGCCATTTCCCACGTGGATGCTGTGTCTCGGAAGAGGTGACAAGGAGTTCTCCTAGAGCAGGACCATGAAGGTGGTTCCTTCATGTGGTAACCCACCACTTGGTAGGTGGGTTACAGCTCACAGACACAGCCCCAAAGGAGGCTGCTGGGGCAGGAACCATATATGGGCTTGAACTGGGATTCTGGATCTGGAGATCTTCCAACTGTCTCCACCTGGAAGGAAATTTGGCTCGTTTACAAATTTTACAACATACAGATTACAGTTTCTCTGCGATTTTGCATGTCCAGCACAAAGCTTTGTCAGTGGAAGCTGCAGTCAACAATCAGCACAGCGGGGGATTACCATTAACAGATACCTGTGGCCTTGGAAGTTTAGGATTTGAGTGTGTCCCTTTAAATAAACTGCAGCCCTTGTGACATGTCCTGAACTATTCAAAGCTCAGGAGCTGCCTTTCATTCTTTGCTGCTTCTTCTCTATGTTCGGGCAGCAAATGAGCTTGAGATAAATCCCAGCTGGATGGGGCTGAGCCAGATCCATGTAGGAGAGAAGGGCAGCTGCAAGAAGCTTTGATTCAGACGTGTTTTTCTAACCATGGCTTCCCCCCCAGGTACCAAAACCAGGAGTGATCACAGGGA
>JAOXNG010000012.1:77671380-77684887 GCA_028566535.1 Scolopax minor
GCTGATGGCCTAAATCAACAGTAGTAGCATGTGTTGCGTTTACATATAATTTCTGAAAAAACCTTTTTAAAAGGCAGTTTAAGTGCATACCAGATTAATTACTTCTGTGGATATTAATAAAAATATTCTTGATCTACATAATGTGAGAATGTTGTCATATGTTACTTTGTATAAACTCAAAGGGATGTACATAGGCTCTGGATGCATAAATTATTTTTACTGAAATTCCTATCTTAAAAAAATATGGAGAATTACAGCTCACAAAGCCAGAAGTATGTGGAATTAATTTCTATTTTCTGCTTTTTTATTCTGCAAATAATATTCCCAGTTTTGGATGGACCCATCAATTCTTTTGTCACACCTCTGGTGGGTTTTTTTGGCTTTCATCAGTTCCACGAAAAAAAACATTTTTCATACTGCTTTTTCTCTGACCTAAATAATTCTTTTTATTTAGACTTGTTTAGATCACATTCTATTTTAGAGCTAAAATGTAAATGCTTTGAATTTAAAGACAAAACACCTTGGTGAAATTATGGAAAGCAACTAGCAAACTTGGTACAATTTCATTTAATCGATTTTCTGCTAGTTAGCCATGAAAATTAAATACTATGAAAATCAGAGAGAAAGTTCAAATTTGTCATTTTCTCCACAAGACTAAATAATTTTCTATGTTAATTCTATCAACTGTCCTTGCATCTGTCTATTGTGTTTATGAGCAGAAGTTTTTGTACAACTTCAGTTCTATGAATGAACCATTCTTCTTTCTACTTTTACTGTCAGTCCAAATGCTTGTATTCCCCTTTACTTCTGTAATGATCATTATTGATGAGCTCACAATGCTGATTTTTCCTTATCAGAAATTCAGCAGATTCTTCAATGTTCTTATTATGCTATATACCTTATTCCTATATTCATAACCCTTATAGTTTGCCGAGCTAGAAATTGTATCTTCCTACGTTTAAATCGTATCTTGTGCATTGTATCATTAAACTAAGACAGAAAGATTTGAAGTTTAAATTATGCGATTCAACAGGGATAGCTAAAATCATTACCCTTCATTCTTTCGCTACACTCCCCTGATAAAAGAGTTGCTCCCCATCTCTCCCGTAGGTCCCCTTCAGGTACTGGAAGTAACAGTAGTTTTATAATCCCTCTCCAAAATTGAAGACCATCATTACATGATCTTACAATGTTCTTACAATGGTAATTTGAGAAAGTCACTTCCTTATGGCAGGTGCTAGGTCTGTACAGTCCCTTCAGTGCTTAGAATCCCCTTCGCTTTGTGGCGAGTCAAACTGTCAGAGAAGTGTCATAAAACTACTAAGAGATAGTGATCTCACTGCAGCACATATTCCACTGCTGTTTTTTTCCAATCAAGAAGAGATTCTGATGGTATATGGTGGGGTCAGACTATTATATGTAAACACATTTAAAAAATCCTTAAATTCTGGTTTAAAAGCTACATAGAATTCCATCCTTGGCTAAATCGCATAAATCACATGAAAGGAGAAATAAAGTCTCTTCCCTATTTCTCAACAAAATTTCTCAACAGTTGCTGCCACTCCAAGGTTATATGATTTCAAAATTTCATTATTCTTATAAAAATACCCAAAAGCAGAGTTATTACTTTACCCTGAAGTGATGTCAGGGGAATATTGTGACAATATTTACACAAGCCTTTAGCAGAGAGAACAGCTCCCGTTGTTGTTTCTTTCTCTTTTGAACATTTAAGCAACAAAATTTTATTTGTGAAAGGATTATGCCATATGAAATTCAGGCTTCTACATCTTCTACAAAGCATCCATGGCACAACAACAAAGTTGTAGTGAGGCGGCTGCAATTACTTAATTATCTTTTATCTGAATTATTCATTTTTAGGAAGAGTAGATCTAACCTTGAGATTCCTTTTCAAAGTCCCCAACTGGCACGTTTCCCCAGTTTTAAGACATTTTTTTCCCATGCCTTAAGGCTGTGATTCCCAATCAAAAAGGTACATTTACAGTCTCTCAGCTGCAGGTTGTTACTGATGCTGTTCAGGAGCTGCACTTTGGGCATTCCTGCAATCCCACTGCTCCAGGAAACACGGGCTCCTCCACCTGGGCCTCTCCCCCAGGGCCTCCCAGCAAAGCCCCTCGAAACACCGAATAATACACCAAATAAGCTAAAGGGCTGTCTGAGGTAAAGCTGACTCTGTGAGCATCAGTGGGATAAGAGCTGGGAGGCGGACCAAGTAGCTTCTGCTTTATCTACTCATCCTGCTGTATTAATGCTGTTGAGCCACTAACTTGATTTATAAAGAATAGGGCTTGTCAAAAGTAAATTACTGTTGTTTCTGGCCATGCATAACTTGTCCAAATTAAACACACACTCTGCACTAGGGATGCTGTCACCTTTGCTGCACCTCATTAGGCAAATGGAATTCATAAAATCTTAAATACCATTGGGTCTGGGCTTTCCTGAACAGTAATATTCAAGTAACAGAATTAATAATTATCATCCTGTGGTTGGGTTATATTTTTTTTCCTGTGAGTACATTTTAGAGCTCTTCCAGCGTCACTGCATAGAGTCTCCCAGTGATTGTTTTTCCCCAGCAGTGTGGCCTTTGCTCTCACCTCATGACAGCCTCAAGCCTAGCCTGGCTTTGAACATGTCCCAGAGCTGCTATGTCTGTGCACAGCCTTACCTCTGGAGTTTTGTTGAATTTGAGCTAGAGCTGCACAACACATCAAGTGCCAGATGGAAGGGTAACTGTGATGCCCATGGCAAATTCTCCATGATTGTCTCCATTAATTGCCTTTATACAGTACAGAAATAATATATATATGTGTGTAAAATCCTCACTCTATCTTAAAAAAAAAAAAAACAAACACAACAGTAGTAGAATTTCAATTTAAAAGCCTTACTTTAAAATAGGGTCTTCTACACATGTGGACATTCCAGCTTGAAACTGTCACCACAGACCCCGCTAAGCTAAGGGTATGGTTATAAAAGTCAAGTAACTTAGAATAAGAAATCATGGAAGCATGTGTGCAGATAAAATATATCTAGTGTGAATTCTCACACTAAATATATTAAATACAGAAGTTAGAAAGCTGATCTGTACAGACACATAAAGATACTTGTAAAGGTCACCATTTTTTTTCCAAAAGTAGTTGTAATAGAAAATAAAGGTAGGAAAAAATCTCTTGTCCAAAAAACATAATGTCTCCATAAAAGCATCAATTTTACTATGCCATACTAATTTCTGCACACATTAAAATAATGAATAATATTATTCTGTGTCACGTTACAAGAGCATAAATCAACTTTTTGAAAAATCCTCTGTACACTGATGGTCTTGGAAGTAAACATTTAGAGACCACAATTGCCTCAACCTTAATTTGAAGAAAAATACCACTAAAATTCTTAAACATATTTGAGCACTCTCTGACACAGAAGCAGGTGCCTAAATACAGGAAAGTCTGCTGCTGTTAATACCAACCAAACAGTAGTTTGGTTGGTATTATTCTAAATAATGGGAATTTCTAAAATGGGAATTTCACTGTTTGGGAGAAAATTTCTGCCACAACCTATACTACTGCTGTATACATTTCTCTGCATTGCTCTTCCTGTGCCAGGAGAAGCAGGGTGGATGAGCCATAGGGATCCCCAAGTTCCCTGGTCCGCATGGCTCACTTGACTGCCAGGTTAATCTGTGTGGGACACAGACATGTCAGAACGTAGCAAAATTGCTTCTGAACCAACAAGAGGGCTACAATGGAGACTGTAACCACAGCCAAAACAGAGAAGACCAAACTCATGGGGAGGAAACACTGCCAGATTTCTCTGCAGGAAGGGATGCATTTAAAGAGTTATTTAATTTACACTACAATGTTGTTTTAAAGGTACATACTTGTTTAGTTAACTAACAACTTCAAAATAAACATCACACTCATTTCATAAGCCCTATGCAGTAAGTATTTTTTTTCTCAAGCTTTCACAGGTTGTGTAGTTATTGTGGGTCCTGTACCTTTCTGGCATGTTAAAGTCCATGCCCAAACATGTCTAAAATAAAATGGTACCAATTCACAGGACACTTGAGATCTGACCTTTCCAGGATGTGAAAGGCATTTTCTTATACACAAAGATCTTTTAGGGAAGTTAATTTCAAAGCTATGCCATTAGTGGACTCTGAAATAATTATCTAGAAGTGATATACGTATTTTACTGCAGTGACTGTGACTTCTAAGTGTTACAGTAATGTTTCTGCAAGTGGAAGATATTTTCCTGAAACGCGGAGCTCAGTTTTACATGCTGAAATCATTAATACCAAGATTAAATATATACCCCATGTCAAACAACAGCTATTGAATTAAAAAGTCAGAATAGAAAATGGGACTTCTAAAATAGCCTTCTTAGTGAACATCAGTTTCATACTGCTTTTATTAAAAGACAAAGGGCACAAATGTAAATATAAGAAATTAAATAAAAAATAAAAACTTTTTTTTTTACAGTTAAAAAAAAAAAGAGTGATCAAACAGTGGAACAAGTTGTCCAGACAGGTTGTGGAGTTTCCATACCTGGAATTAATCAACACTTGACTAACATGGCCTGGGGCAACCTGTTTTAGCTGATCCTACTTAAAAAGGGTGATTGGACTAAATGACTTCCAGATATCCCTTCCAATCCCACTGATTCTGTGATTATGACTAATTAAAAGGACAAAATAGAAGTTTTAGGGATCTCCAAGATGAGTTCCCAGGAAACTATGATTTAGGTTTTTGTTTTTATATTAGACGGTGCTGTTTAATTTAAGTTTTGTCTCGTTTCCCTCTAACCTTATATTCTTTCTCCACTGGAAACTTTCTAGTACCCAAGAGGATTTTTTTCAGAAAAATTAGTTTTATTAAGAGAAAAAAAAAAACCCTAAGAAATGGGTCACATCTCTTCAACATTATTTGTACTAAGAACATTAGATTTCACTTCCCAAGTACAATGCAAAAGGCACTGAGCAGACAAATTGCTAGACTAGAATAAATTTAATGTCTTGCCTTTGAGAAATTTTAATAACCAGAAATGTTAATAATTAATATTTACCAATAAAAGTCAGTCAGCTTGTCTTTACACATTTCCCATGGTCATTTCCATATTCAGCACTTGATTAATGTGAATTCATTGACCCAAAAGTAATTACCCAATCATTATCAAACAACAAAATGAACCTCAGTAATAACGACCAATCAATATATTCACTAATGCATTATGTTTCACATTGATGATCCAACATTCAAACTTCAGTTTGCTTAATATCCAGGTTCAATAGTCCTTCTCTGTGCACATACTGTATTCATAAGAGGATGCTTAGATTAAATATCCATTCCTTTAAATGTCAGTCCTTTGTACGTGACACATTAGATATCCCCCCCTTCACATTTAAATCTCAAAATGTGTAGTAATTGTCCAACACTGGAAGTTAAACAAGTACAAGCAAATTTAAAATTCAGTATACATCTACATTTACTCACAATTTCCTTCTGAAATGATTCCGTGGTCAGAAAGTATAATTAATAATATTTCAGACTTCATCAAATCAATAAAACTACTGACTTACAGATAAAGACAACTATTTCATACAAGACTGCTTGAACACCCTGTTTATATAAGTTACACAGAAACCTCTCATGCAAAACATTTGCTGGTTTATCATTAAGATACTCTTCATAGAGCTAGAGATTCCTGAAGGAAATTGATCTTTCCTTCACAATGAAACTTCTCCAAACTGAGATACAGCTAGCACCACGTCTCTTCTACTTGGTTTCTCTGAGAACTGCAAATATATCCCCTCTTGGCGTGTGACATTTTATATTTGTATGGTTGAAAAGCTGTAGCAGTCTCATGGAATTTTGCTTAATAAATCTGATTATAGTTATTAATAAATTTTGAAAACTTTTTTATCTAAAATACTTCTAATATTTTTAAACTTATGTTAAAACTACACACCACTCTTTGTATACTCATAGATCAAAATGAAACCATTGACTATTAAAATTATTTACTTATGTATTAATTTCCTATTTAATGTACTTTATACTCAGTGTTTTCCAGTTTAAAATGTTAAAAGTAATTTTCTATACAGAGTGGCCTTATAACCATGTTCACTCTGCCCAAAAAGCCTTAACATTTTCCTTGACTTCCCCCATTTTTTCCCTATTTTAACTCTTTCTCATCTTTTATTTAAAGTAATTCTATCCAGTTAATAATTAGTGAAGTCATTATTTATATGAAGTATGTGTATATAGGAATGAACCTTTACTTGAAACCATATGTTTATTTTGGGTTACACTTAAATTTAAAATCATGACTCCTAAACATAGCATATTTGAAAATATTATTTAAAGAAATTCTCACTGTAAACAAAAGCTATATTCTTTAGACTTAATGAATAACACATGGATTTTAATATTGCATTTTAAAATACCAAGCAGCATTTCTGTATTTCCCTTAAATGTATGATCTTAATATTACCCTCCCATGACGTTCCAAGATTTCAGAACAACAATGGCCATGTAAATGCTTTCAGAATGAGTTTTTTTGAATGATAAATCTTTAAGAAATGTAAGTATTTCAATTTGAAAAACTGGAGAAATAATTGTTTTCATTATGATTACCAGGAAACTAAATAAAATTTAAATTTCTCTTTTTACTTCATTACCAAGGTGTAGAGTACAAACAAAAAGAAAATTAGTAGCTTTTTAAAAAATGCTGGGTTTAAAAAGTTTATTTTAAAGGGGAAGACATGAGTTTTCTATTTTAGAAGCTCTATCAAATTCTTTCTCTTTGAATTATCTGTGTTAATTAAAATTATCAATTAGCTTTTGTGCTTTGTCTCAAAATGTTCTTTTAAAATATATTATGAATCAAAGTTCAGTCAGCCTTAGAAAATATATTTCAACACAGGTTAATACAACACCATCTTTAAGACATTTAATATATTCCTTATAACTTTGCAGGCCTTATTTATATTACGTATTTAATACATTTTATCCCGCAAGCTTACCTCAAGTGATACTTGTCTTCCAGATATATAAAACCAGCCATTTGAGGAAAATTATTTCTAAGAATAATTATTTTCCTTTAAATAGAAGAATCAAAATTTAATATCTAAGAGATAATTAATCACTTCACCAAGTCTTTCTAACCTGGTAAATTTACATACCTACTTATTCTGCATATTAGTGATGAACAGTTTTTAATGCTCTCACCAATCAGGCTGAGAATTTATCACTGCAGATTGTTCAGATTGCCAAGGTACAGAAAACTCCTAGATTTTGCCAGTAAGGAAAAAAATAATCAAGTTTACATAATCTAACAGTTCTACTTTAATGGATATTTAGCCCTCAAATCAGAATTCCAAACAGTGATACTATTTTCTAGACAGTGCCTCCCACATGCTAGGGAAAGTTCGCAACTGGTCTGCAAACCTGATAGAATTAATCAGATGCTGCACTAGAAATAAAAAGTCTGTTACTTAACTGCATGATCCTGAAGACAAATTGCTGCTCCAAAGCCCTGTGTTCCCTTCGTTAGATAGCTGCAGAGCTGAAAGTCAGCATGGCAAGAAGAGCAGTAAGTGGCAGCAGGGTTAGAGGTGCCACACCAGTATCTCTGTGGACTTCAGAGGATGTTTGGGGAGGTTTCTCCATGCAGGGGCAACATTATGTTACTCTCAAACCCAGAAACTCATGCCTCCAAAGAGATGGCTCCTGATGAGTGTCAGCTGAGTGAGAAAGATGATGCAATGGCTGTAGGTGCTGGATAACCAATGTCAGCTCACCAGGAATTGCTCTGGGTTGTGTTGGGAAACAATCTCTCTTCTCAGCAGGAGGCATGAGTTAGAATTTCACACATCCCAGAAGAGGGAAGACCTCAGTACTCAGAGAGGACAGCAAGAAAGTGGTTCAGAAATAGCTTGCAGCAGGGGCACAAGGGGCACGGTTCTTGGCTGAGTTATTGTGGGCATACTGAAGGAAGTTCTTTGTCCCCAGAATTGTCAGAATAAGATAGGCATACAATTGATAGAAACAACAGAGATTTTATCATAAGATGCTGTGATTTTTCTTAAGACTCATTATTTTTGCTTTGTTTTGTATTTGCAAAGGAAATGTTCTATTAATAACTGGGGTGTTCTAATGGTTAGATAGAATATGAAATATAAGAGATGCCCTTGAACAAAAAGCTTTTCTCAATACTGATATTATGTCTTCATTTATCATCAGCACCTTTTCAGACCCAAAACAATGAACAGTCTCTTTTGTTAGCAAAGCATCTCTGATGCCAAGAAAAGAATCCTTAGGATGAGCTTATTTTTAATTGCGAAGGATATTAAAGAGGTTCTCATCACTTGTAAAAACAGTTTTGGTTTTAACCAAACCTGTATTGGAGGAAAGAATATTTTTTACCAACAAAATCTATTAAGACTATTTCAGTCATCTTAAATCAATGTGCTATACAAATATTTTGAAAGAAAAATTTGAAGCCTGAAACAGAAGTTGTACTCACAAAATTTCTAATTATATTTTTTATTCAGTAAATGTCACTGTAAACAATATAGTATGGTAACATTGTCCCCAAAATGCATCAGGTGGAAACTGCAACAAAGTAAGAACAGGTGCAGGATAGCTTTTGGTAACATTAAAAAGTGCTCTTTTGCCTTTGGAAAGATGTGCCATTCAGATGTAGTCCTCAGATTGCCAGAAGAAGTGATATGATTATTCAGGAGGTAGAAATTCACTTCTCCCAGTGGAGTATTTGTAAAAAGGTTAACTTGTACTAATGCCCCTCATTTCCTCCCCCCAATACCATGAGTTAAATACCTTATAGCTCATAAAATGCTGCTTTTAATGAGCATATAATGTTTCTCTGTCATTACAGATGTCATTACATTTCTAGGTTGCAAAATCCCCCAAAATTCTCAAATGCAAACCTTAAATTAAAATGAAATAGCATCATTAAGATATCTGTATATATCCAGATCAACTAAAAAACAAGTAAAAGTGAATTGTCTCCCTATTTGCTAGCATATCAGACTACTTCTTAATAAAGCAACATCTTACTTCTCCTTGTTTTTTTCTGTTTTGTCTCAACAGGCATAAAAGAGCCTAAAACCATTATGTTTACTTTAGATCTACTTACTTAAACTGATTCGTGCAATCACATGGATTTAGTTAGAAACAGAAAATAAATTGACTGTGGTACAAAAGCTGAAGGACAGCACAGACAACAAGAAAAACAGACCTGTCTGCTGGAATCTGTAATCCTGCCATCAGCGTAGAACTGAGAAGCCAGAATACATGTACAAACGCCAAGATTTTGCTATCCAAATGTCCATAAAAGAAATTCATTTAAGGTCACAGTGTTAGATTCATAATAAGGAGGTAGTAATTCAATTCCTAAGGCTGCAAAAGGTTTCCTGTGAGAATGTGAGGAAGTAATTTATTTCATAGAATTTGGGAATGTTTTCCTAGTTTCAGGTACCAAATATTTCCTAACAATAACACTAATAAACAATGAAGCAAATTGCATAAAGCTTGGCCTAAAGTACTAAAATACTTTGCTGAATCAAGCCTTTTGAGTTGCTGTTTCCCAAGTGAAGACACCACAGGCCCAGTTTTAGTTCTGTGAACAATCTCCATAAGCAGAGATAAATCATTTACACAATTAATCCTGAGCTTGGGTTGCCCTGGTCTTTCAGTACAAACAATAACAGTGCATCTTTTCCATTCTTTACGACACAATGTACTTGATCTCATAAAAAATGGCAGATACCATTAACTTTTGTTAGAAGACTCTTTCCCAAAGTCTTATGAATCCTGTGAGACAAGAGAGAACCAGTAAAGAGTAGGTTAGAGGATAAAGAATTGAAAATATAATTGTCCCTGACAGAGAAGAGCCTGAATTCATTGTGGGAACAGGCACAAGGCAAAAATCTATTTTATAGCATCCCTTGCAGTAATAAAAATTGCTGTTGGAGGCCACCTTCTGAGATATTGCTAAAATAATTTCCTGTGAACTCTTGTAGCTTGTTTCTGTACAGAAATATATATACAAAACAGTCTATTATTGGAGGACAAAGTGATAAAAGAACAAAAAAAGACTTTGAAGTTTAAATCCTGTAACTAAAATTCAAAAGCACTGTTCACATTTCAAGCAAAGAACTGTCATTAAAAAATACATACCAGACTCCCCCATTTTCTTACAGAAATATAAAAGTAATAATAAATTGCACAGTTATTTTATACTCAGTAAGCAGTTGAGATGAATCAGAAATGACATAAACGTTAAAAATAGTTTGATTAAGCCATTAAGATGGAAATCATCATGCTGAAATGTCTCATCCATGAAACTGTGGGCATAAAATTTATTTTGAAATTATTCTACAAGAAAAATAATTTGTTTTTTCTAGCGCCTTGTTTGGTTCTGGTACTTAAGATAGCACAAATGCAAGAATACAAATGGAACGCAAGAAGGTTTTTGAGTTTGTTAATCACATTAAAATAGCCATAGGTCTTTTCTGCCTGGGAAGGTCAAAAAGAGCAGCCTGTGCCTGCTTATAACAGCAAATTTTCCTTCTGTTCTGTCAGCTGTCTCCAGACCAGCCCATGTGCAGAAGAGATTTCAATACTTAAATCTGCAGGTATTTTGCCAGGCAAATCTGGGCAGGCTGCCTGCAGAGAGGTTGTACGGATGGGTGGTAGTCAGAGACAAAGCATTGGTTGCCAGTGTTCATGGCTACTGCTAAACTACAGTTGAAGAAGTGGTAGCTGTAAAAATACAGAAAAATCAAATCTCTGAACACTGAGATAGGTGCTCTAGTAGAATGGATGGTGTCATGACAGAAACATAGTGAGAAGTACATTGCGTAATTACTACTGCTGTGAGCCTGTTGGGTGGAGACACAGATCCCCAGTGGGAATTAGGAGAGGTTTTGGCACTTAAGAGTATGCCAAGTGTGATATCTAAACCAGCCCTTCACATGAGAAATCAACGTCTCCTTGGCATATTTGCCAGCACACGTAACAAAACTGTCACGATATCTGTAAGGCTGAGCAACTCAGTGCTTCATTCCTCAGCCAAGTTTGGTGCATGCACCTTGCCACAGGCACTCCTGACAAAAGAATATTAGCTGTGTCCCCTTTTTGCTATGTTTTCCATGGAGCAGAAAGAGTGGGACTGCCCCATAATGGAGGAGGAACCAAGAAATAAAGGCAACTCAGCACACGCAGTACACTCACTTAAGAGCCCTGTCCCACAGTAGCTGATTCATGCAATCTTTATTCTCACCTGGTGAGAGATTCTACGTGCTAAAATATATTTCACATTTAAAAAGTACATTCTACCTTCTTAAAGTACATCACAACCATAGACACGGGTGGAGACAACTCAGCTTAGGAAAGAGCTGAAAGCATAGGCCAACACTTAAATAGGGCTCCTCAGCCCTATTGTGTGAGTGGAGGTCCCAGGTGAGGCTGGGCTGGGTTATTAAGGCCTATTAGAGTCCTCAGAGCCCTGGCAACAATACCAGAGTGACTAGAAAAATTGTTAAAGATGATGAAAAACTCTCCAGCAGCTAGGGTACTACACTAAGCATCATTACATATTTTTTCAGAGTGGTGGCTCAACTTGGTTTTTGTTATTCCTGTTTAGAGTTGTGTCTTTTGCCAAAATAGAAGGCAAGCCCCACTAACAAAGAGATTTGCTAGGGCTGGAGGGAGATGAATTTTGCATCCTAAATCCAGTTACTCTTTCAATCAATTAGCGTAAAACTCAGACGTCAATCTGAACCAAAGCATTGCCTGGCTTTCACTTAGGCTGAACACAATCCATTCAGTCCTAATCTTGCACTCTCTGAATTCATCCAGCAATCAAGGATGGTTTGTGTCAGGTGACCCTTCTGCTCATCCACACAAGTTCACATTCATCTGCATGAACTCTTTAGCCCATGTAGACCAAGCTTCAGAGATGAAGTAATCCCAGACCCCACTCCCAGTTTTGGGGCCAGTGTCCTGGAATTTGGGCTCTGTGTAACAATTCATGGGGTGTTACCCAGGAGCTTGCTTTGCCCCAATGTATAATGTCCTGAGAGAAGGGGCGTGAAGAAGAGGAGAAACTTCCTTCATATTGTGGTTTACTCCACAGTGAGTACTCAGTATTTTTTAAAATTAAGGAAAATTAATGGAGAGACATTTAGAAAAATGTGGAATTCTATAATAGGCTTAGCAAATCTCCGAAGGATTTATTTTATGATCACAGATTTTTTAAAAAAATACATTCCTGTGTTGTGGAGTTGAGTTAATTTCAATTTACTTAGCGTGTTGCAAAATCATGTAGAAACGGTTAATCTGCCCTGTTGACTGCATGTAAACTACAGTTTTTTGCATTTGGACATCAGCCTGTGGCAAATTTGTCTACATCTAACATGATGAATAGCTAGGGTCTGAGTTAGTACCTTGACTTTATGATCCAAATTGCATAAGCAGTAGTTAAATGTTTATATTTTTTTTGATTATGCCTTTCCATTTCACACTTAATATACTATTGCTATAAAGAGGACACATTGCACCTGTCAGAGCTGTTGTTTCAGGCTATTTACAGAGTAGAACACTACGTCTGTTTATATGCTGTTGGCATTTGGATGTTTTGGCCATAGAAGCGTGTGTTTCTTGCTGTCTGCATCTGTATTGCCTAAGAGAAAAAAAGCCTACTAATGCCAATTAAGTCTCTAAGTATCTAAGTATCCAAATTTAATAAATATCAACGTTTTTTAAAAAATGAAAGATTAGATTCTGGCAAGCAATTCCATGGAAACAAGAGGTTTCCATGACACAACTGCAATCATAAAACATACCAAACCTTGAATGTTGAGTAATGCTTTAGTAAAAAATAAAAAAAGTCAGTATAAGATTTTGTCTCTGAAATTAAAACTTTTGTGTCTGTGCATAACATGCAGGATTAACATTTTGCTTTGCTTTCAGATGTTGGTCTGCCTTGGCTTACTAGAGTCCTGTATGACTGACTGTTGAGATCATCAAGAGTAGCTTCTAAAGCCTGACTGGATGACTCGAGCTTTTGAAGCAGGAAGGTAATAAAGTATGACTTCTGAATACTGGCAAAGGCATTTATAAAGTAAGTGCTCAGCTGAATAATTATTTTTGACATCATTCAGGCAAATGTGGAGATTCAGAGTCTTTTTGACAGTAAATCTGAAGTTGCTTGAAAACTCATAATATTGAAAACAATGCAGTTTAAAAGAACAAGAGAATAGGTACTTTATGACAGATTAGATAGACAGACAGACAGAAAGATAGATTAGGGGCCAGCACAGGTTGTGGATCATGAGTAAGCAGGTGTCCACAAGCCAATAAATCCATGTCCTCCCCACTTAGTTCTGGTGGGCACAGTCCCACCTCACCCCAGTGAGCTGAGTGGCGCTGGGACTGGGGTGGCATTTCCAGAGATGTCCAGGAGAAGC
>JAOXNG010000012.1:77693171-77705024 GCA_028566535.1 Scolopax minor
TTGTTTGGTTTTGTTTTGTTTTTTAATGTGGTTGGACTCAATGATCTCAAAGGTCCCTTCCAACCACTAAGATTCTGTGATTCTGTCTACAAGTTGTATTTTCATCCAATTGGCATTTTTAGATCATTTTTGTTCACTTTTCATTAAAAAGGTCCAGTTTTTATCTGGCCATTGTACATTATGCTGGGATTGTAAAATATCTGTAATGTGTATATAAGTTCTGCTTATGATATGACAACTCAGATGTAATGCTCCAGAGCCATAGAAGGCTGTTGACTTGTACGTACAGAAGGATTTTTTTGCATTTAAATGATCTCAGTACAAGTCTTAAGACTACCACAAAGCTCTCACTGAGTACCTACAATCTCAACCTCTTCTCAGACCACTATGTTCTCTGCATGATCAGAATTGCCTTGGTTTGATCATCCTTAGCCAACTTAATATCATTTTCATGTCTTACCCCGGTTCAAGGCAGAGACATTCGGGATGGAAGTGATTACAGCTCAGAGACAACGAGGTTTGTCTCCTTTTTACAATAATCTCCTCATTCAAGAATTCACTCTACAATGATGAGTTAAGAGTTCAACAATTCCTTTTTATTAGGAAGATTATGTATATGCGTACATGTACATAAAAATATGTGCATGTATGTTATATATACATATACATACCTTATATAAAACATTAAGATATTTTTAGAGGTTTTTTGCAGTAAAAAAGGGGAGTTATGAAACATGTTTTTCTCAGCTGCCCATGATCTCCATCTGACAAGCCTTTCTGCAGGCAGGTAGCTCTAAACCATCCTGTTGAATTCAAGACCTTTCTGGGAGCAAGAAAAAGCCTTCAGCAGGACAAAACAGAGGGATTTTTTCAGTTCATCAGCTAATCAAAAGGAATATTCCTAAGTTTGGAACACAGCCCTATTTTATAATTCAAAGTTTTATAATAATCTATGCATATGTACCTAAGTAAATTTTTTGGTGGAAATAAATGTCGGATTCAATGTGTTTCTGATTTAATATAATATGAGAGTTCAAGGTTACTTTTGCTTAGATCTTATTCATTGCTGTTTTAAAATGGATTACATAGTTATATCATCAGATGATATGCGTTTAGTCATCTGTGATACAGAGAGAGATTTTAATTTCAGAACTGAGAACAGTAAAAGTAATAGTTTTGAGATCTGTAAAACAGATTAGCTCTTACTTTAAATTTTAATTCTATTTAAAACGGTAAGGTTTCTACTCTTCATTAAATTCAAGAGAATCCAGGAGCTGTAAAAATGTGTGTTTGAACATATCTACTTTATCACTCAGGAATTTATTTTCAAATTTTGAAATAAAATCTTTGGGGATTGATTTGCAGCAAGTTACTGCAATACTGTTCAAAACAAGGCTGTTTAGAATATTGCAGCAAAAAATCCCAAGAGGTAGAATTGGTCACCTAGAAAATTGGCCTCCCAGCAATTTAGATATGAGCTATCTATTTTTTCCAACAAATGTTTAAGGATAGTTTTCCCTTGACCTGTAAGAACCTACAAGTTTAACATAAAAAACTACTTTAAACATAAACAGGGAAAAAGCACACCAAAATACTGGAAATTAGACAAGTTCAAATGAGAAATAATTGTGAAAATGACTATCAGCTGGAGAATTATACCACGACTATGGGGGACAGTTTATCCTTTGAAGTTTTGAACCAAGATTAAGTGTCTGCCTGAATAGCCCCTACTTTTGCTCATGTGGGAATTACAGGTCTTATGCAGAGAGTTGTTAAGAAAATTCTGTGGCCCATTGGATGAAGTGGTCACCACAGTTGTCTTCAGTTTCAAGATTTTGTGAGAAGAATGGGAGTAATACAAGTATAAAACAAAACAGAGACAAGAAGATTTATCACCTCTGCTGTTTCACTATTTTCAACCATGCACTCAAATTGATTGTGTCTAGAATGGAGCTGTTTCCTAACAATCTAGACCTGCCGTTTCTAATTATTTTTAATGTAATTCATGTAGGGAAGGAAGCCAAATTCTTTGTGATTTGACCTTTTTTAGAAGTACACTTTCTCGGAAAACACTGTTCTGAAGTGATAGTGTCTCATTCAGAGTCTTGGTCTTAAATAAAATTGATCTAGATAATAAATAAGATAAATAGCGGTAATAAAGGCCCAAATGGCATAAGATCTTAAGGTTTGGAAGCTGAAGTGCTGATGCTTATTGATCTGTGTTAGTGATTGCAGACTATTTTCTTAGGCACGTGGTCATAGGTAAATTCAGCACTTTCAGAGGACAGAATAACCTTCTGAAGTCTTCAGCTAGGGCACAGAAATTACCATTAAGGCTGAAGTTTTGGTAGGTGTTATAGTGATTTCTCAAACTGCTGTTAGAACAATGCCAGACCACCCATTTTTTCCTTTGGCTGCTCTTTTTTTTGGCAGCGTCACTAACTGCACTTGGACATGCAGGAGGACCTGTCTGATTCTTCTACATCTGTAAAAGTTTGGATCCAAAAGGTCTGACCTCCTGAATGAATGCAGAGCAGTTTCATATTTGACCTTGCCCTTTCAAGCTTATCTCCTACATTTCTTATTTTCCAGGACTAGTTGATGTTCAAAACACTGTATAAAGTTATTACCTGCCTAGCCTTTTGACAAAATTAAAGATTTTAAGTACATAAATATGCTTTACATGCTACTTATATGTCTCAAGCATATCAAAACAAAATATATCTTCGTTTTTACTCTTCATCCATATGCTGAAGGTATCGGTTGTCATCAGACTTTCTCACTTCCTTTTTTCTTTGTTTTATCTCTTTTTATTTTACTATTGTATATATTAATAGATAAAGATAATAAAACTATTTTGCTGATGGAAGAATTTCTATAAAGGAAAAATGCAGTTTTCCTAAATGAACCTGCATAACTTTGATTACCACTTCTCGAAGGACAGTTATGGGCAATAGGGAAGTAAAATAACAGGATATATAAGCAATGAAATGAGCACACAAAAAAATTGAGTGTTTGGAGAATGTCTTACCCAAAGATAGCCAAAGGTCTGAGATTGCTCATGTTAGCAAAATGAAAAGAGTAAAGTATTCTATGAGTATTTTATAAGTATTCTAAGAGTAAAGTATAATATAAAAGAGTATTAAGTAAACTAGTCTAGAGATGTTTTATATTTCAGTATTTTATAAGTATTCTAAGAGTAAAGTATAATATAAAAGAGTATTAAGTAAAATAGTCTAGAGATGTTAGACTGGGAATTCCTGTTAACTGATAAATGAACTTCAGTATCTCTAAATTAATTTCAAAGTTTACTATAAAGCTTGACCAGACTTTTAATGTCATTTGGTATTAAGAAAGACCTTGAGAATATTTGATGTTTAAAAGAATTTCTGTACTCTGTGCTTTTGGGAAAAAAAAAGAAGCTCCAGCTATTTGAGATGAAGTTTAGAAGTATATAGAAACAGATTAAAAAACAGCTATTGTTTTTAGTTATTACATCTTTTATCCCCATTGTTCGGTAACGGTCTACTAGCCTCTGTCAGAAGCATGATGTTGGCATAAACTACTCTGAGTCTTGTTACCTTGGGATGGCAAAATCCATGACCTTAATAAAGGCCTTTTTTACATAATGGAAGTTTTTAATTTAGAAAATATCTAGGAAAATGGGAATATTTTGTAAAAAAAGGCCAGTTTTGACAGAATACTTGCAACCAAGCTTTATACACCGGCTTTCTTGCATGCATGTGTCCATGCCACAAGCAGCACAAAATGCTGAGTGATCTGACTGTGCAATGGTGGAGCAATGAATATCTAGCTGTTGTGTGTTCTTAGTTTCACTGCAGGGCTGTTGTCCCAGGAAAAGTTTGTGTAATTTTCATTATTTCTTTTTCACTGTCATGGCACACATTTGTAACTAAGTTTGTGGAACATCAGTACTTACCACTCTAATAAGACTTGCTAGCAGGGAGTAAGCACTACTCACATAAAAAAAACACTAGATTGGACTGGAACATTATTTTGCTTGTGTTCATATTTCTCGCTTACTACACTGGAACAGTTTTCTATTTTCTATTAATAAATTTCTATTAAAGACTGTAACACTACCTTTTTTTAAACTTCTCACAATAATGATTATCAACATTGTGGTTTTTTAATGTGTCTCAGCCATGTGGTTTTAGTGACATTGACATTAAATGAAAGGCTAACTAGGGATATTCATTTTCTGTGTTTATCCCAAAGCATGTATCTAGATTCTATAAATTGAATACAAAGGTGATAAAATATTTTCAACATAAAATTACCATTTTGTTTTAATGAAGGCTGATTAGTCAAATGCACAATTGCAATTTTTCTGTTTCTGTCTCTATATTTTCCCAGGATCATTGACTATCCAAAAGAAAATAAATTAATTCATATACCCACTAGCTTAAAAGAAGATGTCAGATTTTAGAACTTTTTCTTTTTTATTTCCTACTTTAAATTTCTTTTCCTTCCAACACCATACTGTTATCTCCACTTTACAGATGTGCTCTTCATACAAAAGAGAGGCTAGTTTCAAAGTCTCAAAGATATCTGTTCCGTAGCCAGAACCTCCCTCAACTTAGTCCACAGCTTGTACCTTCCAAGTTGGCCTTCATTTAGATTAAGCTTTAATTAAGATCTGTTACTTCTGGAAATCCCATCAATTCCTACATTCTTCCTTAGGTACCAGGCATCCAAAGTCAGTCCCTGAAAGAGGAAGCTCATGGCACAATAAGGACACCTGAACTCCTGATTTCTAGGTCAGTACTCAATACACCATTACTCAAAATATATAGACCAGGAAACAAGTATTTAATTACTGAATATTAAATCTATATAACATATATTTTACTGAAGTAACATCAGCATAGTTGGCTGTTATGAGACCATGTCAGAAGAATCCTCAGAAGACACTTAAGAAGACTTTTTTGATAGGTATCCTTATTCCACCCCTTTGTCAAATGATAAAGACAGTACATTCAACCCTTAATGTTGCTGGCCCATTTTCATCTTAATACAGGGAGCTAAAATCTTACCTGAAGAGTTATAATTAAAAATTAATAATAATATATTACTACAGCAAATATAAAAATATTCTAGTATTTTCACATGAAGAATAAAAGCTGAAAGCATTCGCCTGTGTGACCATCTTACAAGTTATGAAGACAAAAAGCATTCCTGGTATATTTCAATATAATTCCACATGCCTTGAAATATTTGCATGGAAGCATGCAAAAGAAAGCTTCATGGAAAGAGTAAGTGCTTAATGCCACAGTCTGTTAGCTGTCTTCCCATACAGTAGGGTGAACTTTTTCATCTATCAATATATGTTATATATGACTTCTGGTGATGATCAAATTTGCCTGCTATCACAAATAAGTTTTAGGAAGCTGTCTTTTTGTAAAATAACTTTTTATCATTCCTCAAAAAGCCAGATTATTCCCACTGTAAATACAGGTAATTTCCAACAGCCTCCTCCCAGCTAAGCTCTCATCCCAACTTGTCTCCAGGACAGTATGCCTCACACACAAAAAAACGCTCATTAAAAACCTTCCAGAGCTCTAACTCATCTAACATAGCATCTATATCCTTGTGTGTAACTCTTTTGCTATGAGGACAGAGCTTCAATATT
Source organism: Scolopax minor (assembly GCA_028566535.1). NCBI lineage: Eukaryota > Metazoa > Chordata > Aves > Charadriiformes > Scolopacidae > Scolopax > Scolopax minor. The sequence continues at coordinate 77,698,825 of JAOXNG010000012.1, forward strand.
TGCTGGATAATTTTTATTACTAAACAGCGGACAGCAGAAGCAGTAGACCGTGTTATTCTGAACAGAGTACATCTACAAGCTTCTGTGTATTAATTCCCTCTTTGCCTTTGTTTGGGTTTCCCAAAGAAAGCCATTGTCAGAGATTCTGTACACTTTTCCCTGCTCCCCTAATATCCACAGCAAAAGCACATCACGATGCTTTGTAAAATTTTCCATCTGTAATTTCAGAACCTCAGGTATATCTGAGCCAGCTATCTGCAATTCACAATAATTGTTTAATATGTCATAATTTTCAGCATTCAAGCGTTCTTTTTCACTTGGAAATGCAGAGGGGGAGATTCATAATGGCACTGAGATTTCCTGTTAAATTTCCCATCTGGTGATCCTCTCTCACTGGCACTACAAAATTCCATATTTCCATCCATTTGCAGCTGTGGCTTCTGCCCCTGTGAAAACAGAGTTGCACCTGGCTAAGCAGCCTTTTAGAAAATTCTACAAATAGTGCAATATGTCATTTTAAATGGTGACTACTCCTTTTGGATTAGGAAGGAACAGCAGGCAGCCGGTAACTTGCTGGCACACCCTACACAAGACAATTTCCCAATCAGAGTATTTCCATCCTATTTAAGTAGATTTATTGATTTGCTAAAGGCCACAGAACAGATCCATTTTGAAGGGGAGAAAGCATCTTTAGTGGCATCCACAGGCCACTTAAAGCAACTTAAAGCAGCTGTTCTTAAGCTGCATTAAAGCCAGGACAAGCCCTCCTAATTAGGCAGTTCCTTCCCTGCCTAATGCCTGTGCCGTGTAGATATGCTCTGCAGGAATGAAAAGAGTTGCTGCTCTTCGTGCTCAGTATTTTGAGGAATGACTGTGAATCAATGGCTCACAATTGCTGGAAGCGTTTGAATACATCTTGCTTATTGGTTTACGATGAAGGCATTTTGCTGGCCCTGTTGTTTGTGACTGTTACTTATAAAAAGCAGCCGTGGAGGCCGCTGGACAGAACAGCAGGCACAGCCCCAATAGACCCAGATCCTATTTCTTGTCCTGCCAGTGGCTTGCTGGGAAACCCTGGAGAAGTCAATCCCTTCCCCTAGCAGAATTCCTCCTTCTCTAAAGCCTGATTCTTCTAAAAATACACTGTTGAAAATCTTCCCTTCATTCAAACCCCATTTTATCTAAATCCATTAATCTCAGAATCAAAACACTGAAGAGTGCTGAAAATGACAAATCAGAATTATATCACAGTTGAAGATAAAAATGACAAAAGGAAGCTGTAAGTCTATTTACTGTTACTGAGGGCTGTTACATATTACCTTGAGACAATTTTCACTTTTTGTGCCAGACAGGATTTATTTTGTTGTGACTACTTGGTTTAACATTTTACTTCTGAAATCTCAGATGGAGATAATTTCATTTCTGGAAAAGACTTACAAAGACTCTTTAGCTGTTTCAAGACAATATGCTTGGCAGTTAATAGCAAAATGCAGTGAGCCTTATTTTCCCAGGTCATAGTTACAGATAAAAACTGTTGAAAACTGCTGCCATACTGCAACACACTAATGATTAAATCAGGAAGGGAATGGATCTGCTAAAGAATCTGTACCACTTCAAATGGCAGCACATGAATGTAACTTAAGACAATGACAGGTTGCTGCTTAGACTAGCCTAATCTCTGCCAAAAAATCTGACAAAAGTAAATATGGACTTGCAGTCATCTCCTTGTTTGTCGGTTTTTCCTTTTCTGGCTATTCTTTTGTTTTCTTGATTTTTATTTGGGGGGGGTGTGGTTGTGTGTTTGTTTTTTGAAGGCCTGCTACGAATAGTATGAGCTGTCATTCTGTTCGATTTTCATCTTGCCTGAAAGTCTCTTTCCACAGTGCTCCATGGTGGGACCCAGACTCTGGCTGCCAGAAAAGAGCTGACCCCCATCGCTTGCCACACCCCAAGGCTGATACATTTCCTACAGTGAAGGCAAAATTAATTCCACTGAGTTAAAATCTGGTTTAGGACCTGGGACATGTGGGGCGTATGCGTGTCTACTTGTGCAAGTAGACTTGTGTGTTTTCCCTTGTGCAAGCTCCTTACATCAGTAACCCCACATACCCTTGGTCCTGGCCAGCTAGAAAATATGCATGATGGTTTGTGTCCCTGAAGTAGCAAAGACAAGAGGATTAGCAAATCTATATCTCACTGTAACAAATTTGAGTTTGCCTAAGAAAAATATTTACTAAAGCTATCTAGAGATGAGACAAGGGGAAAAAAAATCCCATTTGGAGTTCACAACATCCACTGTAAACCACTGCAAAAAAAAAAGATGCTCAGAAATTAATATTTTGTCACATGCTGGTACTATTTTACATAAAATTACATTACAGTAAGAACAGGGACTATAATACCCTGTGTTTTAAGGTCAGTCATAAATGAGTGTATGTGAGACTGAAATAGCTACAACTCAAACTTTTCCATGGCCTACACACCACATCTAAATTCATCATTTCCATTTCAGATGCACTTTTCTTTAGATAATGATAAATTTGCATTCCTGAGATTTAAAAATAAATGTATGTGATAAAGATTTAGATCCTCTAAAACTGGGTGTATCTAGTCAATCTTAGCCCTCCCAGAGACCTCTGAAATTTCAGAGGGACAGAGATCAGTGTTTTTTTGAAAACAGGTTCTAACACAGTATCTGAGGGCATAATCAGTGTCAAATTATGAAACTGCTGTTCAATTAGATTATTTTATATGGCTATAATGGTTTATATGGTTAAATATTCATAAAGCATGTATTATATGCACTTGTCCTTTTCTTTCTCTTTCTTGGATACTCATGTTTATCCAATGATGTAGGAAATTTCTAGGCTAGACTGACTCTATGGCAGAACAGGTAGTACTGGTTGTATATTATTCCAAGTTTTAACAGACACAGAAGCTTTAATGCTGTCTTTGTAGCAGGTTCCCCCTGCTACAAGTTGGTTCACTGCCAAAAACATTTGAACAGCTGAAAAAATGAATTTACATGAATAGCAAAGGTTACATCTTTTTTCCTATCAATTTATACTCTGGTAAGAACTGAACATTTAATTTCAGGTATGAAGGTTTTTCCCAGATTTTGAACAAACTGCTAGTAGTACGAATGACCCAAAGACCTGGTTTGTAAAGACACTTCCTCTCCCCACACCTAGAAAAAAAGAAGCCTGCTTTGCAATCAGACTACTTGGAAAGACAGTGAGAGACTTGTTAACACATGCTGGGATTTGTGCACTTGAGCTCTGAAAGGATGGAAAAATCAATTAGCAAGAAGAAGTGTATCTTTTTTTGTCACTTTCACATATAAATGTTTAGAGAGAACATAAAGTCTGACATGAAGTATACTGAGAAGGCAGAAATTGTAGATTCTGTAAGATATGTCTGGAAGGACAGAAAACTCTACCGAGTGATTTACTGGCTGTCTGCCATACTCTGAATAAGTGCCTGTCAATGCCACATGTGACATCTTTCAGATAGCATATTCTTTCAAGCAAGTCCATAAAGGTGTCAGATATCAAGAAAGAGTGTAAAAGGGTGCTTGTGTCAATGCTTGAGATCATTTATGTTAACAGTTTAAAAAACAGAATTGTTTAGGCATTGCTTCTGTCATAGTAACAATACAAAATGATCACATTCACCCATTCCCCTGTTAGCAGCTGTGATTTGTATTTTGAATCCAGGAAATCCACATATTTATGTCTCTTGCTGTTTGAAAGAATTTCAGCTTGTTACCATGCAAACTGAATTCTGGAGTTGTAAAAGTCCCTTCCCATGAAATTGTTTCTAATTCTAATTCTCTATTTCTATTTGTGGATATGGTTATGTTTTCAATCCCTTTCATCATAGACCTACGAGCTATAAAATTAATTTATGGTCTTTGAAGGAAGGGGAGCAGCAATAGTTCAAAAGAATTAGATGCTGTCTGAGACATAACAATATGCCTACAGTTCCTCTCTCCATCATATTCCCTCCTCAAGTATCATCACTGTTACGATATTGTTAAATAGGAACTTGTGATGAATATGCTCAACCTAAAAGATGAATGAGAATCTAATTTTTCTCTCTATAAACTAAATGTCTTTTTTACTTAACATAATAGGTGTCTGTTTCTCCATTACAGTCCCTTTATGTTACCAAAAATTAAGTGAGAAACCTAACCATGGATTTGTGCAGGAGAAATCAGTGTAGTGTTGGCCATCACTGTACTTTTAATATATCTATCCTATTAGGCAATAGTGGAAATTTATAGATATTTATATAAATCAAAACAATCAGAAGAAAGGATTAAAAAATAAAAAGCAAATAAACTAATAACAGACATTTACAAGAGCAAAACCAGAGTCTGCTGTAAAACATAAAAATGAAAAAAATCAGAGGCAGCTCTCTTTTTAAACCTTTTAAAAGAATCTGAAACCAGCAGTACACACAGTATTTACCCTGTGTAACTAGCTGTACAGGTGTTGTCATTGCTCTACTCATTCTTTCCTGTCTTTTCCCTACCATTGCAATTCTAAGCATCACTCCTACACCCAGGCACCTCCAGAGCCCTTTGCAGAAATGAAAGGTTAGATTCTTCAGTCTTTCAGGACTGGCCACCTCCTGTCCATGTTGTCTAATGCAGCTCACTCCTAACTCAGGCTGCTGGATCCACCATCACATGTTTCTAGCTTGAATTAGAGCAGATAAGATGCTACACTCTTGTTAAAGTGCAGACCTAAAGCTTTTTCCAGCTTATACTGCTAAATCAGCCAGTAGCTATATATTTAAGGTGTCTGTAGCTTCTAAATGGTCTTCTGTGAACGGTAATACAAGAAGAATAAAATCCACTACAGAAGCAATTTTTGTCAGTCCATATCTACAAAAGAAATCTCCTAAGGTCCAGAAGAGACAAGGCTGAAAGTCTACCATAGGCACCTGTGGTTCCTAGAGTTTTGGGGACTTAAAAACATACTCAAAATGCAGATCTCTTACAATATTGTCTCCTCTAAATTATACTTTATTTTCATTCCAAAGACTGACTGTGATTCTAATAAAATTTCTATTTTCCTGAATGCTTTCATTGTTTTGTTGAGGTTTTTTTAATTTATTTTATTTTGGTGGTGGTGGTTTGTGGTTTTTTTATGCTCTCAGTGCACTTGTAAATCCCCGGTGATCAAGAGGATTTGATAAACAGGGCCATCGGGCCATCTGCCTTCAGACTGGCTGGTTATTTTGTAAGAAAATAAAGTATCAGGTTCTTGGCACCACATACTCCATCCATTTATTTTCACTGTCAGTGCTTGAACTTTGTCTGCAGGACAGTTTAGGTGGTCTATGCGAAAACAGACTCTGATAACATAAAAGAATAAAAAAATAAGGTGGTGGATTAAGAAGGATCAGTGCCCCATAGTGCAGCAGTAAGTGTTAATTAGGCTATTATTAGAATAAGCTTGTCTAACTCGTGTAGTATTAAAGAATAAATAAATAAACTGTGTCTGCAAAACAGAAAGAAGGAGGACTTAGGCTTAGAAAAACTCCCTGATTTTCTGGGTTGGTCCAGACTAGAGACAAGCTGAAGAGTGTAATAAAGATAAGTTTCAGCACTGTTAATATATATCCCCTGTACTGGGGTGAGAACATGGGACTTTAATCCAGGAACAAGGTATGGAAATCACTGACCACCAGCACAGCTACACAGATTTCCTTAATAGCACAAGTTCAGCTCTTTGGTTCTACTCCACTGCTAAATGAGCCAAGTCTTAGCTACAATATCATCTTTTCATCAGCTCTCCAGAAATTTCCTTTATGGCTAAAAGTCAGTGGTATTTTCGCTATGCAGTTTCTTGTAAAAATGTTTGGAGATTAAATCAGGTAGTATTCCTTAAAACCATCAGAAGACAGTTCTGGGAATCAAAGAGATAGGAACAGCAATAATGTAATTGATATAGATGGAAAGTGTGCAACAGTCTGCAGACATTAAAGCTAACTCTGTTGTTCCTGTCACTTCAGTATTAGATTTATTAATTTATTAGCAATCAAACTAGAGTAATGAGAAATAAACCCAAATCTTAAAACACCTTTTCCCCATCCCTCCCTTCTTCCTGTGATCAACTTAATTTCCGATTTCTCTATGTCTTACCTGCCAGTGGCACAGGGTGATGGGGAGTGGGAGTTGAGGTCAGTTC
>JAOXNG010000012.1:77719319-77729399 GCA_028566535.1 Scolopax minor
GTAAAGGGCACAAGTGAACAATCCTGATTGCAGGAGCTTTGCTTCTTGGCACTAGCTGGGCAGATGGATGACAGCAGCGCTTTAACCCCAGCACGGACAGCTTCAGGTTCACAACAGCTACAGAGAGTTTGTCCTCAACGCCACACAGAGCTAGGGTCTCTCACTGGACCGGAAGTTGGCTCTGCTCCAGCCCAAGCCAGGACAGACTTGTTAATCTAAACACTCAAGAAACATGGATTTCTTATATAGTCTCAGTTGCCATAAGTATTTGTGCTGACAGTATGCACTGGTCCATCATTTTTTTTCTGGACTGGCTTCTGCGACCTTACACAGCAGGTCCCACAAGGAGAGAGGGGACCATTGGCCACATGGCAGCAGCAATGCTGTGGCTCATACCTGCTGTAGGAAAATGCCGCTTCTTTCTGTGTTCCTCCAGCCCTTCTTCCTGGGTTCCCCCAGGACACAGACTTTTCTACTGCTCTGTGATCCCACAGAGGCAGATGTAGTAGGTCAGCAAATCTGCAAGTCAGGCTATGCAATTGTCTTTGGCATAGGTGTTACCATAGTGTGTAAGCCTCTTCTGTGCAGAGTCACTGTGCCTGAGGAGGGAGCGTCCCAAGAATGACACAGTCCAAGTCCTCCTGGCTCTGGCCAGAGGTGAGGCTCACACCAGCTCAAGCGACAAAAAACCACACAGAAATCTGGGTAGCTCCTGAGGAATGTGACATCCAAAATTCACCATCATCCCTCATTTCCACCAATAAAATCACAACTTGCCCAAATTCTTCCTGCTTGATTTTAAGGACTTGAGATGAATAAAACACTGTCTTTAAGTCAGAAAAGAGAGGCAAGGACCTCCAAAGATTGATTTCAGTTCACTTAAGATATGTATGAAGAGGCTTATCCTGCTTGTCTTTGTTTGTAGGCTGAATTAAAGTACAAGCCTGGGCATATTTTGCATTCTTCATATATACAATATTTACATATATACATTCATATATATACAATGCAGAAAACCTTATATTTGTGTATAGATACAGCAACTGTATTGAATTGCTATAGAAAGCATTTACTAATACACATATAAAATGATTCTGAACTACTTTAACACTATAATATTTTCACATATATATAAGAAATCTTTTTTTCTAAAATGTGAGCACAAATTGTACAGGAAGTCATGCAAAACAGAATAAGTTAAGCTAATAGCATTCTTTGAATTAAGTGTTTGCTCTGGAATACGCAACACACACACTGAATGCTTGATGACAGGAAGAGACTTTAAATTTACATTATAGTCTGGCAATGATCATTCGCATTGCTCTTTTCTGACCATCAGAAAATGACTTGCCGAACTTCAGGACTCCTTTACCTCTGTTCTGTTTTGAAAATTCAGTCACATGGGATCAACTCAAAAATCTCATAATTACGACTTGACATTAGTTTGACAGTGGGAGCACGCAGTGTGAGCATAGTCTGGTTGATCTGACATTCTGAAATATAAAAATGCAAAGCCACCTGAGAAACCACATGAAAGAAACTCTGCTACCCTAGACTACACATATTAGAAGACTTTGAAGCTCCCAGCATAAGCTGATTTGAAACCCCTCCTTGCTTGTGATGAAAGAGTAGTACTGCCAGGCTTTCTGGTAGAAAGGTGAAAGTTTCAAGTAAGGTCTCTGTGTTTCTCAGATGGTAGCATATCATTTAAATTAAGGTCACAGTTAATATGCACCATTTCCTGTCATGACAAAAAGAAGGAGGAGAAGTAATATTTGCTTTGCTTACTATATTAAATTAGGAGATTCTTATTATTGATTATACAAAATCAAGCTGCTTAATTCCTTAAGGCCACAAATACTCTGACATGTTCTTAAAAAATCAAATCACAGTTTTGACACATTAAGCTGATTTTACTTTATTACCCATTTCTTGCTAAGGGAAAATAGAACTTCACCTTTATATGAAACTAAGATTGTATTAAATAGAGAAGTAACACCAGTCAGCATGGGGTTATTTCCAAAAGGAGGAAGCTCACAGCCACAGATGGAGTGAGGCTTAAACCATGTTGACAGAAGATTTCGAAGACCCCTTGCCATGTAAAGGAAATACACAAAACAGAATTTCTTTCAGAATTACAGGATTATTCCTCTGATAACAAATTAGCTCAATTAATAAATCTTCCACTAAATATGTGATCAGATTGTGACATGCTATCTACACCTTTAAATTCCAAAAGAAAAGTACACTTCACATTCTGTCAGAAAGGATATTAAAAAAAAAAAAAAATCACTCCAAGAGTCAAATTGCTTACGATCAGTCACAGAGTGCTATGCCAAGGTACAGGTTTTCAATTTCCTAAGGTATTTAACAGACTGCCATATCAGTGAAAATTTAAATGGAAGTGAAATACTCATCAGACAGATGGAAAGTACCTTTCATAGTGGCTAAATGGCCACTTTAACACAGACAACTTTCCCCTTTTACTGAGAAAAAGATACTCAGAAAGATTTCCATAGACCTGGCTGTTACAGAATAGGAAGTCACTGCAGAGAAAAAAAAAAAACACAGTGGAAAAAAAACCCCAACAGCCTGTGTTTTTTGCCTCCATCTCCACCTTTACCATCCCACCCCCCCATCCTGTGTTGTGTCACAACCACATTCCCTATCATCACCTGCCATGAGTTTCTTTTTGAAGCATGTGAGAGGTCATACTTTTAATTCTGCAGATATTGAAGTAAATACACTGAAGAATATTCCTTAAAATCAGAACTACAGGAGACCTCAAGCACATCATTACACAACCATGACTCTTTTTCTTCTCACTCAAAACCCCAATGCAGTGTACCCATGAACTCTATTTCTATATACTCTCTAATGTGGCTGTCAAAATATACCCATATGTATAAAAATACATATCAATTTTCAAAGTGTTTTTTTCTGGAATACAAACTAAACATTTTCCACTGTCAGGAGAGATGGAGAGAACGGGAAAGTATTTGGAGCCTGAAACAATGTTCTTTCTTCCTTTACACCCATTACTAAGCAGGTCTCCATGTGCCTGGAAGTGTAGTATCTGGGTCAGCATCAAGATAGCATTCAGTATTTTCCATTTGTTAAATCAAGAAAATCGACCCATGTTAAGTGTACTTTATTCAGTATACTCATTTAGATAAGTCCATCCCTCTGAAAAAAAGTTATCAATTTCCTGCCATATGCAAACACCTCCTACATACATGACTTCTTGCTCTGCACAATTGGTCCCCCAGAACAGACATTTAACATTGCAGGCTCTATGGTAACCTATTCTGAGCTGGTCTCTGTGCAGCAACAGATATTTCCTCTATTTTCTATTCTTCATCTGTTTTCATTTACATTGCTTTGCTTTTCCAGGACCAGACTGCTTAGTATTGCCACTTTAATTCTGAAATGGGCCTTGTAAGTCTTAAAGGAAGCTTTTTACTGTACACCAGAGAAAACTTTCATATTAGATTCCAAGTAGTATTGCAAAGGCACAAAATGCCAACAAGATAAGATGAAGAATTAAGCTACTTTAAGGCAGGCAGGATATTTTCTTTATCTGATACTGGTCTTTATATTAGCTCAACAGAAGGCTAGAGAAATCAGCTTAATCTGTGGCATTCTGCTTAATATTTGCCATTGCATAAATTTGTGCAAAGAATTCTGAATAAAGTTGAATTACTTCCTCTGCTATGTGGCTTTGTGACCTATGAATAGAAAGGCTAATAGGAACCTCTAATAAGATCTTTATAATTACTTTCTGTAATAGCATTGACTTATCTCCAAAGCTTGCATTTAGTCCAGGTAGGAAAATAAAACTGTAAAATCAGATAAATTTTAGATCATTAATACCTTGGAGAATATGATCTCTGTAAAACCAAGTTAATCTGAAAGCTTGTGTGAAACCCAGCTGTAAATGTGATTCTTTCTGCTATAGTGTTCTCAGCTACAACCACAAAGGTAAATGAATTTAAGTATCAGTGAAATAATATGTTTATGAAACACTATTCTCTTGAAGAAGAAAATGCAAAGTAACAGAAAAGGTGTAATGAACTTGACTTGCAAGGTCTTGGGAGTACCACTGTTGATCTTGTGCTATAAATGCATTATATACTTTGGGAGGCAGAAATTGACCCCCAAAATAAGGCAGGGAAAATGCTTTATGATCACATTAATAAAGGCCACTGACAGGATGTCTGTACAACTTATTTAGAAAGGTAACATGTTGGCTCATCTAATCTCCTTCTCTACTGCAATAGAACTGCCAGTAAAGTGAGCAGGTACCTGTAACAGGTACCTATAACTGCTTAGAGGTTTTTTATCCCCAGATTGGTGTGTGAGGGCAAGAGCAGAGAACTTGAAAGTTTTTGAGATAATCAGGGGGGACAGTGACAAGTAAATGATAACCAATGTTTTTAAAAGATGACTGAATTCACTCTTTCATCATCAGGTATAAAATTAGAGGTTTATATTATCCTTAGTCCAAACTCACAAGATGGGCATGGGTGGATTTTTTAATTTATAACATTGCCACCCTTAGAGTCTTCCCTTCCTCTTCATCAGAAATTTGATCAGAGTCAAATCATGCTGGTTCTTCAGTTGCTACAGCTTACAGTCAATACATTCACATGAACCATGCTCTTTGTCAGTTTTAGCTAGTACTGTGCACAATGAACTATAACAGAAGTAAATGTGATCCTTAAAACACATTCCTCAGCAGTTTCTGCTGTTTTACTGTTGAATGAGCTGAGGCATTAGCACATTTTATTTTCCAGTTAGAGCCAAAGTGCAGTGGTGGGTTAGGGCAACATCGTAAATTGTGCAACATTGCAATGCGCCTTGGCCAAATCCCTCACATCAGCTGAGGCTGGAGGTCCAACTGTCTTACAGACAAGCTGTGTGTTTTCATACCTGTGTTTCAAACTGTTCCTCATTTTTAAACCCTTTATTCCGTTTCTTTCTCCAGTTATTGGCATTTAAAATCAACAACCAGAAAAGTAATTTATTAGTTATATCAGTTATTTTTGGGTTAAAGGAAATATACACTTTTTTCTTTTAGTACTCCTTTTAGTCTTCATTAATTAAACCCTATTTCTGCTACAGCAATCCATCAATACAACGATTTTAGAATCAGACCTTTCAATGATTGTTGATAAATGAGTGAAAAGTGAATTCAGTTCAATCTGTTGATATACGTGATTTATATCCTAAATATAATATCCTGAATTAAGTCCTAAAATATATTTATGCAAATTAGAGATCCACTTTTCTATCTACAAAGCAGTTAAATTTTAACAGCCTACGCTGTGACTGTTCTACCTGCTGGATTTATTTATTGATGTGTATTTTCTCATTTTGTCAATTTGTTTTCTTTTTGAGTTCTACTACTCAATAACTGTAATTAAAAGTCCCTCATTATATTTAATTGCTTATATTTTCTGTGAATCTTATTTACTCTTGGTTTCAAGAAAGCTGTTAGCCATTTCAATTCACTGTCTGAACTTAACTAATGAAACTTGACACCTGAAGTTTCTCCTTCCTTCCATTTCCTTTTTTTTTCTCATTGCATTAAGAAAATCCATTCCTCTTCCCCTCAATTCTTTCAGTTAGCATATTATTACAGGGATCATATTATTCTCTAACTCCTTGAGTACCATATTTTCCTGTATTTTCTGTATTGTCCCTTTTTTGCTTTCTATAAATCTCGTGGCAAAATAATTAATATGGCTCAGAACTTTCACATTTTTCTCTGTGCTACCATACAATCCAGGAAGGATACATTTTCAAAAGCCTTCTTAAGATATAGAATTTTCCCTGTCACCTAAACACAGAGAACCATATTTCTGAACTAAAAAGACATGCAACCCATTTCTGCTGCATCATAGTATCATAAATTACTTCATTGAAATCCTAACTATACCTAAGGTAATATTGTTCTAAACTCTACCAAGTCATCCTTTATATAGAATGTGGAAGGGGTAAGAGGGACAGAGTAGGAATTTATGACATTCATAGTTACATACTAGTACTTTTCTAGTCTACTGATATTTAAACCTATTTCTGAAACAACAGCCAGATCTTCAACTGAATTTGTCATTCTTGCTTTGACAGGCAACAATTTCTGGCCTATTGTCAGAATGAAATGAAAGGCACACCGCTGGATGAAGAGCTGCAGCTCAACAGAAAATAGAAGTTTACAGATGACAACAGCACATTAAAGAATGAAACTACAGGTGAATGATTACATATAAAAGCCAATCAATTAAAAACTAATTTCACATAGCATTTAAGCTTTTTAATACATTTTTCATATGATTCAATGGCTTTCTTAGATCAATCAGTAACTATTTTTTTATTATCCTATATTTCTCTCCCAGAAAAAAAATGTTTTTTAAAAACTCTTTAATATATTAGTATTTTATACAGGTAATTGTAAGAATGGTTTTATTTTATATTATTTCCTCCAATGATCTAACTAATAATAGACCTTAACAACTTACTCTTGTAGCAGTACTGTACGTTGCATGCTAAGACAAATGGCTTAATGAATTAACTAGTTGAATCTTATAATGAAGAAATTGATTTCTACTGTCTGATAAATCAATGTAAAATCAAAGTCAATAGAAAGATCTAAAACTTATGCCAGAATAAAGCAGAACCTGGTTTTCTTATTTTTTTCTTAAATACTGACTGAAGCACAGGGCATTTCCAGGAATTTAATCACTGACTGGCTTTAATGACCCTTAACTGCCGTTCATACTTTCAGCTTCTCTCACTAGTTATTAATCCCCCCAAATTGTCTACTTCAGTCACAACTCTTTATATAATTAAGTTCTTTGAACGTTTTTAAGTAAATTTTAATCTCAAGAGATGACGTCAAAGTAAAGTATTTGAGGCTATAAAAGTTTTTTCACTTGCAAATACATGCAGTGGAAGAGCTTGAAGTTTTATTTACCCAAGGTGGCATCAAAAAAGCACACCCATATTCCAAGCAAGCTGGCATATGTCTTTACTAGCGACCTTTCCACTTTACTCATAGTTTCTGCTTGTCAGAGGTAGCTCCCCTCATCACTGGATTATGTAGCCCAGCTTCCACAACAGACTGAACCGAATTGTGTGGATTAAATTATTTCCCCCCAGAGCCTTCACTTACGTCAGTATTATAAATCAAAGAACTCAACATTCTAAATGGAAAACTTACTTCTCTGCCTTTATGTGTGACCTTTATTGTACGAATGTCTCTCACCTTTCATGAGCTTTCAAGCTTAGATGTCAAAACTTCATACCAAAGAAGCTGACAGTGTTTTTTTCTGATATTAAATTATACTATGAAAAGCACACAGAAAAACTAACCTGTTCAAACAACCCTGGGGTTACACTTAAAGATTCTGAACTACCTACAGTTACAATCATGTGTGAATTTCTCCAGAAAAACTGAAAAGAAGGTGTAACATCAGCACTGAATCCTGTCAAAAATAAAAAACACAATGGGAAAAGATAAAAAGTTTCAATTAAAATCTGATATGTGGTCTACAGCTGATGCAAATGCATTGTCTTTCTGTTGTGCCTGTAGTCTCCTATGACACAAGTATTCAGGTTGTAATTTTTTTGTAGGTAAAGCACATACAAATAAACTCATCCAGAAAATTGTAAAATTAAAGAAGAAATGGATGATGTCCATCAAAAAAGGCAACTATCTTTCTGCCTTTACATCTTCTGATTCCAAAATCAGCTTTACGAAAGTCAAGACTATGCTTATTACTTTCTACAACTATAACACCATCAAAAAGGTGAGAAGCAAATTTCTCAGGTATTTACATGATGCCATGAATTTGCTTCCACTGTAGAGAAATCAGGAGGTAGTAGAAACTACCAGGAGTCACATACCAGGAGTCTCTGACAAGAAACAAATAAAGGTAATGAGATCTCAAATTGTAGTAATGAAAGTAACCTGGAGAACAGTTTGCAGAGACAGAAAGAGCTCTAAAAGACAATGAAGACCAGTCCAGAAGATGATTGTGATTGTTCTTGTTCCCATATCTGGAGGTCCTGTTGCTTACATATTGGTACCCCCTACTGACCCAATTAAAACAGGGGCAATAGTAGAGATGAATTCAAATCTTATGGTGCCAACAATAGACAACTCTGTTATACTTGTACAGATACATTGAAAACCCCACATGAAGCCCAAGAAAAGTATCTGTCCCAGTTTCTTTTGATAGGACCTCTTTTCTCATTTGCACATCCCAATGCATTGAAACTGAGAAGAATTAACAAGACGCCATGTTTACTGATGTTGGACAGACAGATATCAAAGCTGTCTTTGCCTTTCCTCAGTTTTCCTGTCACTGCTTACAGCGGTTAAATAGCCAAAGAATTTTAGAATAAGCCCTCCTGCTCTATGCCCATTCATTTTCCAGGGTTGGCACAGTCCAAAATATAAAAACAATTTGTTGCCAGCCTTGCAGTGAAGTGTTGCTTACTGTGGGGTTTTACCATCTACACATGCTCGTAAACTTGCAGCCGTATAACAGCCCCTGCTATGAATCTCTCAGTAGGTCGCTGATCTCTGCAGATTCACACCAAGATGATTCGTCGCTGCATTAAACCTTCAAATGTATTTCCAGTGAATGACCCTTCTCGTTTCCCTTAACCTTACTTTACTATCGAACTGTGCTACCTTGTCACTGTGGACAAAGTGACCTTTCATTGAGGGTACACTTGTGAAAGTTTTTTCTCTTCATGTTTATGAGGGATTATTATTCTTAAACTCAAAACTTCACTGTTTCTTATTACGTACTCTTAAAAAAAAATCCTAGGACCTCAATTGTGTTTGTTTTGGTTTTTTTCCCCTGTTTGTGCCAGCAGAGATTTCCCACTTCTATGAAAGTTATGTGCCTCCAGAAATTTGCTGGTAGGATTTTCTGGGCCATTCTCACTCCTCACTATGAGCAGATGTTGCTACTACAGCTTCCCGCTTAAACTCCCCACAAAACAATTTAAGCCATAGGATGCATAGTGATTTCAGTTGCTTTATTTCTGTGCCTAAGTTTCAATGTTTTTTTGATCAAAGTGTTCTGCATATCAGGTACATTTGATATGCTTTTTGTATGCTTTTTTTGGTAAGAATACTTATGGCTTTCATGTATGATATAAATCCTTTCAAAACTCAAAAGACTTAAGAAATGGAATAAACAAGAAAAATATATCTTTTTAATTTTTTATAAATAATTTTCACCTTCTTCCTTATAGGTGTCAGAAGTGACAGTTGTTGGATCTTCTAACTATAGGGGTCCTATGCATAGTAAATTATATTTTTATATAAAATAATCCAAACCAAGTATGGATAACAAACAAGTATGCAAACATTTAGTTTGGTTTTGAACATCACAACTGTACCTGATCTTATTTTCTCCAGTGGCATTTTTTGCCATTCACTTCTTGATTCATTCTTCACAGTCCAGGAATAAGAAAAAAGCCAAGTAAACTGAATAACTGGGAATAGACTTTAAATGACAAGTATGCTAAAATCTTAGTGGAAATTGGCAATATCAACATTATGGCAACTAATGAATGAAAGCTAGAAAAAAGCTAGAAAGGAAACCAGGAACAAGGGAAAGTTATTAGCTTTAGATATTTTTCATAAAAGAACAATCAAGAGAGAGAAAAATAGATGAGCCATGTAGGAAAACCACCAAAGGTTTTTGCAAGAGAGACATGGCAAGTATTTTCTGGCAACATAGGTTTTATGAGACAGTTATGTGTGTCTTCAGGGCAACATAACAATGAAATTAATATTAGCAGGGTAGTGTAGGAGTTGTTTACACTTATCCAGAAAGAATGTTGATTGTTTTCACTCTGCTTCTACCATGCAAGTATCATTTGAAGAAATAAGAAAGAATAGGCAGCAGAGAATATCAATATTAAAAAACATTTAAAAAGAACATTATCTTAATTAAGAAAATAATAGAAACATTAGAAACAAATTTTATCAAGTCAGAGAGAAACATCTAACTGAGAAGAGGAGTAAGTTGATCAGAATTCAGAGGCTGCTCCATG
>JAOXNG010000012.1:77752020-77762437 GCA_028566535.1 Scolopax minor
TTTAAAATATGACTATACTTTTAGCAGATATTTAACTACCCTGGGAAAAACAAAACAAAACAACAGAAAGCAACTCTATATAAAGCTCTCTATCAAAAGATAATCCACCCTCACACTGGTTCATAAACCTGACAAGAAAGAATTTGTTATTAAATACTCTGAGCAAGACCTCTATCTTTTCAATGCATTTGTGCTGGTGAATCCTGTTTACAAACACACAAACTTCACATGAATTATATTTGCTCTTCTTTTGATTACATTATTTCAGTATGATTTTTTTTTTTTTTTCATCCATACTGTGGAACCTGAATGGAACCATACACAATCTATATGTTGTACTGTAACTGACATTAATTAAACAGCATAGTCTGTCTATTAGTGAAGGCTCTGATTGCAATCACAAAGCGTGTATGTGATAAATAAGGGGTTTTTTGTACCTCATTTTAGCTACCTGGAGCATGCCAGAAGACCTTCATCTTCATAGAGAGTTTCAGATTATACTTGGTGGGCTACAGATATGATTCAGTGTGATACACTTGTACCATTTCACTACAGCTAAAAGTCACAGATCACAACTAGTCAACCTTAAAATAACTGTGGGACTATTCTGGTCTTCATAGAAAGATGTCGTCAGTCCTTCCACTATAATATTTCTTTGTCAGATTCCCAAGCTAGATGAGTTTTTTCTTACTGAGACTTTTTTTTTTCCTATCCTGGTGAGCTAAACTGGTGTTCAAATAACTCACAGAAATATTTCTTCCTGCAGGATTATGTTAATAGTATTCTCCCCTTCAAAGACATACTTCCTACACAACAGAATGCTCTTATAAGCATAAGATGCTCCAATGGTAGTCTATGATGCTTCTTACATTCATAAAATTAAATATGCTCTTCAGAGTTTCAATAACTTGAATACCAAAAGTCAAATTTCCTTTTAGGCAAAAGGAACCCAAGTGTTTCAAAAAGAAAATATGCATGTAGGTGGGAGAAAAAACTACTAGAAATTACCAGAAAAGTTGCAGGTGGTAGCAATACCTGATTCAACTGAAGGAGATTTCTGAATGTATTCAAATTCTAGTCCTCTGTTAGATAAGTAAGACTAGTAACATTGCATCGCTGTACTTTCTTCATAATCCAGCAGTTGCTTTCTCTACCCTTAATATCCAGCATTTTTGCCAGTGGATACTGAAGTTTTCCAACTTGAATATGCTAGACTGCCACAAAAGACCCTAAGGTCAGCTGGAATGAAAGGACCTGAATTGTCCATAAAATTTGTAGAAAAAAACCCCCAAACCCCAAAGTAAAGATAATGCAGCAATTTGGTTCCTTTGTAGAGAGTAGACTACATAGGTATAAGCAGCTTGAAAACTCTTTCAAAAAGCATTCAATGAGACAACAAATGTTTCTCTTGCCTAAGCTGTTATTTTGCATATGGTTGCATATTATTATGGTGATCTGGTTACTATTAAAGTGATGAGGTAATGTAAAGTTAGCACTGAGAGTGCTTCATGTCATGTTTCTAGTAGAAGCTGCCTGCGCGCCCAATAAAGCGCTCTGGTAATGGAGAATCACAAATGGAGGATCTCTGCTTATATCTCTTCCTCTCATCTCCCTTACTTACAAATCTGAAAATGTAGTAGAGTAATGAAGATCAAGTCAAGCTACTTCCTATTTCTGAGGTCCTTTTGCATCAGTAAAATACAGAAGATTGCTATTTTTTAAAAAAATTCAACTGGTAAATCTTTGGACTGGCAGTAATGAATGAAAAATATGTTCTTTAAAGGTATTTTTAAGCTTATAGTATTTTCTTTCTATGCTTTCTCTTTATTTTGGGGAATTGCTTTCAGTTCTGTGAGCAATATGATGTTTTAAATGGTAAAATACATAGTCCTTATATGACTGAAACTGCAAGATGTCCAGGATTTTTTAGAATATTTTTTGGTGAGGGAGGGGATAAATAAACGTGTATGTACCAATGATGAGGATACACACTGTAAGAAGGCCACCCTGATACCTAATTGATCCTGATAACTAATAATAGATCAGTACAGAATTAAGGAATTAAGGAAAACAATTATATTATGTTAAATTAACAAACTCCATTGCCTAAGTTTCTTCCCTGTGTCTTTCAGCTATACATATATATTTACAGCTGAAGCTGGACTGCATGTCTGAAAACTGTTTTCAAAGTAAATTGCAAGCCCTAATTAAGACTCACAAAACCCAAGTGAGACAGAAGGTGAGTGAGGTCTCAGCTCCATGTCTTCTGAGGCCCAGGCCCAAACTTAATACATTAGACCCCATTGCTGCCTGGACAAATCAATTAACCTACCTGCTTCTGCCTTTTCCCTTCGCAATCCTGTAAACATGCACCGTGCTGGCCTCTTTTCAAGGCTAGCATACCCCAAGGAATCGGTCAGTCATTCACCTATCATTTCATTCCATCTGTGCAACAGATAGTTTGCCTAACTGCAGTTGTAGTTTTAAACTCCCATTTGTCGTGGCTGGAAAATTTATTATAAGTCTGCTGGAAAACAAGGTCATTTCAACACTTCTTCAGATATCAGGTAGAAATGGCATTACATTTTATTAAAAAAATGAACTATTCAACAGTACAATTGAGGCTATTTCTTTTTTCTTGGTAGAGGAGACTTCAGGGTTTCGAACATTTAGAGAAAACTATTGGTTCTGTCTACAATTGGGATTCATTGTGCATCATAGTTTCTATTTTTAGTGGAAATATACCTTGCATCCATGATTTGGGGTCTATGCAGCATGTTAATGCAAATCATCTGTGCACATAAAAAGGCTTTTGTCACTGTACCTCTAGCTGAACCTCAGGTGAAGTACTCACAGAGAAATACCCATGACTGAATTTTCCTGCATGCGGAGGAACAGAAGGGGAAAAAAAAAAAACATACATTATGACTGACTTGTTGGAAAGAGCATCTCTCAGTAAAAATATTTTTCAACTATTTTGTATACCCTAATATGCCTTGCTTTAATATTTATGACATAGATTAATCTCCATCTAAGACCCAGCTACTTGTACTTACTCTTTCATTTCTCTTGTTGTATTTTGATTTTCATGCATTCATTTATTTGTACTACTGTCTGGAAGTACGCTGTGACATTTTTGTCAATGTTAAGTGGTTTGCCTTATCTGTGCAGAGCACAATGAACCTTGTTGAAGAGGTTTTTAGAGTTAAGACAAGTTTTGTCCTTGACAGCACATACAGAATTCACATCAGCTAAAGACACCAGTGGATTCTTTAACAGTACACGGCACAAAAAATGATTGAAAGGCCTTATCACTTTCAAGAAATTAATGTAATCCTGTTGTTTGAAGAAATGCGTGTAATCCTGTAGTCACAAATCTCTTCTTTATACCATATTTCCACATTATAGCTTGTCACCACAACTTCTCTGATCACGTATTGAATTAGACTGTGGTGTATTTTGGTAATTAAAGTATATTGAAATAAAATAGATTATTATATCCTTTGGAATACAAAATTATTCTCATTGATCAAATTTTTGTTTGAAAAAGTGGCCTATTCTACTTTTTATATTAATTCTTAGATGAAAATAGCATTTAATATGTACATATTATAGATATATTTGTAATATTTACTGGACTACATTTTAAAAGTTATCTTTCCCGAAATCTTAGGTTTCACAAATAGCTTTTGCTAGAAAAACTATTATTTTAACAAAATTGTGTTCAGAAAGATTTAAGGAAAAGTTTTTTATATCCTAAAATACCATATAATTATTCTGCACTGAAACATCAAACCAAGAATAATATCAAAAATACCAGGGGTTTTGAAACTTTCATGCCATTTTAACCATTTTCTCTGCTCTGGATTTTACAAAAAAACCACCCAAACCTCTTTTTTTGTAAATTGGTTATTTTAGCGGTGTATACATTTACAAAATAATGAAAACTGATTTGAAAATAAAGTTTCCTGCCATCAAGTCTGATATGAAAAAATATTTAAAGAACTCAGCAGTTTGAAGAGACCTGTAGATGGCATAAAACCACTGAGAAGGACTAAAGATATTTCTCTAGAAGCTGAGAAGAAATTATTTACCTATGGTGCTTGGAGATATAAGTGAAGCTATAACGAGAACGAGAGCATGTCATTCAGATTGTTTCTGCCTTCTGGCACAACTTCAAAATTATGACATGGTTACAGCTGACGATGCAAGTTGCAGTCTTTGCTCTCTGGTTGTCTTTTGGTATAACCTTGATGAGGTGTCATATATTAATAGCCCTTTGAGGGTCTCACAAGCTGTAATTTATACATGCTATTGTGGGTAAATCTCTAGATGAGTCAAGCCATGGTAAAACAAAAGCACAAGTACAGAACTTGGAAAAGAAAGGACTCTCGAAGAGAATGCTTAATAGGCAAGAAAATCTGTGAAAATTTCTGTGGATAATAAAGTGAACATAAACACTATGTTCACAGAAATGTTAATTTTTTTTCAATGATTTGGTAATAATTTAAATGTAAAGAATAACAATAGAAATAGAGGTCTTCTTTTCCTATGAGCTACAGTGAGGAAGTCCCAAATCCTGGCTCATCTGATATCTATCTGGTCCTACATGCTCTGAAAGCCATAAGATATTTGCATTTCTAACACCACAGTTCTAACACGCATTACGCAAAGTGTAATGCACTTTGAAGTCTGTTCAAACACGTACTTTATTCCTAAATTGACTGCTGAGTCTATGAATTAAAGCCAGAATGCACTGAATTCTAGGTCATTCACACGTCAGTGTTTCTTACAGTAAGACTAGTAAGCCTGAAGCACTGGTAACCTCATTTGAAGGGAATATTCACTAATGGATTAGTCAACATATATCATTAGAAAATTAGAGTTTCTGACCTAATTTCCAGTGAGAAAGCAGGCAAAAAACAGACATGGAAGCTAAAAGCTATCTGGTTCTCTGAAACAGTTCAATCATTTCCAAGAAGCATTTTTTTCTGAAATTTGTCACAAATTTCCCAGCCATTCCTATCTGCAAAAACACCCAGGGTTTTTTATGTATTGGTGGTTAAAATAATTTTAAAATTTTAGCAACTGCAGCACATAAATACAATACAACAAATTCCCCCTCTAATATAACACAGTACTTAGCTTTTACACAATCCTTTTGTTTTTCTTTCTTTTCACCTTTGGCAGCAGCAGGAAGGCAAAAACAAGCTGAGTAAGACTGGCAACGCAAGAGAACATGTTTCAGACTTTTTGAAGGTGCACAGATGGTGATCAGGATGATGAAAATCTATATTAAACAGATTCAGCATCTCAGTTCATTGACAATAACTCTACCAGCAGAAATGGATCTTTAGGTCTCTCCCAGAAAAGTATGATTCACTAGGTAATATTGACACAGGCTGTAAATCTTCAGTGACTATTCTATCTGCTTTCCTTTAAATCTGTGAATCACAAAAGCCTAGAAGATTTGAGATGAAAGAAGTTAGCTCAACAAGTCAGTACATTTCTTCTGCTCCAATGCAGAATCAACTGTATCTCTAAAGTGCTTTTGTCTCTATAATAACCTGTAAAAGAAAGAGATTCCCAGCACCCTAGCTTGTCTAGCTTTACCATTAAAAAGCTATTATTAATGTCAGGTCTGAATTTCTTTTGCTGCAGTTTAAGTCCATCACAACTTCTCCCAGAGGATGTGAAGAACAGTTTATTCCCTTCCTTTTTCTATAGCATTTTGTTGTTGAAAGCTCTTATTTGGTCCAACCCTTTGCCTCCTTTCCTATAGCCTAAGCACACAGCCATTTCAAACTTCTGTAATATTGTAGGCTACATGGCTATTACTATTGTGCACATTTATAAGAGATGATAGAATCTCCTTAACTACTAGTTTATAAGAGAAGAGCAACCCAAGTTGGTCTTACCAGGTTTTATGAGTAAACTAAACTGCTAAAATCACTAATTATTGATTCCTTGGCCTTCAATACTACATCTACAAAATGATATTGAAAACCTCCTCTTTGAGGCCACGTCTACATGGACAGCTGCAAACAGCTGTGCATCTGTTCCTCTCGTGCTCGGAGGTGGTTGGAGGCTGGTCAAACATACTGTTATGGCTCATGATCTGGGGCTCTAGCTCAGACAGCACACTGCCCTTATTATACTGCTTCAGGGTCCAACCAGCTTGCATCAGTTTGTCTAGAAGCAGGAACAAATGAGCTGCATGACCATCTGCACCTGTGCATGAAGATATATAGAGATGTTTTGGGGCAGTATGTGCATCTTTGCCCCAACAAAGTCAGTGGAATGAACTTCAGTCTTCCCTGGGGCCACAGGATGCTATTTTAATGCAAATAGCCAAGCATGCAGAAGGTATTATAACACAAATAATCATACACATACTCCTAGGTAGCCTCTGCATAAGTACATACTTCCAGATAGGTTCTGCTTACACCTTGTATACAATAGAGCTGTATGTCCAGTAATAATATACCCATAATGGAGTCAAGGTGGGAGGGATACAGGTGAGTCATTATATTGAGTCAGAGACAGCACCATTTTACCTTCAAGATATGCATTTTTAGATAGTGTCACAGGAATGACTCATTAATGTAAATTAATAGGGAATTAGGACTCTGATTCAATGAAAGAAAACGCCATCTTAAAAAGAAAAGTGACTTTGAAATCTTTGTCCTTTGTATTGCTGTTAGTGAGCATCACTACAGAACAAAAAAGTTCCAACTTTTTATTTCCAAAAAAAAAAAAGCTTTTGAAGTGTCAAATGTACTCTTCATTGCACAATTTATAATAATTTATAGCTATATATTCCTATTGTTCCACCTCTAATGTTATAGCACATTTCATGAAAGTGGTAACTCTGTTAATTTCTGAAGTTAAAAAGTATCCTGAAATCCAAAAATTTTGGAAGACCAATGCAGCACACATAAGTATGATTAAATAAAAATCATGTCCAAATTTGGAAATATTCATGGGTCCCATCAACTCTTACTCTATCTGTAAAGTTGATACCGTTTCATGTGGAGTAGCATCTTCAAAAAACAGCCTTTAATTTTCCTATTTCTCAGTCTTTTGACACCAGATGGCAGTGTGATATACAAACATTATATTCACCCCAATTAATTCTGATTTAAGTGCAAGAAAATCTTCATTAATCAGTTTTGTTACTATAGCTATGTGATTAAAAGGCTTACTAACCCTCTTGCTCGCTTTCAGTCTTTCAAGCAAGCAGCTGTCATAGTACCAGAAACTCCCTTAGTCTTTTCGTTGCCAGTATTCAAAGTATAGTTGAGCATTAGCATCAGTTTTGTTCAGCCCTTTTAGTTTCACTACCCTTTAGCTAAAAACACTCGCTCACTGATTAAGGGGAGAGATGGCAGATCTGGGAACAGATCTAGTTGATTTACTGTGGAATGACAATCCACAGCTGTAAATCAGTGAGTATCTTGCAGTGATCAATAATTCTCACTCACTCCCTTCTAGCTTATATGTGTTATTTTGGTCATAGTTTAAAGCACTGGTCTGAGCTGATCATCAAGTGAAGGAAACAGCACAGGGCTCTAACTCTGAGTAAAGGTAATGTTTTCTTTGCCACTCTCCAATCTTTACATTCCTAGCAGTTCCTCAAAACAATGGAGCCTTCTTCAGCATGTCTTGCAGATTCTTCTCTGCCTCCTATCCATCCATGCTTCGTTAAAAAGTAACCAAGTATTGCATAAGAATAGTTATTGTTCAGGATAGAAGGAGAACAAAGAAGAATTTTTGAATGTTAAGCAATATTGAAGATTTTTTTTTATGGCTCCAGTGAATTATATCAGACCAGTGGCTGGAAGATTGTCACTATGCATCATGCTTAAAGCCAAAGTTTTTTCAAAAAGACAATGTATTAAGATTAGGAAAGTCTGCTGACATGTAACTCAGATGAATCATAGAATTATTTAGGTTGGAAAAGACCCTTAAGATCATTGAGTCCAACTGTCATCCTAACACTACCAAGTCCAAAACTAAATAATGTCTACATGGATTTTAAATACCTCTAGAGACTTCCCCAGGCAGTCTGTTCCAATGGTTGAAACTAATTTCAAAGAATATTGCCAACCTTTAAGGTCAATAACTGCATTTTCAACCAGAATTTATGGTTTTAGCTACAAGAGAAGCTCATGTGAGGCCTCAGAAAATCTATGTTGCAAGAAGAACTGAAAAGATGGTAAATAACTGCCAATTTTGTGTTAGGTAAGTTGCAATTTTCTAACCTCCGATGGTGCCATGAGAAAGACTTAAGGGCTTCTGCTGCAAACAGAGTTTTGTAAAGATCAAATATATACTTTATTTTCTTGTTTATAGCCAAATTTTGAATATGCTTCTAAGAATAAGGAATTCTTTGGGGTCCAAAAAAATTGTAGAGGAGATATTTGAAAAGCCACTTATTTCTGTGCTATAAACAATTGATTTTAATTTTAATTTTTAAAATTCTGACATAATTAATCTCTTAATAATTGCAGACTACTGTAGAAAATAAATATAAATTCCCTTTACAAAATGGGTGCCTACAGATGAGATTTATAATCAAATCCTCTGTACAAAGGGCCAAGTACTATCATCTAACCATGTTAAAAGATGGTACATGTAACAAGTGTACAGCTTTTACTCTAATGTCTTTGAGCAGCACGTAGGGCCAACTTCTAAACAAAAAAACACCACAGTGTGGCACTTGAAGCACGGACTCTACTAAGTGGTGAAGCAAAGACGTTAATTGTTTCACTTTTCCAGCATATATAGTTTCTGTCTTTTGATCACATGTTGTGCTCTTTACACAGATAGGTTACCAGTGGATGTCCATACACCGTTGTGAGCAATACAATTGGCTCCATCTAAATGTTTATCCCGCCTAGCTAACAAACAATACCATTTCGGTACCCTGCTATCTATTTCACACCACACACAGAGCAACATATAAGGACATGGTTTTACTGATCCCAAGGTCTCCTTCCCATCAACACAAGAACACCTGCCAAGCTCGTGCTCAGCACCACATCTCCCACTTTCTCATTCTCACAGCACAGCTCCATCAAAATCAATTTATACCCGTTCACACTCATCAATATTGCAGGCATAGTCTCGGAAATCACTTTTTCCCCTTTTTGCAGCTAAATCTAGAGCAATGTGTCTGTTAATAGTAAGGGAACATGGCAAGAAAGTAAAATAGGAGTATGTGCTACTAGGCACTGCATAGGGTGTGCACTATAAAGTCCAAAATATCTAGCATTTCTGCAGTTCCAAATGAAACCCACTACCTCAGGTCTTCACTGTCTTGTCAACAAGCCAGATAACCTCACAGCATTTTAGCTGTTGTATGCAAATACTCCACACCCAATAATCTTTCATGTCTCTTCTAACAGCTTAAACTAGTATAGGGTGGCATTCTCAACTGCTTTCTAAAGGTATTCTCTTCAGAAGGGATAAGTTTTCTTGTGATTCTACTAAGTTTTCATTCAATTATAGGACTGCATTAGGAGAATGATTTCACAGAGTAAGAAATGGGTATCTTGTCTCTTTGACTTTTACAGTCAAGCAAAAATTTTTGAGGATAAGTATGAGAGAGTGACAAAACACAGAGAAAAATGGTCTGGGCCTTCTTTTCTAGGGTTTCTAACACTTTATGGATTTATTCTTCTTTTAAAAAAAGACAGATTTAGTGTAATACTGGATTCTGGGCATCAGATTCCACTGAAATACATTTAAATCAATGCACTTAGAAGAATAAAAATACATTGTTTAGGCTTCCTTTGTTGTTTGTCTTTGAGGGTTTTTTTTGTTTTGTTTTGCTTTTGGGTGTTTTTTGAGTTTTGCTCCAACAGATCTTACAGATTTTCACCAAAACAAGGTTTTCTCATACCAGATGTTTATAAATCTAAAGCAGGTGTGCATGTATGTTAACATGATTTATGCCTCTGTGAAATATTGGGGCAGCAGATGGGAAAGGAAGATGCAACAGAAAACCTTTTTCTCGTACCACTGCCCCCACATAGAAACATATCCTGGCTTTTTTCTTTCTACTCAGAAAAGGATTAAATGATATCTCTTTCTCGTACACATATGAGAAGTATTACTGTGTTTCCACTGACTTTTTTGCAACCATTTCTTATGCATAGCTGGTAAAGAAATAAAAAAAAAAATCATCCTGCCTGAAATCCAGTCCCTCATAGTACTTCTATATTAAGAGCCACAAAATAATCTGAATTTCAACCTGCTTTTAACACTTCACATTACAAAAATGGAGCAGTAATACTTGAATGCCAGAGGAACTGGAATTTTCAGTGACCAATTCACAGTAGTTCGTCAAGACCTTTATTTTCTTTAAATTGTCACTACAGAGTTTAACAAAGGTTCCTAAGATCATATTATT
>JAOXNG010000012.1:77789599-77805666 GCA_028566535.1 Scolopax minor
TGGAGGGGAGCAGATTTAGATTGGAGATTAGGAGAAAGTTCTTTACTGTGAGGGTGGTGGAGCACTGGAACAGGTTGTACATGGAGATGGTGGAGGCCCCATCATCCCTGAAGATATTCAAGGTGAGGCTCAGTGAAGCCCTGGGCAACCTGGTCTACTTGGGGGTGTCCCTGCTGACTGCGGGGAGGTCAGACTAGATGACCTTTGGGAGGTCCCTTCGAGCCTGGTCAATTCTATGATTCTGTGACATTATCACTACATGACCCTGTAAAAAGTCCCTCTTAGCCTTTTCTGTAGGCCCCCTTTAAGTACTAGAAGGCAGTGATAAGATCTCCCCAGAACCTTCTTTTATCCAGGATGAACAGTCCCAACTCTCTCAGCCTGTCCTCATAGGAGAAGTACTGCAGTCCTCTGATCGTCTTTGTGGTTCTCCTCTGCACTTACTCCAACACGTCCATGTCCTTCTTGTGTTGGGGGTCTCATAGCTGGACGCAGTACTCCAGGTGGTGTCTGAAGAGTGTGGAGTAGAGAAAGAGAATCACCTCCCACAACCTTCTGGCTGTGCTTCTTTTGATGCAGCCCAGGATGCCGTTGACTTTCTGGGCTGCAAGCGTACATTGCCAGCTAATGTTGAGCTTCTCATCAGCCAGCATGCCCAAGTCCTTCACCTCAGGGCTGATCTCAATCCATTCTCTGAGGAGAGAGTTTACAGCATTTTGACAAAATTGTGTATTAAACTGACATAGAATATATGAGACAATGGATTGCTTGGCATCTGCAATAAAGGTATAAGTGGAGGAAAAAAATCAGATCCATGGCTTCAATTAGTTGTCATTTACTCATTCAAGTGAAGGAAAAGTTGATAAATCTTCTTGGCTCCCCAAAGTAAAAGTTAGGCTAAGCACAACTTGAAAGAGAGCAAAAGCTCCCATTTCTTTAGTATGACCCTCAAAATGAATGACATTATCTGTCTTAATCAATGTCTAAAAGTACTTTACTTTATGACTGCTTACACTTTGTGTGATTATGACAAATGATTTTTAATTTTCTGATGGCAGTATGGGACTTCTTTAAAATTTTGAGAGCTAAGACTGCCTAGCAGCCTTTTAAAGTCTTCATGAGCAGATCTTTTAACCTGGAGTTTAATAATAATTTAATTCCATGGGCAGCTTTATTCTGTTAGGTTTATACTATACAAAGATTATGAAATACTCTGGGAAACCAGATTCTAAAAAAATAATTATTTTATTTAAAATATCTGATTTTTTATCATATTGAAAAAAAAGTGATCTGAACAAAAAAGAATTGTGATGTTGTGATGTGTGCTTTGAAAAAGAAGCTGACAGATGTATGCAAGCTATTGGGCCCAAAAGACTTTCTTTGCAGAAAGAACATACTGTGAAAACAGCTGCATCTCCTATTCGTCAGATTTGTTACATAAAAAAGAATTTAGAAAAGATATGGTAGGAATGTGACTGTTTACTCAGCTCCTGCCCAGATTTTGTCCAACAGACAGCTCATGCTGAGGGCTTATGTCTGCTGGGAGCAGTGCCTTTAGGTGAAAGCGAGGTCAACGCTTAGGCAGGACATGGGGGCCAAAAAGGGCTAAATGTCATTATGCAGCCAATATCACCTGCAGCTTGATGTCTCCTGCAGCTATAATCCTTGCCTATTGAT
The DNA here is from genome assembly GCA_028566535.1 of Scolopax minor. Classification (NCBI taxonomy): domain Eukaryota; kingdom Metazoa; phylum Chordata; class Aves; order Charadriiformes; family Scolopacidae; genus Scolopax; species Scolopax minor. The sequence continues at coordinate 77,791,277 of JAOXNG010000012.1, forward strand.
TATTTGGCAGTTTCTACAAAATAAGCTAACTCATGAAAATGGTACAGACCAAATTTCGAAGCTGGAAGGTATATAAATATATTAGCTTACCCAATGTTTTTGAAGCAAATTCATAGCTGCTGGAATGACAACGCATTTGTGCTTCCCAGTGTGATAGAGGGGACACCCACACCATGATGGGGGAGGATAAGCACTCTCACCATCAGATAAGTAATTATTTTGCTTATAGGTGCGTGAGTTGCAAGTTGCAGGTTAGAGAATTTATGTATTAGAAACTTCATGAATTAAGGAATGAATTCATGGATCCACTTATTACCCTACTGTGTACAAAGGGAATTGAGCCCTTTGATGTTGTGTTTCTTTTTTTTCTTAATGATCTCACAAAATAATTTTTAATTTATATAGTACATTGTCCTATAAATTTGAGATATCCCAATATCTCAAATTTACCAATGATCAGCTATAACACATGACTAGAACTGATTCTCTCAAACCCCAATACAATTACACTGAAAATGTAAAGAGTAAAACTTTGCTTGCAACACGTTTTCAAGGGTGTTGCAGTTTGATTGGAAAATGTGTTCCTCCAGCATAGCTTTTCTAAAAATTAAGTAGAAATTACCCTCAGACAGAAGATATCTACACCCAGTAGATCAACAAAAGCGGTATAAAAAGGAATTTTCAGTTGAAAAACAACCTGTGAATCTGTTATGTGTTATTAAACAATGTGAAAAGTAATACAAGAATAAGAAGTAAAGGAGTGAGGAATAAGCTTCTTAATGTAACAGTTATACGCTGAAAGTATTTGATGTACAAATATAACATCCTCAGTGTTTTGGTTTTGTATGGCATGTAGAATTTGCTCATTGAGAATAAATATTAAAGTATTCTGAAATAAAACAATGTTTTTAATAAAGTACTCATAAAGTAGTTAAATTAAATAGTCCCTTAACAGTAATATTTCTTCATATAAAAACGTCTCAAAAGATGCATTATGTAAATCAAAACAACATATGCATGGTCTCCTTATGTAATTACATTACTAAAATGATTAATTTGTTTTCCTTGTTGATTATTAACGAATGATCACTCATAGGAAGCAATGGATTATGCAAAGGGCTATAAATGGAGTGCGATTTGAGATTTATCTCTTAGTCATTATTGTTAACTGTATTTGTCCAAAAGCATGCTGACTTCTGCTCCTTTGTGTAATGGGACAAACAATACACCTGAATTTGTGTACACCGGTGATTTTTGGCATTCTGAGTTTCCAGTATTAGTTCACTTAAGAAAAAGCAATTAAAATTGCCTTAGACTCTTACTGATTTCTAGTTAAACACTTCCCCATTAACTTTAGCATTTAGGTTTATAGGACAATAATTACCAGGAGTGCATTTTTTCCCTTTGGCATAATATTGACCTAATATTGAGTGTTAATGAAGTGTACTATAAAATAAAATAATATTATTTAGAGTGGTACTGCACGGTTTTAATCTCTCCACCTGCTCGACTTGAGCATGGGGGATTTTTCTTCTTTCTAGTAGGTAGCTATTATTACTTTCTAGTAGCTTTGGCTAGCCATATGTCAACCCACACTAACAGATGTCATCCTCCTTCATCTCTAGCAGCCCATCCTATCCAATGTCCCTGACAACTTTCCACATTACAATGTTTCTACATGCCTAGAATATGCATGCCAGCATGGCGCCCTTTGGCCATCACTCACCTCACTGCCACAGCACAAGACCACTAGCCTCTGTATTCTGTCTCTTCCCACCTCTTCCTGTTGCTCCGATGCATTAGATTCACAGCTCTCTATTACAGTCATAATCTCTTGCTCTCTCAACTGAGTATAATCTCTCAACTGTAAGACACTGAGTGCAAAGGATTAACAGAGTAACTAGAAGCTATAAGAGTAAGGGCAGAAGGTAGGGAAATCCAGAGACAAAAGAGAAACAAAGACAGAAATGTGTTTTAATATGGAATGAAGGAGAAGGTGAACTTCTCTCCATGCAGTTTCTCCTCTATGTCCACACAGAATCACACATAGTGCATACATAGTGCATCTCCTATTAGAGTAGAATAGACTTTGGAAAAAAAATTGGAAAAGCATTTGACTCTTCAAAAAACTCATTAGATTTGTTGTGAAAATTGTTGATGCAAAGATTCCCCTCCAGCCCTCCTCTCCTGCCCCCCTGATAGTATTGAAGAGCTCTACATGGTTCCTGCTCCTGTGAATACCAATTGAATTATTCAGAATTATCAGCTTATTCATGATTAGACACTAATACATATTAGTGTATTTCTTGATGGGAAACTATTTTGAGTGAAGAATGGATATTATGGAAAACAATTGCATCAGGTACTAATCAATTGTCATAGAAAACAGCTAAAGTTTTAAAATGTTTTACATTTCCAGAGCTATTCCTCAAACTGAATGGAGAGGTTCTTAATCCTGCAAGGACGATACAAAACATAGGATGAGAGCTGATTCTCAAACCAGATGAGTGTTATATTTTATTGCATTTGCACATAAAAATAGCCTATACTCTTTTAACCTTTTTTTGCAGGAGCTTTGAGTTATTTCCCTCAATGAAATCCAACTGCTCCTATTATTAAGACAACTTAGTAGGTTGGCCTCAGAGCATTTTATTAGAGTCCTGGGCACAGACAGGTAGTTAGCTTGGGCTGAAAAGTTGCGTATGTGACACAGTTGATTTCTACGGTTTGATCTTGCAACCAATATTGGATATCAAGCACACAGATGGCCCCTGCACATCACATTGCCAGTACTGAATTGTGTGTAATTTGCAGAAATTTAAAAAGAATATGGATAGAAGTCAGAAATTGTTGTGACTGCATTAACTTCTATCACAGAAGTTGTTAGCTAAGAGTAGCTGAAGCAAATCAACCTCAGAAATTCATATCTTGATAATCTCTCAGTTAATCTTTTCTCAGAACTAAGGAAAAAAAAAACCCGAAGCCTAAATAAACCCATATGCCTCTCCACTGAATATAACAGCAACTCAGAAACAGTAGAATTTAGTTGCAAGCCATTTAATTGACCCAGCCATTGGATCCCAGCAGAGATCACTGAGCACAGATGTCCTGTTGCTGGATGAGATACTTAATAATTATGAAATGTTTCAACTCTCAGAATGATAATTCATTTCATATGCACATCAGTAGTAGTATATTACTGGAAAGTTAACCACTCAGACTGAACAAAGGCTGAAAAGTGTAAAAAGATGCTGCATTGGGACATATCATTTGAAGCCAGTTGGGACTATTTAGTGATAATGATGCTCAGTTTTATAAATTATTTATACAGTATGGTGAACGTGAGTGCTTCCCTCTTAAGTTTCCTCCCCACTCTTTTTATAAAGCATATGACAACATAATTTCCAACGGTATCTCTGTCTGGAAGGAATAAGCTTCAGTAACCATGCATTTATCTGTTACTGAAATTCAGAAGTATACTGTGGACTCATATTCAATTTTTCTCCCAAATACAATTATTCCTGTAAAACATAACATAGGAAGTTTTTTGTTATAATTTGGAAGTGTCTCTTGGATATTTTATCATTATAAGTTAAACCAACATTAACAACAATAATTAAGAGCAGCAAAAGCAAGAATGGCAAGAAGGCAAAAGATATATTTTCAGATTAAATTCAAGTAATGACGTGGAATCACCAAGACTGTTAAATAAAGGAAAGTTCATTGTGATGTCAAAGATTCATATAACCTCTGCAATGATTAATAATATAATTTTTAGTACTTCAAAACCCCATGAGACCTGAGTTTTTGTTGCCTCTCCAACAGTTGGAATAATTGACCAATATGAAGGACAGCACCTGAACCTTAGAAAGCACACACTTAACCTCATTTTAAAAAAATCCAACAATAACAAAACAACAAACAAAAAAAGATAAAACTAACTATGCTGGGAATAGATAGCTAGAAAACTACTTCTTGTTTATGTATTATTACTAGACTATCTCTAGAGCTGTGAATAGACACATTAACTGTTAATCACCTGTTAGGCATTTTATAAATACTAAGAATTTTCTGCATAACATTAAGTGCTTCAGTTATGGAACTTAATTTATTTTAGGACTGATATTCTGAGAACTCCCTAGAGGATTACATTAGTCGAGATCTATGTTTACATTAAGACTGAAACTGAATTTGTAGGAAAATGAAAAATAATATTCTGGGCACATAGGAGTCTAGAAATTATTAAGTGAATGGATAACAGAAAAATGGATGCAGCAATAAAACAAGCTGAATGATTGGGTCAAGATGAGAACAGGGATGAAGAGGAGCTGGTAGTCACATGTATTTGGTGGAGAATTGACAGTAGCTTCTGCTTTGCAGTTTTACACAAGGTATTCAGAAACTGGAATAAATTCTTTCCTATGAATTTCATACATGACACAAATTTTAACATAGATGTTACCAGGAAGATTGACAGAGTACAAAGTATGAAAGAAGAGTTCATTGTGCTTCACAGAAGAATTGGCCTTTGTAAAAAAATTGGAAGTTCATAGTTTTTGGAATTCCTTAATTCCTAAGAAGGAGGACTTTAAAAAAAAAAAAGCTCTACATGGGAAATTCAACGTCTTTCTTGTCCCACTCATCCCTCTGCAAAAATAAAAGAGTTGGGGAGTTTTGCTCACACTTAAGCTATATCCCTTTTTTTCCCAAAAGTGGTTACGTTAGTTAAGGTAAAGATAGAATCTTCAACCAAACATAAACACCACAAGCCTTTTCCTTAAAGGAAGATTAATCTCATTAAATGGCAAATACAGAGTGCAAGATGACATTTTTACCAATGGAACTGTTTTTCTCTAGAACGGGCATCAAAGCTTTTTCTAAGCTGTTTCTATAGTGTACTACAACCATGAAACAACCCAACTATGTCTGAAAATTCAGCAAGCAGCCTGTTGTGTATCTGGCCTTTTTACTGAGGCACAGACTGCCGTGCCCCATTCCCTACTGACAGCTTTGTGTAACTCGGCTTACTCATTACTGAATTCAATATTCTGTAGAAAGAATAGGTAGAAGAGTGGCATTTCTAAATTTTTATAAAATAGGGGATAGGCAGTCCCAGAAAGGAAACAACTGTCAGCACAAGTACAGACATGGTATAAAGCCAATAATCGGCTTATGCAATTCAATGTAGAGAAATATAAAGGGAGGAACTTTTTATTGGCACCAAGCTTGTCAGAGTTCAAGGAGCATCTGGATGGTGCTCTTAGTCATTTATCTTTAGGTATTCCTGCAAGATCAGGATCCTTATGGGTATCTTCCAACTTGAAATATTCTATAATTGTATTATTACCTAGGTGCAACAAAAAAATAGCCAAGTCCCTCAAAAGCCACTGTCAGGCAAATAAACAAATTAATTTGTTAGGCTACAGTAAGCAAAAATTTTAAAACGTTCCACCTTAAATCACTAAAAATATCTGGGACATAAAGTTGGTGCTTTGAAATTGAGGGAGAGCATAGTTTATAACTAAATCTTTTTTAACATAGAGGAAATCAGTTCACTCATTGTGTGTTAAAAAGCAACATTTCAGAAACATAAATTATAAAAGGATAATATATAACTGCATCAATCATACATTGGAGCATAGGTAGAAATGCTAATACTCAGCAGAGTGTGAAGCTTTTTCTGTTTCATCCTTGTGCTGCTGTGCAGCTGTGGACCTTCCCTACCACTCAATCACATATTAAGCAGAGTGACAGAGTTTTATCTAATGCTTTTAAGATGATAAAAGACCAATATTCATCTGATCTCCCACACCAGAATCCTACAGTCAAATATCCCTTCACTAAGGAGTCCTATCTTCCTCCGTAGTCGTTTTGCCTTCTCAAACAGCACAATACTGCTGGAAATCTCTTGTCTAAACATTGAACACTGCTGAGGAAGTGAATTGTGGGGAATTTGGAAGGAAAACCCTCTGGGAATTAAAACTTTAGCTCTCATTTCTGAAACAGGTTTCTGGTAAGCCTCAGAAAAATGGTATTGGTTCAATTACTTGTAATTTTTTTTATAAAATTTGAAAATGTGTCAGAAAACCTCTAGCAAGCTTCTCACACATTTTTACCATCTTTTAAAAACAAATGAAACATTAATTTCTTCCTTCAGAAATGGACAAAACAATCCAACACAGTATTAGGAAATATTCTAGATAATCCTTTGCTGTCCACCAGGGGCAGTACTTTGGAATCAAAAGCTAATTTTTATTCCAGGTATCTGGCCATTCAGCAACCTTCTGTACTTTCAGACAACAGACATTTATTCCCATCCTTTAATTTTTCTAGGCTGAATAAGGCAAGTGTCTCCAATTTTGTCTTATTACATAAACTCTGCATTTCTTTACTTACCCTAATAACTTCTCTTTGTACTCAGCTTATACAGTTTGATATTTTTTTTTCTTGAATATGATAACAAAGATTTACAGGGGACATTTTATTATTTTTATTTTTTTTAAAGGAAAAGCTGTGATAATCTTTTGTAGAGCTAATACATATTCATGGCCATTACATCCTGAGTACTATATTCTAGACACTAAAACCACAAACCCATTTGTCAACATTTCATAGCTTTATTAAAAAGGTATCTTTTTTTAAATTTTTTTTTTCCCTTTTGCAACCTATCATTCCGCCAGCAATGTAAGTGAGCCACTTGATGCCAATGAAATAAGCAATATTGTCTTTTAACAGTATTATTATGGGTCCTTATATTGTCTGGTTAGGTTCATGGAGAAAGAGGAGGAACACATCTCTGAAAAACTTGATGCACCTATCCACAAACTGAAGCAGACATTGCTTCAGAATTTAGAGGGAAACATAGAGGTAGAGTAAGACAAGCCAGCTCTGTTGCTTAAAGGAGGGTGCAGCAGTCAATAAACACTCAGATCTTCCAGATTCCTCTGTTAAATAAACAGCTTTTAAACTATTTCTAAAGATTGTCTTTTCATGCATTATTTTGGATACTTTCTCAGAGGCAACGAGTTATACTTCTTTCCTGGTTGCACTGCAAACATCCACCTGAAGTGTGTGATAAGGCAAGATCCTTGCCTTAACAAAGACGATGGTAACTATCAAGGATTATGGATAGAAAGCAAAGGTTAATATCACTTCCCACCAAGTATTTCAGCCCTTGATAAAGGGCAATTGTTTACAAGAGTGGAGCAGTACTTATACTTAATAAAACCATTAAGATTTTAAATGGAAAATTCTAAAGTTTATGCATTTCACTCCGCATTGTGAGGCCTTGATCAAAAGATTAAAAATCAGGTACTGCCTGTGCATTGTAAGCACTCTTAGAAGCTTGCGATGCTTGTATGATGACTGAAATGACAACTTAAAAAGCAGTTGTTCGCTTACTATACCATAGCAACCATGAAAAGAAACATTTCTCTAACAAATTCTATCTATTTTGACTCAGGCTGTTCTGGAAAGATGGAGGACAATAGTCTGAAGTGGAAACTGTGGCTGGACCTGTACAGAGGTGACAACACCATTCTTCCTAGTCATCCATTTTAATAAAAGCATTGGAACACATTTGATTTTAGTCCCATTATGGAATAAATCCAATATTTTGAAACCTCAAAGCACCATGAAATGAATCTGTCACATTCTCAAGGCATCTCTAGTATATAGCGCTTTTGGAAAACTGGTCCTTAAGTCTTGTCTTGAAGAGACAGCTCATTAAAATGGAAAGCTGTGACACGTGATAACCAATAACACTCTAGAGAGACTTTTGCATGCATTTGCATAAATTTACTCCTGTAAAGGCAATAATGCAAACACGAAGCAGACCCTTTGTCATTTACACACTTTAAAACAATCAGTATACATTTGCTTTTTACTTTTGCTCAGTTAGCCTCATCTCCCACTAAACCTTTTGTTACAATCAGTATTTACTATCATGACACACATAGGCATGAGCAGAACTAATCATCTGCAAGCCGTCCCTGCTACTGAGCTTAACAAACAAGTTTTCAAGACTTCTTCCTGCAAACATTTCTACTTCATAAATCAATAAGAACGTAATGGAACATTTTCCTTTCTCTTTTATAGAGACAAAACTGAAATCCGTAAACTCATTTCTGGACATCACCAAAAAAAAACCACCAAAAAAAAAACCCAAAATCAACAACCCCAAAATTGGCTCAACTGGATATAGTTTGTTCAGAGACATGGGCATAGGCAGACAGTAATAAAACAACATGGCAGTCAACTGATGTTTTAATCTATAGGATTAATAATATGTGTTCTGGTTCTTGCACCTGGGACAGATGGTCAACAGAGGAGAAAGCTACGAAACTGATGAGTTTTGAAATCCCAATGCGCAAACCACAGATGGCATTGGCAGTACTGTTCAAAGAATTTGAGATCCAGAAACAGAATTTTCCTTTTCTCCATTGCACTACTGAAATGTGTTTGCATTATTTGCAACCTTCCTAAAAACAAACACATCCTTAGGTTAAAACAACTTGTCAATTTTCATTAATATAAATGTTGGCTGATAGGTCAGGGACATGTTAATCCAATATATTGATAATTTTTTTTTTTTAAACATAAAAGTTTCAGTGCTCAGATTTTCCATTGACCATGGGGAATGACTACATCTCACAGAGCTTGAACATTTTTGCTTGGCTCACAAGTAACAAAGGTACTGCTTTCAACACCTTAATTATATCTATAAATGTGAAACATAGATGTAGAATCCAGTTTCTTTAGGCCACAAAGCAGCACTAACCTCTTTGCTTGTAAATGTCACTCTTCTGGCTAGGTGGAGTACTAGCCCCAACAAACAAAGGTTTTTCCCTGGAAGCTTGCAAATGCAGAATTTCAGACCCATCCTTCTCTGAAAGATTCCTCTTTGAAGCCTGGCTATATGCCAAGGCTGGCTGAGCTCCTACCAGTATATGACCTCTTATAACCTGCCATTGTCTTCAAGGTCTGTCTCCTCTGACACCAGACAAATAACCAGGCACTCAAATGACTGAAAACTACATTACCCTTTGATAGTACTGCAGAGGTGACTGATGTCTTTCCAAAGTCAATAGAGTTTAAGGTACAATATACATCATCTAGGCCCAGCTCAACTCCTATTTCACTCATGTCTTCACCTGGACCAACTTATCAGGTAGTTGAACAGGAGATGGAAGCAATCGCATGCTACCATAACAACACATCTCTTTACAGAAACAGAAGAGAAATATTTAACTGGCAACAACACTTCATATTTACTCATGCTTAGACCAGGCTGATGTTAAGAGTTTACAATTTGTATTTTTAGCAGTTGTTGGCCTGTTGTGCCCCATTCTCGTTGTGATTTTAAATAAGTAAAGAATAAATGTTATTGCTATGCCTATCACTTTTTCTGTCCTCTTATCTCTTCATTTCCATTTCTTACAAAATAGCAAGCAAAAGTGAAATATACTCTAGGGATGACTATCCAAACAAGGTTAGTATCACTGGCAACCTAACTAGCAGAGTACTGTTATGCTCAGTTCAATATTTAGCTGCCAGGTTTCACACCACAGGGAGCATAAACGATTGCAGCACTATTTGGGACATCTATTATTCTTAAAATTGTTACAATAAAGTGCTTATTATTATAATATCTGTTTCTCAATATCTCAGAGAGGTTATATCCAAAAACATGTGCAGAGAGAGAAGAGAGCTTCTATGTCTGTTTTTTTTCCTAGTCTGTATTTGTTGGGCTTGAAGATCATGTCAGAGAAACCCAAGCAGGTTTACAGCTCTGCTGCTGTTAAAAGAGTTTCTTTTCATAGGACTCTTGATGAAATTGAACAAGGGTAAGATCTTCCCATAATTTCAATTCCAGTCTATATCATGAATTATACTTCTTAAAGTGGGGGGAAGGGAATCACAAGGTGTTCCTGGAGTTACTTTTAGAACTGATGGGAAAATAAGAACAACAAAATACCTGTAGAGCTTAACCTAATGATTTTCTTCAGCTGTAGGTGCATCAACAATTGATGGTAGTGCTAACTCAATGTGGAAGGCCAGCTCATTCTCCATCACAGTCAACATGAGAATCATCTCAGATTTTCTAAGACATATTTTGTCTGGCTTTCTTTTAAGTCCCAGCTCCTGAGTCATAATGTTAGGAGGAAAAAGCCAGTTCAATCAATAGTAAGCATAAAGAATTTAAATTTCATGGGACAAATTAAAAAGCTCAGTATTTACTGATATTTAAAAAAACCAAAACACCCATGCCTCCTAAATCAACCATATATGTAATTGAGTTCATTTTCATAAGCCACAAATTCGATATTGGTGATTTTTTCTTTTTCATTCTCATCTGGACAAAACAGCCACTTAAATGAATATTTCCTCTAAAATGATTTATCTGGGCTTATATTTGTAAAGGCTTTGCCATGGCCTCTGTTTCATGTCTTTCTTATCACTGGTAATAGCATTGTTTGGTTTCTTTCAGTACTCTTTGGTCCAAGCTCTAGCCAGGCATAACTGCTAAAATAAGGAACATGAAGCCCAGTATGGCCACAGAGCAGGTTTCATAACACTTTGACAAAAAATCTTGGGGAAAAAATCCCCAAATTTTCATCTCTTAAGAAAATTTTAGTGACAAGGCTCTTGTCACTAAATGTAAATTGCAATAAATTTTTAGTATTTAAGTAGAAAATTATTTAAATTAAACAACCAACACATTCCTAGCTCCATATATATGGTGTGTTCCCTTTGACCCATTACAAGATTTTGAGTGTAAGAAGAGAAATTACTGCAAACACAGATCTAAATAAAAGATGCTGCTGGCAGGAACACCCCATCAAAAGTGCTGAGGTTAGAAGTTTGAACACAGTCAAGTTCCTCTGAGTTTCAGGATAGCAGCCAGAGATGTAAGCATCTGTCAGTAGGGAAAAGGGTACTTAACGGTAGTTTCACTGTAGAAACAGCATTTCTCCCAAGTGATTAAAAATAGATTTAACAAGTGCCTTTTCTTTCCTTCAGACATGAAAGAAAGAAGGGGAGAAACTGCATGCAGATGTAGAAAAGGCTGTTTTAACCAAAAAAAAGGGCAAAAAAAATGAGCTTAGCTTATAGGCTCTAAGTGGAGTGGTCTAAACCTATTGCGTCTGTAACATCTGCTTTTGCTCCCCTACAGAAAGCAAAGAGAAGAGGGAGGGAGTGAAAAGGTCTCCCTCCCCCCCTCAGCTCAAGGAGCCTCCTCAGCCCTTTAAACAGTCAGTGAGGTGGCTGTAAATGCAGTTTGGAGCAGGGAACTAATTAAGGTTCTTTCCTGGCAGTGAGAGAAGGAATGGGGACAGGGAGAAGGAGCCCATGGGTTTGGGAGTGTCAGGGTGTGTGTCTGTGTCTATTTCCTCCATCACTCATAAAGGAAGCCTCTAGAGATTAAGATGAGGTCAGTCACTGCTAATACTTTTTTCTATCCTTACAATCCCAGTCTTCATTCAGCTCATAAAAATTCATTATTCTGTATATCCAAATCTTCCACTTCGGACAGCAGTTTGCTGTCCTTGTGACACATAATCAATATGGCAAGGACATTGAGAGAAATAAGTTATTGGGAAAAGCAAGGGCCAATTACTTGCAATGCTTTGAATAATAGAAAAAACAATATTAGACAAAATAGCATGTGATTGTGATGGATTATAAAATAAACAGTGAAGCAGAAAAGGTCAACCTCAAAATTCTAATTTTAAACCCATTTATGCACATTTAAAGAAATAAAATTCCTTTTAATATAGGAGCTAATTTTTAAGTGAAGAGCAAAGCTGGAAAAGGCTATTGCCTACCTGTATAGTCTCCATCACATATAAATAAGAAGATAAAATGCACTTTATTAACTGGCAGCCTGTGACTGTAACCAACAAATGCTTGATCATCAAAGCATTAAAAAACCATCAGCTACTAAGGACAATCTCAGCTGAAATGGACACCTCTAAAATTACAACACTGCTCACAAAACAAATCAATGTGCTTGAAGTTTTGCAGCTGGGCTAATGCAACTAGAAGAGACCAGACAAAAAAAAAAAAAGTCATTACCTACTGCTTTATTTCACAACATCTAGATATGCACTCTCCCAAAGGATACATCTATCTTGTACACCATCATCTTGCACAGCATCTTGCATAGCATCATCTTGACAAACAAGAATCCCCATATTAGATGACAGACTTACTGTAGACAATGACAGCAAATCATTTACCTATTCTGGGACATCTAATGAATGAGAGGAGAGGGGAGAAAGGGAAGGGGAACTTTCATTGAGCTTTCATCACAAGCATTAAACAATAATTCAGAAAAGAGAAAGAATAAAAGACAGCTGAACACCCACTCACTTCTAAAATCTAATCCAGATTAAAGCCAGCAAGAAACAGCCATTTAAGAGAATAAGAGTTTTTCTAGATGACAATTAACTTACAGTGCTTCTGCTTGCTTAAGGGTTGTGTTTCCATACTGAAATTCACTAGAGCCCCCTTAGTATAACCTAAATGATACAGAATCATGACTTAACAATAAACATCTCTTAAATTTTATCTTCATCATTATGTTAAATAAAGCATTTTTCATCTTTAGTTCACATTGTTATACTTGCAAATTAACCTGTGGTTATTCATAGACTGAATGGAGACCCTTCACATAGGGAGGCAGTGGACTTTGAAAAATCTGTGTTTATTATAATTAAGTTACATTAATGAAAAAATCTGAATTTTTAATCATCTTTTTTAAAAGCAGTAATTCTAGGATGGTTTTGTAAGGTTTTCTCTGCCACCTAAAGTAGTTTACTTTGTTTCTGGTTTTTGTTTAAAACTTGTCTGATATCTTGAAATCACAAGACTTTTACTCAGTAATTGAAAACACATCAACCATCAGAAAATGATAGGTTTGTTAAAAAAATATAAATAACGAAACTTAAAAATAAATATTGATCCTCACATAAAACTTCCCAATAACATTCATGTAACTAAGATGTAGAAAACTCCCCAATATTTCAAAGTAATCTTCAGGCAATGAAGGAAACCTTTCTGTCTCGAAAAGACCAAAACATTTACATGTGTCATTTATATGTGAGAACACATTTGAAGCGTGTTTTTGAAAAAAATTCTGTACTTCCTTCAATTTAAATATTTCATTAAGTACTGATGTATTCATTCACCAATATCATTATTTGCTGCTTCTTTTTACATACTATTACTTTTTTTTAGATTATTTTACCACCTGTAATAATAAAAGCAATCTTTTGTATGGACTATAACTTATGTCACCTGTATATAATTTTCTCATTAATTGTGGCTGAACACCTGTTTACCCTGTCCAGAAGATTAAACAAACTAGTATGAAGGTTATGGGAGAAAATTACTAAAAATACTAATGCATTAACAATTGTATGTATTCTTAAAACAGTTTATCCCAGATTCAGAAGAAACATTAATGGATGTTATCAGTATTACCTCTAATCATCAAACAACTGCTTGAACTGATAGTACCATAGGTAGGAATATCTAAATTGATTGTTACTTGGTCCCTGAACTCCCAGTTTTCAATTCATTTAACACAGTTAAATTATATATTACTGTAAACCAAATCTGGTTTTATATTAAATTTATAAATTTAATTATTAAACAGATTGAATGGTTTGATTCAAACTGGCAGCCTCTTAAAATTAAAAATTCCCCAGCATGTAATTTTAAATGTCCAAATAAACATATATATTTACAGCACAGTTTGTGTTTTCCTGAAAATACAGAGGAGTAATAAGTAACATAAGTGTAATTTTAACCAACAGAACTTTATCAGTGCTGCACAGATAAGTGTGTGTATTTCAAGAGAAAGTCAAGATGGGAAAAAATTAATGGTTTTCTAATAAAACAATGCATTTCGTAGTTGGTAAAGTTAATTCAATTTGCTGGAAAAGCTTCAGCAAATGTGGTCAGATAATTACTATAATTTGTTGTTCTCAGAATATTTGAAATCAATCTTTCTTTTCTCCTCCCAAGAGGCCTAACTAAACAAAAAATATGGTCATATAGAAGGTATTAGAGCATTGTTTGAAAGACTGCAACACTTCAGTTGCTTAAATTGGTTTGTCAGAAAAGTAGAAACAATGTTGTAGTGGGAGGGATGACACATGCACTTGAGCTGTTAGAAGAACACAGAAATTCATTGCAGCCTTTTGGAAGGCTAACAGACAGACCACAGAATCACAGAATGATATGAGGTTGGAAGGGACTTCTGGAGGTCATACAGTCCAATCCCCTGCCAAAGCAGATCCACCTAGAGCAGGTTGCACAGGAACATGTCCAGGTGGGTTTTGAATGTCTCCAGAGAAGGAGACTCCACCACCTCTCTGGGC
>JAOXNG010000012.1:77819219-77832102 GCA_028566535.1 Scolopax minor
GGTGTGTGTTTTTTTTTTTTCAAGACTAAAACTGCAGTCTGTGTAAAATTCTAGAAAATAGTAACCCAAATAGACTGGACACCATGTAGGTGCATTATGTACATGAACTGGTGGATTTTTTCAGTTGTAAAGAAACTTTTGAGGAACAAACAGTAGGAGAGTAGGAGACACACTGTCTTTATGTTCCTGATCATTCCCAAAGACATTTTGAATCCAGTGAGGTGTAAACTTGATGGTCTTTGTCAGGTACTACATAGTTTGCTTTGAGGCAGCCAAAGGCTAATAATATCCTAAGTTCAAGTCTACAGTTAGCTTTATAAATATATGTAGAAAGCACCAGGCTAGATGTTAGAGGCGTCCATCACTGCTGACTTTCTGAAACCACAGTCAGAACACAGAATGTTGTCACCAGTTTCCCAGACTATTTCTAACTTATATTTCTGTATTATCACACTCTCTCACCATTCTTTTCCCCTAGGTGATATCTCACTTGGCAAACAGACCTAAGAGTTAAGTAAAGGTGCAAGACTTCAACCCTTGGGAGACGGCCCTAAAACATTCACTTTCCTACCTATGGATCAGTATAAAAATGTTGAATATTTCCCTTCTGACACTATAAATCAAGTCAACAGAGAGAAAATGAACCAGACAGCTGCAAGGGGAAAAACTTAGGAAAGGAGAAGGTTATTGAGCAGCATCGCAGAAAACTAATGTCTTCAATGTAAGCAAGCTAAAATGGAAGGATTTAAATCTTGAAGTCAGTCTTCAGACTAAATTCTTATTGACTTGGGGGTTTATCCTGAACAAGGGGTTATGAATTTTGACCAAAATTATTTTAAAGAGGGTTAAAAGATCATCCTTGAAAGAACAGCATAATGTGAAGTGAAATATATTCAGAAGTCTATAGAAAACAGATGGCATTTCAGGGCCAGGCATACACCAAGGTGCTTTATAACCTTAGGACCTCATGAAAGTTGACTTTGTATTGAAAATAGAAATGCTTTTGCTTTTCTATGTTTTTGAAATATAAATGCTTTTGTTTTTTATTTGTTTTAGCAGCAGTGCAAGTACTTTAATATCACATGCTAACTCATGATATAAATCATCTTTCTGCACTGCATATAATCAATTCAAGAAGCTATATTTGAAACATCCTCCATAACTGTTCGCTTCAAGACAGCATACTATAAAAAAATCAGACATCTATTTTACCCACTTGCTGCAGTGCTTGCCATCCCACCATATAGTCTTTTAGCTCTCATGATTGAACTATTCAGTTTTTAATGGCAATGATTTGAAGCATGACATTTTTAACACTTTGAAGGAAATAAGTTTTTCTTCATATATATTGCTGAGATGGGCTGTGAAATATTCCATAAATTTTGTCTGCTTTACACTGAACATTATCTACAGATGGTAACATAATTAGCAAATTTATGGGAATATTGTCAACTATTCCTTGCTCTGTTTCTGACTTACATGACTTAGTAAGTTAAATTAAGTGTTGCCTCTGTACCTTGTTTTGCTTTGTAACCAGAGAACTCCTAATTTAAAGAGCTTTGACTGGTACTAACAACATACACTGAAAAGAGCTGTGGCTTTATGCTTCACCCATGAAGAAAACAAATATACTTTTTCCTCCCTTGTAATTTTATGTTTCACTCTTACCAAAGGTATATGATAACAAATATGTAAACAAATTTATATTTTCATTTCTTTGCAGTAAAAGTCTTCTTTGGTTACACCACATTTAATTACACAGAATTCACTGATTAAAAGAAACTGTACTGTCTTATTTTTGTCACTTTGATATATTACTCCAATTTCACCAGAAGATTTCTCCTGGCTTACACTTTTGGTTACTGTTTTCATAAGTACCTTCCTTAGGCAATTCATTCTGTTAGGAACGTGTATGACATTGGAAAATCTTTTTCCCTTCAGTTCAGAGTTGCTATGATTTATGGACCTGATCCTGCCCTGTAAAGTAGATTAGAAAGTCCTCTTTGAACTAGATTCACTGTAATGTTACTCCAATTTTCTGCAGAAGTAACACTGTTGTGAAAAGCCTCCTCTAGTGAAGTAGGTGGAGTAAACAGAGGTCAAACCTTTTCACAGAATTATTGCCACTTCCTATGGCCCTTTTCTTTGCTTTTTGATGGATGTTCTTAATTTTTATTTTTCATCTTGAACAAATTCCATTTTACTTTTAAAAGGACTAAACCAATTCTTCTACTCTGATGATATGAGAGAAATCTTGCATAGAATATTGTAGTTAATAATAAATTTTGGCTATAACAGAGAATCCACAGAGATATTTGTTTTTATTTTAAAATTAAAAAAAAAAGAAGAAACAAAAAGAAATTGTAGATATTTTTCCATATCTTCAGATGGCTATGTTCCATGCTTCAGTTGCTTATTTTCTCCAGTTTTCTCAGAATCACAGAATCATAGAATAAACCAGGTTAGAAAAGACTTGAAGAGATCCTCACATCCAACATTTTACCCAGAGTAGAGTCAACACGAAATTAGAGCAAGTCGCTCAGGACTTTGTCTAGTTGGGCTGTAAAAACCTCCAAGGACAGAGATTCTAGTTTCTCTGGGCACAACATTCCAATGCTTAATTATGCTCAAGGTGGGTAATGTTTTTTTTCCCCCTTATGTCAAGTCAGAATCTCACAGCCAATTTCAATTAATGAGGACTGAGAATGGTTTTTTTTGGGGGATAGTATTTCTTCTAGTAGCTCTGTATGTGGGGCACTCTATACATTTTTTTATTTTAATTTTTCTATGTGTCATGATCCAACACTGCAAGCTAGTTTAGAGTTCAGTATTTAAAACAGAATTATAATAGATGCAAGATGTAAACCAGCTCTTCAAAATAGCACAGGAATACATGGTAAACAAGCTGATGAATACTCTCAGGAGGCCCAGTGAGTACTCAGAGCTACATTCAGAGTCACCTCCAGACTTTTCAAGGGTGTAGAAAATACTGAATTCTTTCACATGAAGGAATGAGGACAAAATATCTTCCTGGGAAGGGATGTGACTTTAGCGTCCTTTATGGTACTCAAACCCATATGGCAAAAGCTGCAAAGTTCATGCTGCAACTGTGATGGAAGAATTCTGTTGTCCTACAGTTATAACTTGGTGTGGCTGGGTGTCAGGGCTGTGCCCATGTGCACACACAGTGCATTTATTCATAAGTTCCACCGGTGGTGCAGGAACACCACAACTACTTTGTGCACAGATGAACCAATGGACTGAGTTGAGAGACAGGACTAACTGAATTCCTCCCCGCCTTCACATGAAAACATTTGACTAACTGTTGCAGTGTTGGAGATTCTCCCAAGAAGGTTCTGCTGTTAGACAAATGGATAAGCATCATGCTTCAATTATTAATTACCATCCTGGATGGAGAATCTGGTTATTCCAAAGACTCCTCAGGCGGTTGCCACCCCCAAAATAAACCATACTGTAGATATATACGACACCTATAGTCAGTCAAAACTGTTCATGCGAATGCAGAAATGTTCACATAGGTCAGTCTTTTGTACATGGTTAAGATAGGAAATGTTCTGTACATTTTTTAAGATACTCCAAACTAATAGATCATGAATGTGCTGGAGCAACCACATAGGATGGCCAAACAGCTGGATATAAAAGTCAGTATAAGTTAGTTCATCACCAAAAGATCAGGTAGCCACACAGTGAGCCAGGAATTTCACAAACTATTACCGCTTTGATATCTATCTGGATTTAGCTATGCAAGAAGAGGTTAAAATAAAGAATGATCTTGGATTAGTGTGCTGACAGCAAATTGATGCAGTCCTATCTCTTGCTCAAGCACCTGAGGTAAGTGGGTACCCAAGATGGAAGTGGACTCAGAGCAAAACCAAGCAGTTCATACTAACAAAATCAAGAAGAGGAATATTTGGCTGCCACTAGACTACTCTACTGCCCTAGGTAACTACTTATTTTGCCTATGTCTATGATTAGAGCCCATTGTCATAGTGAAATAATAAAATGCAAAGGGAAACTTCGATATTCTCATCAATTTCCCCTCCACTTAGGCCATTGTTTCAGTGAATTCTCAAAAATCATACTAATCTGCAGAGCTATAGCAGCTATAGCAGAGGTATAGCAGCTCATTATCAATAACAGAAACATTAACTGCAGTTTGATTTTGTTCAGGTTCCTTGAAATATCTGCTTCACCAGAGATATGTGTAAGAGCTGGTAGGTATGAAACATAAACAAATGCATTGTCAGTGAAATATCACTAGCTAACTGAGCAGATGACATCCCAATTAAGAGGGGTTTATTTACATAAACAATTTGCTTCCAGGAGAATTGAAAGACAGAAGACATAATACTGGAAGAAACCATCATTATATACAGTTGATCAGAAGATAGTCTTCTTATAGTTTCTGAATCATAACTTTGAAGAGTTTAAGAGATGATTTATAGTATATATTTTGACGTGTAGAAAGTAATTAGTATTGAGGTAATCTATAATATATTTGATAAGATTACAAAATACACAGATTTTTAGAATAATTTACAATACAGTGAATTAGGTTACATTGTTATGTTGTATTCCATTGTTAAGCAAAAAGCTCTTTAAAATATTAAAAGAAATAATGCTACAAACAACATAATGTATGTGAAGAAAGAGCTTTAAACATTGGTTACAAAGTTTTCTGAAGCATGCAGAAAATGCAGAATAGTACTACAGAAATCTTGTCAAAGACAAAATAGGAATATTAAAAGGAAGTATTTTCTATAAGCAGGTATGTATCTTATAAGGTTTTGTTCAGTAGTGCATAATGACACAAAGCATTCATGCATTTTTGGGAAGACTGAGTTGGGGAGTAAATTTATTTTCTTTTTAAATGTCTGTGATGGAGGACAATTCTTTTAATCAGATTTTTTTTTTCCTAAAGCATGGCTATTGGAATTTAGAAAAGATGTGATCCTCATATCTCTAGCACATTTTTTGTTTGGATAGACTCAACTAAAAGTAAAGAGTTTCAGAACTGAATCAACAGTGAAACCTTAACTGATGGTAGAAAGAAAAGAAACTCCACTGGCAAAATTTTGGCTATTTGATTTAACACGATTTGTCTAAGATAGCAAAGAAAAGTCATGTGTTAAACTGAGACTGCAATGATGGACATTTAAAATTTATGTTCTAAGACAAGGCATTTAGCTATATCACAAGACTGTGTCAAGAGAATCATGAATGATGGTGTTTCCTAATTTTCAGCAAAATCTACAATCTGTATTTGTAAATACTACTACACAGAGGTGTTTTTTTTTTCATATCCTTGTACAATTTCTTATATTGTTATAGAGAAAATACAATTCTTTTTCCACTCATAAGCATCATCCCACATGATTCACCATCATGACTGAACTCATACATTAGTTCTGTGGAACTGCTAAAGGAATCTGATAGCAATAGCTGGTTGCTACCCTCTGTGTGGACAAGCAATAGAGGAAATGATGACAAGAGTTTCTCGACAAGGAAATAAAGGGGATCAAGTTCTGATTATTAGTGACTCTTAGTAAGGCAACTATGAGTCCAGATCAGTCTGGTGCTATCTGGAAGCATCAATCTATGAGTTAGGACTATAAAAGGACCATAACCCACTAACATGAATGGAGTACACAACACCTTTGGAATTAGACAATAATTACATAGAGGGAAGAGCACCACAGAATTTAGCATCTGTTATGGTCCAAAACATATATTTTAACAACTGTCAAATTTTTAGTAACTTTAAAAATAAAACATAAAATAAGTCATACACTTCTCTCTCCATCAACACAGAAAGAAATCCCTTGCTGAACATAATCAAAATTTGTTTGCTGAACCAAACCTTATATTAAGTTTAAATTAAATAGTCCTTCTGGCTTAAGATATGAAGACTAGACTGTTACCCAAGTGCTTATACATCCAGCAGGCCATTTTCAATGAATTAATAAAATAAATTTTCATAATCATAAAAATTAAATTAGCTGCCTAAAAACCTCATGCTGATTACCATCAAACAGTCTGATATATGCAGTTTTAGCCAAAGCATATTAGGACCACTTCAGTACAGGAGAAAAACGTAATCCAGCAGTCATTGATTTACAGTCATTCTCCTCAAGCTTGAATTTGCCTTCCTGTTCCCTTCAAACAGCTGTTATCTAAGTCCATCTGTTTCTTGCCCTGGCTCCACGTGACAGCCTTCTGGTCAACCCCATGCAAATGATTTCTTTTAATGCACACTATTCTTATTTTTGTCATAAGCCAACAATAATGTATAGACTATAAAATCTTACTACTTTTGGTTATCAATATCAGTAAGAATGGTTTTAAGCTTTTGATTTTCAGCTCTTCCTCACCCAAAGTCTGTTGCTTCGCCCTCACAATCCCTTCTGTTTTGGAATGCAGCTCTGTTTAGCTCCTTTCCTAAGCAATCTCAAAAGTTTTTACAGAAGCCAGCACCAGAGACTTTCTTGGCCTTTACTAACACCAGCTATTCTTCTTTTAGTATTCTAGCCTTAGATGACAAGTACAGCTAATTAGTCACATCCCTCAGAGCTCACTCTATCCTTCCTATGCAGTTGATGGCAAGACTACAGCTACATTATAGCAAATTTTTATTTTTTCCATGTATTTCTCTGACACACATAGAATCACAGAATCTTCATGGTTGGAAGGAGCCTTTGAGACCATTAAGTACAACCATACAGAAACAACCCTCCCCACCCCCCCCAGCAATCTCATGCACTAGAGTATGTCATGAATTGCCAGGTCTACATGTTTCTTAAATACCTCCAGGGATGGTGACTCTACCACCTCCCTGGACAGGCTGTTCCAGTGCATCACCAACCTCTCAGTAAAGTAATTCTTCCTATACCTAATCTAAACCTCCCCTGCCGCAACTTCTTACCATTTCCTCTGGAAATGATTAATACTTTACTGTTACAGCATTAAAAATGAGGACATCTGGTATGTCAGTGTGTAACATAGTTCTAAAAGTCCTTACATCTGCACTATGACAAAGTTCTTGACTTGAGACCAGATGCCTCATAATAGGGTAATGAAATGTCATTTATTGCAACTACTAACAAGATAATATTATTATAGTTTATGGTGTGATGGGGCATTAACTTTTGCAATATTCTAAAATCAAACTTGTTCTCCAACAGGTCAAATTTCACTGTGTTTTGGAACACACAAATGATAAACTGGTATTATCCAGATTACCAGCATTCTGATGCATTGTTCTCTGTGGAAATTAGTCTGGAGATGAGAGAAAAAGAAGAGATATTACTGTTTTTTCCTTTTTGGTGCTCTCTCAGTTTTTATTAAGAAACAGCATGAAATCCTGCTTCCTTGAAAAGGTTGAACAAACATGAATTGTTTTCCAGGGCTACTTTTCCAGACAGTCCTATGACTTAGGGACATTTTTCTTTTACCCCCTCTCAGAAAAAATGACTGGCTCTGCTTTCTTTCTCCTTTTTGTCTCATATATACACACAGGAAAACATAGCAGCAAACTAAAACTACTCTTTTTTATCACCCCCCCATGAGAAGCTTTTTGCTCTACTCTATGTTTTCAGCTATTTTACTGCATATGGAGTTTCACTGCTTTTTCATTTAACCTAATTCTAATATATTTAGCATCTTATTACCATTAACAAGATCTGGGCTTATTTTCAGGTTAAAAAGTTTGTCTGTTCAGCCAGCTGGCTGCTGTGAGTCTAGGTCAGAGTTGCAAAATCTCCCCATATTTCTTCTATAGAAAGTAGTAGCTTCAACTGTGAATTCTGTAAGAATCTAAAGTGGATGTTGCAATGACTAAGTCCTTCCAGACATGCCTAAACTACAGGACCAGGAACATCTCTCCAACTCCCACATTAAGGTATGAGATCCACTGGCATCATGGCTCAATGCCTGCAAAGATGCAGACACACACTACTACCTAAGTACCTCGCCACCCAACCTGATTTCCATCAGAAGAAAGCCACGGAAGCTGAAAAGGGGCTGCATTCTTGTTAGACGTGATTGAGAGCACAAGACAACTGAG
Organism: Scolopax minor; assembly: GCA_028566535.1. NCBI lineage: Eukaryota > Metazoa > Chordata > Aves > Charadriiformes > Scolopacidae > Scolopax > Scolopax minor. The sequence goes on from JAOXNG010000012.1 coordinate 77,827,303, forward strand.
TGTGCCCCTCAGTCCCATCATCCCATTTGCCACAATCCCATCATAGCCTCCAGAGCTCTGTTAGCTATTTCTTAAAAAAATTCCATTTAAAATCACATAATCAAATTGTGCTTATTTTCTGCTATAAGCCTCATTTAGTAATATATTTGACAAGAAACAGACCATTGCATAGTGAATTTGCCCTGCAGTCTTTGTCCTGAGGAGCTCATTTCTCCTACTCCTGCTATCTTTTTTCCAACAGCATGCTTCTTGCAGTTCAATGCTACTATCATAACACATATTAGATATAATACATTTTGTTTAAATGCATATAAGTGGCTGCTTTTATAGTAGTTACAAAAATCTACCAGGGCATCTTTCAGTTTCCATGCAACAACGAACTGTGCATAGTATTCCTTTAAAAAGAAAAAAAAAAGAGAGAAAGACTACAACAGCACTTTGAAATGTGAAGTATCTTACCTATAACTTACAAAAGTAACTCTGGCTTTAAAATGTGAAACTGAGTACTCCTGAAACAAGAATCTTAAATTACCATCTGTACTCTCAATAAAAAAACACTGCCTGTGAAAGCAAAAATTTCTACATAGTATTTACTCTTTCTTAATGAGATGTATATGTGATTACAGGAGTGGTGTCTTGCAAATAGTCTGTGGATTTAAATTAAAAGAAAACCAAATACAAGTATAGATATTTTAAAAGGTGTGTTCAAGGTTTAAATATATATTTAAAAATGGAAAAAAGGAGGACACGAGGAACAACAGGCCTGTCAGTCTCTCCTCTGTACACAGTCCTCTCCTCCTGTGTACAGCAATAGCATCGAGCAGATCCTCCTGGAAACTCTGCTAAGGCTAATAAGGAAATACAAGAAAAATACAGGGAAAATATATTGGAAAATATAAGGAAAATAAGGAAATAAGGAAAATAAGGGGGTGATTGGTGGCAGCCAACATGGCTTTACTAAGGACAAATCATGTCTGACATTTAGTGGCCTTCTACAACGGGGTTACAGTATTGGTGGATAAAGGAAGAAGAACTGACACCATCTATGTAGACTCATGCAAAACATTTGGCACTATCCCACATGTCATCCTTGTCCCTAAAATGAAGAGACATGGGTTTCATGGATAGACCACTCAGTAGATAAGGAATTGGCTAGGTGGTCACACTCAAAGAGTTGCCATCAATGGCTCAATATCAAAGTGGTGAGCACTGTGATGAGTGGCGTTGCTCAGGGGTCGGTACTGGGACCGGTGCTGTCTAGTACCTTTCTCAGCGACATGGACAGTACGATAGTTGGACTGGATGATCTCTAGACGTCCCTTCCAACTCTGACAATTCCACGATTCTGTGACTCTGTGACTTGAGTGTACCCTCAGCAATTTTGCAATAACAGCAAGTTCTGTGGAGCAGTCAACACACTGGAGGGAAGGCATGCCATGCAGAAGAACGTGGACAGGCTTGAATGGTGGGCCCATGCAAACCTCACTAAGTCCAACAAGGTCAAGTGCAAGGTTCTGTATGTAGGTTGGGGCAATCCCAAGAACCCAAGAGGCTGGGTGAAGACTAGACACACAAAGCAGCCCCGAGGAGACGGACTTGGGGGTGTTGGCTACTGAGAAGCTCAACATGAGCTGGTCATGTGCACTTGCCCAGAAAGCCAACCATATCCTGGCTGCATGTCGAAGGAGGTGATTCTCCTGCTACAATTTACTGTCATGAGACTCTACCTGGAGCGCTGTGTCCAGCTCTGGGGTGCCCAACATAAAAAGGACATGGACCTGTTTGAGCGAGTCCAGAGGAGGGCTGCAAAGATGATCAGAGAGCTGGAGCACCTCTGCTACGAGAGATAGCCACGGAGACATTTGGGGTTGTTCACCCTAGAAAAGAAGGCTCTATGGAGACCTCATTGCAGCCTTCCAGTACAAAAACTTAGTGTGATAATTTCCTCCCCAGGAACCACCATGTGTCTCAGATCCTGGTCTGTCCCATCTCTTAATTTTCCTTCACAACAAATTTCCCCTACCAGCAATGTTCTCCTGGTTCTAATATGTTCCACAGAGAGCGCCTTTATGGCTTCTGTAGGTTTAGCTTTCTCTTAAAAAACCTCTATCCCCTATCAACCACTGAACAAAACTAACAAGTCCCTATCTTTAATGATAGAATTATAAAAATACTTTTCTGAGTACCCATGTGTGTTACTATTCCTAACAACGTAACACCGCATATCAAAATAGACTCATTTTCTTTTTTCAGCATTTTGCACAGAGGTGCTACACACAGGTGGAGAGGCTAGCGTAGGGTTAGGAGGCCTCCATATCAGAAGTGAAGTAATTTCTCTTTATGTTCCTTCACAAAAACCATGCATAAAGCTACATGACTTTTCCTACATTAGCTCAATTATGATTCTTTTCCAGATTCACTACCTATTTTTATAAACTGTCAGAAAATTAATCATTTTCCACCCATGTATAGCATTCTTTATTTCTTACCAGCCCACCCCATGCCTTCACTTTTGTATTCTCTGCTTGCTTCTATTGTTGTTCTCCCTTTTGTTTTCTCTTTCTTTTTATATCTTTTCAAAGGCCTCCCTTCCATTGTCCCTTACTCATACCCTGCTCTGCTGAAAAATATCTGCAGCAGTAAACCTTTTTTGAAGCAAGTGACAAGAGATGCTGCTGATTCAGTGCAGCAAGGACATGTGATACAATGAGAGCAGTGGGTGGTTTTACAGCCCATGTCAAAATATGGGCTGGCCATAGTTCTTTTGTAAATTTGCTTAAATGACTGCATTTTGTTCTTTGTATAAGGAGAAGCCAAGTTCAGCATAAAGTTTTTGCTTGTTTTGGAGAATTTTTACCTATCCACAGTTCTGCAATTTTTGCATACAGTTCTTATCACATAAATTATTCCCTGCCATGAAGTTGAAGGTAGTTATATACTTTGAGGACTGGCTTCTCCAAAATGAGCATATTTGAAGGACTCCTGAGCATAAATAGATTTGTTTTTGTTTTCCAGAAGAATACAATAATAAATTAGCTCCAATCTTGCTGAATTAGGAATGTCCACTTTGAATGGAAAAAAACTCAGAGCGTTAAATGAAGAAAACCCACTCCAAATCATAAAGTGTTCTTTTTTTCCTGAATTTGAATATGCTATTTGAAATGGGAGGTATTGAGATTAAACTTGTTCTGTTCCTTTATTTGTAGTCTCCTGGTTGTTCCTGCGACCTGCTTGCATCGACTCACACATTTGGCGTAGTCGGCAGCTCCAGGAACACCCATACCGCAGTTAGTAAAAAGCTGGGGGCTGGGGAGGCCATTATGGTGACTCCCTCTATCCCAGGATAGCCCAGAATGGAGCACTGGACCCCTGTGGCGACTTTTTTGGCTAAATTGGCTCCGCCAGAGGCATGGCCTGAAATTGATGACAGGGCAGTGATTATCCCCCAGAGCATTGAGATGGCTATGCATGGGTTGCCATGGAAATAGGCATCAGATTCTTCTCGCAAATTAGCGGGCAGATTGGGGTGGCTGTTAGCTACCGGACTGAGAGCTCTTGACTGGGAGGTTATTGTATTGCATGGTAAAGTGAGAGAACTGGAAAAGGAAAACAGGAGTTTAAAAGATGCAAAGGTGATTGCACAAGAAGTAGTAATTGCAGTTCAAGCAGAGCGGTGCTATGAGATGCAAGATTATGTAATAAACAAAGGGACAAATATGGGAAAAGTAAGCTTTCGATTTCCGGAGTTCATGCTCTCACTACAAAATGGTCATGGGATCCTGAGGAATGGGATGAAAATATTTGGAGTGAATCCTCAGACTCTGAGTTTGAATTTGATCCGTGCTTAAAAAGCACTGAGGTGGTGGAAGCACAACCCCTCATACAAACGAGGGGGGAGCAGGAACGAGCAAACAGAGGAGTGCTGATCGCTAGCACTTACACTCTGAAAGAGTAAAAGGAAGTTTTAGAGGTCTATCAACAAAAGAGTGGTGAGAATATACTGGCGTGGCTACTGCGAGTGTGGAGTGGTGCTGCTGCATCTATCCATCTAATAGCAAGTGAAAAAGATTTGTTGAGCATTAGAGGAGGATATTTTCAGTTGCAAAATATCAGAGGTCCTGATGGGCAAGATATTGTTGCACCTATGCTATAACAGTGGTTGTGCGCAGCAGTTTTAACAGCACATCTGGAACCATCTCAGTTAGCAGCTTCTCTTGGAAGTTGGCATACAATAGCGGAAGGTATTACTTCGCTAGAGCAGATTGGGATGGCACATGCATTGGCTATGGGAGCTAATCCCGATGATGTGCTCATAACAAAGGTTATGAGAATGCAGTTTTTGAAGCGTCTGAGTCGTTGAAGCCTCTAATTGTACTGGCTGTAACAGATGCCACAGGTACTATAGGCGCCTTAGTAAATAAATTGCAGGAGATTGGGGACACGATGTCCAGGCCATCTGCTCGAGTGATAAATAGGAGAAAGCAGATGAAATTGAATGGAACTACAGCACGCGTAACAAGAAAGCAAATGTGGGCTGATCCCGTGCAAGCCAGTGTCCCGCGGTCAGAAATAGAAGGGATTACAACATCAGAAATGTTTCGCCAGTGGCACAAACTAGCATTTGCATGGAAAAATGAAAATCAGTTTCAAACCCACCACAAACTCCGTACCCACCCTCCGCCTCATCTGCCACTTTAATACCTGACAGTAACTGGCAAATGCCAAAACAGGAGAAATGAAGGTCCGACAGGTCCCCTCAAATTGCTGCCGCGGTAGCATCTTGTCATGAAAGGGACCAAC
>JAOXNG010000012.1:77843765-77868283 GCA_028566535.1 Scolopax minor
ACTGTTCTGTGAATCAGACCCTACATCGTAGCGTCTGAGTAACATCCTACTGCTCGTAACACTGTGACACTGGAGAATGCATGCAGACATCAATCTTTGGCACTGATTACAGAGAGAAATCCTGGGTTGAAATCTCAGAGGGACTGCCAAGAGTAGAGACAATGTTCCAGACAGAGCAGTAACACATCTTGTTCTTTAATCTTTTTGGATTTTCCATGTTCCTTTTCTATGTTGTATCCAATTGGGGTTTTTTTATTTAGATAGAATGAGCTTAAGTTTTATTATTTTGTAGCAGTCAGTAGTGTCATTTGAGATGCTCTAGAATAGTCTGCCTGAGTTTCAGATGCTGCTCCAGAAGGGCAGGGTCTCTCAGAGATGACACATCATTTCTGCCAGCACCAGAAGAGTGTATCATACATTGCACTACATAGCACCAAACAAATCTAGAGAGTCACAATCAAACAGTGCAAACATCTATGAGCACCATCTTAAGTGTTTTTCACAGTCAGAGGGCAGCAGCTGTGCAATTTCAAACTATGCTGCTACCTATATTTGAATCAATCATGCATATTTCTCTCCACTTGTTATAAAGACAGCTAGTGTGGCCATCTCAGTTCGAGATGCTTAGTTAACTGAAATGAATGCCAACCTGCATGTTCCTTTCTTTTGGGAGAATTTCTAGATGGGGGAGTGGCTGGCTTTGCACCGGGGTCTACATCCAACAAGTTTCTGTCACTAAGTTTTGAAACGTGATCTTTCCTTCAAGTTCTTCAGTTGTTGACAGTCAATTTTGTAAGTTACGTGGATGGATTGATGCCCTTCTTTCCACAAGCAGCACATAATAAGTCAATATTTTATAGTACAGACATTCAAACATATTCCAAATAATTTCACTACCTGAGAAATAACAAGAACCCTTCCATGCCAAAGAACTACTTCTGCATCACTACAACAACTGGAGTTAAAGTATTGCTCTCAAATCTTTAGCTTGCCTATAAATGTGTGTGCATGCACATGTGTATACCAGTCATAAACATTACCACTGTGAGATCATCAATAACATGCTGCTGTTCTTTGACTTGCAGTCTAAGGAACTCAATTTCTTGTTCCTCCCGTGTGCTGCTGAGATCATTCAAAGATGTGTGCCTCTTCAGTGTTGGTTGTGCAGATAACTTCTCTTTCTAGAAAATTAAAATAAAATTGAAAAAAGGTCTCTTGCTAGAACATGAGGAAAATTCTCACATGTGATGTAATAATCAAAAATTCTTTGGACTCATCAGTGCATACTCCACTAAACATAAGGTCTCTTTCAGAAAAAAAAATAATTACATATTCTGTGTGCCTCAGCATTAGTATTTCACATAAGATATTTTAAAACAGAATCAAAGAACATAATTGGGAACAAAATTAGCAGACAAGTGAACCCAATGATCTAAGACAGTAGAGCTCAAATTCAGTTCTGACTTCTAATCATAATAGCAGCATTTATTAAAGCTGATTTTTAGTCATAAAATTTTATAGCCTCCAAACACATTTTGTCAATCTGTGATCCCTTCCCTTAATCAGCATGAATTGATACAACACAAAGCACATGTCACTCTGAATTTAGAGTATTCAGTTGCATTGACTGAATTTAAGTCTTTGAAATACCTGTATTAGAGTAAAAGCCTCACAAGCACTTGCACCTAAAAAGTAACTGTGTGCAATGTGTTCTTATGACATGATGTCAGAAATAGTTACTTACCAATTCTACATTTTCCCTTGATAGATTTTTTATTTTCTCTTCCATTCTCTGGATACATTGCAACATATCATCATTTTTTTTGCTCATCCTCTTATTTTTTTCTACCAAGGGCTTCAGCTGACTTTCTGTCTCCCGAGAACGTTTCAACTGCAAATGGCAAAGGATCAGTGTGAGCTGTGCTTTAGATTATACTTGTAGGAAAGAAGAAATATGAGTGTTTTCACTTGCCTTCTTCATTCAGAAAGTTCAGTTCTTTCATTAAGTGGCATCTGATATAGAATACTGCTGAACTAAGAACTACAGGAGTCCAAACAGATAAGGAAAGTCTACAAAAACACTAGATCTGGTCACTGGATTTTGCTCTTGGAAAACACAATGATCCATAAAAGTGATTTGTTGGTAAACTAACCTCATTGCTTACAGCTTTTTATGAGCAACTACATCTCTAAGGTAGTTGTTTTCACTGCCCCTTAGAAGGAGTAAACTCTTCCTGCTCTACTCTAAAAACCCTATACCTAATGCATAATTAGAGCAATGAAAAAGTCATCCAGAGGGCACAGATTTAGTCTCAGCATTCTGCTGACATTTTCAAGCTGCTCAGTTTTGTTCCTGTGGTTTTATGATGTTAGACAATTATGTGAAGCAAATTACTGTCCTTTCTTGCATTTGTGCGTATTCAATATTTCACTCTCTTTGTTTCATTAGTCCTTGAGCTGTTTTGTTTCTATTTTTTCCAATCAAAAGATTTTTCAATTTACTGAGCTTTAACTGGAAATGAGAAAAAACCATAATCTTTCTCCTGAGATACGTTCACTGAGTATTTGGTTTTCTGTTTCATTTTCAGGAGAAAATTATTTTTCAGCATGCTTAATCACACCAGTTCACTGATATTACTGGGTATGTGTAATATTGCCTCGCAATATGACAAAACCTTCTCCATATCTTTTCCAAAATGTATTTCTTATGCCTTTAGGTCAAGCATCAACAAGAACACTTGACTGAGTCATACATGCCCTCCATGTATGGAGGGACACTGAAGGATGGATGTTGCAGTACTTCAGCATTCCTCGAGGATAATTTGAATTACTTATGTCCACAGAAAGGACTAGGAAGGTGAATTATCTTGTCTTTACATAATGCAATCTTGAAAAAAAGGCAAGATGCTCTTGAGAGTTTAGAACAGAGAAAAGTAAGTGTAGCAGTAAAATCTGGGAAAAAAATCCAAACAAGAAACACTCGGCACTTAGGCAAAGTAGCAAAAATAGTGAGCCGTACCAAGGCTAACACGCATGTTCTTCTCACACCAAGAAACTTAAATTGTTAGTGAGGACATCAATTTTTTCATATGAAAGGGCAGTTTAGTCTATACAGTTGTTTAAAGAGGAGAAGTTTAAAGAAAAAGACACTATTATGTTCTCAATTCATTCAATTTTAGTCTAGCATTGTTCAATTATCTTCACTGATCAATTCAGCCAAGATACTGGCTCTTCCAATAATCATTAAGATGTCATAACTAAATTAAGTCCTTTTATGATAAAGCAAAGTCTTCCTAACTCAACACAAAGAGTTAAGTTTGACAAAGCAAGGAGGAAGATGTCATACTTCACTCTGACTGACAGGCGGCAAGAGTGCCCTCCCCTTCTGCCCTCAACATACATCGTAGCATTTTTTTTAGAATCAGATACATAGCTTGCACAAGGGAAAATTTCCATCTGATTAGAATGAAAAATCTTTTCTTCAGCCACTAGAAATAGGGTATTAAGAGAGGACATATGTAAAGATTCTTATTGTAAAAACTCACCTCCCATTGCAGTCAATGGGAATTTTACCATTAACCGCAGTACAAGCCAGTAAGTAGCAATGCAGGTTAATAAAATTCATTCTTAAAATCCTTGTCATATCCTTTATTCTGTAAGTTACTATCACTCGCCTAGGATAATTTCACCTAAAGAGATTTCCCTTGAGAAATGGCAGATTTTTCATCTCCAGCCCAAAAAACCTTTTTTAACTCCTAGCTAGCATAAGAATGTCACAAAACCAATGTCAAAATTCAAAAAGATTAATACAGTAAGTTAAGTGCATAGATTATGCATGTTTTACAAAACATCATTACACAGTACCACAGGAAAGCTACCAGTCAATTTGATTAAGATGACCCCAAAATAAATTTATGAAGTTTTATTTTTCTAGTGCAAGAGAGATTCCATCCACATCTCTTATGGTCACAAAGTGAATTTCTGTAGAAATTTCTGTAATATTTAGTTACAATTGATCGAGGCCAACCAGGACTAATTTGTAAATAATTTAAAACATTGACCTTCCAGCATTAAATCTTTTCCTATAAATATGCCCTCCCAATCACCATCTGTGTTATTACTAATTAATTTACCAGTTCATTTCTTTCATCTGCTAAGAGAGTATTTCTGTCTTCCAGCTTCCTTATTACAGCATTCAGTTCAGCGATTTTTAACTGAAATCTCCGCACATCTCGTTCATCCAAATGCTGCTCCTTTTACATCAAAAACACACAGATATATAATATTACTTTTAAAAAAATATTTTACTTTCCATAAATTCAACATCATGGTTTGAGTGGACTGTGTAAATTTAAAATAGGCTCTCTACATTGATGTCTGGAAAACTCATTTTAATTAACTAAAACACTGAAAAATAACATCCTGTGGAAAGGATATGTGATATATTATATGAAAAGTATCTACATGTAAATTTTCTGTAAAGGTTTAATTTTTTTCTTTCTAAACTAGAAAGTTTCACCTATTACTGATTACTTCTCACCAGACTTCTTAATATCAGCTTGAAGTAAAAAAAAAATAAATATCTAGTGCATAGGACAGATTAAAATCACATGGTCACATGGCACAGTTTTTGAAAAGTATAATATCTAGATACCTTTGGTTAAAATAATTCCAGAAGTTATGAACCCCATTATTATCTTAGCTATTTATTTCATAGATAAAGTTCCCAATGTAAATTCTAAAAGGTTTATATTGACATATTTTTCAAAGTTCTTTGAAATTCAAGAGATACAAGGAATCACCAATGAAACAGTGCATTTCCCATTAATTAGTCCTCCTAAAAGTGACCACAAAACTGATGCAAACACTCAGGCTGTAATTATTCTGTGTTGAACATTTGAAGAAAACACAGTTATCTTACCAGGCTTCCCATCAGTTCGCTGATATCCCCCACTCCTGCAGGAAGCTCTCTCTTCGGACTACTGTGGTACCTTTCTGCCTCCTTCACTTGGAAAAGCTGTTCATCCAAAGCTTCTTTCTGAAGGAGCAGTTTCTGTGTATGGCCTGCCTGGACACCAAGGTCTTTCTCCAGAGCCAGAATCACTCTGTCTTTGCCTTTTATCTCATCCATCTAGAATGAATCAATGCAAGAAGGAAGTTTCTGTGACATCTCCAAGTGTTCACTGCATGCATATCCACAAACTTGCAAAAACAAAGTTCTGTTTCTCTCAGAATTGCACCAGCAGCCCAAGCTGTGGTTGCTAGAAATAAAATGCATCTCTTCTGAAGTTTTTTACCCTCCCCTTGAAAAAGTTTCAGCCCTTCACTTGATCATGAGTTTGCTCAGTGCAGACTCAACTTAAAGGACAAACAAAATTAGGTACAAACATACACTCAAACAGAATACATAGCCAACAAAATCATCCACTTCATCTGAGGATACACACTTCTATAAGCAGAAGAAAAACCTCCCTTCACTACACTTCAGAGAAGAAACAGAGGGCTAGTACCAGATAAGACAAACACTTCCTTTGAAACTCACCTGAGGTTTGTTTTAAAGCTTGAGCCATACATGTTTGCCTCATGTTGACTCCCTCTCTATTACTGAAAATCACACCTGGTGAATCTCTTCACAGACATTTAAAGATCAGTAGCATATACATACATACACATTTAAATTTAAAGTCTTAATCATACCTATGTATTTTATGTGCCCTTGCTATTAGATTCAAATGAGGACCAGTCTTTGTATAGAAGGAAAAAAGGCAAATGCTCATGGAGCATTAGAAAAAAGGGTAGGAATAAATAGTTCTTAAACACCATCTATGGTTACCGAACTGTGGTGTTCATACATCTCGATACCAAATAAAGCATACTGCTAGCAGTGATCTATTGCAGCTCTCATAGGATTTGTCCCTCACAGCATCAGTGTTAAATTCACTTTGGTACTATTCCAAATGCTAGAGGAAGTGACAATCTGCAGCAGTTAGTTACTATAGAAACAGGTTTCTTAACAGGCCTGTTAACCATTAACAATATATTTATTGGAACTGTGCTGTATCTCCTTCAGTTTACTAAATTGTTCTCTTGGCCAACATAAACCCCAATGGAATTCTTATTTGAAAAAATAAAATTGTCAACTTGTTAAATTGTACATTTGTTGCTTATCATAGCTCTACATCCATAGAAGAAGTCCTTTATGTCAAATCTCACTAAAAAAGAGTAAAGAAAAAAAAAAAGAAAAAATTAGAAATAACTTAAGAGTGAATGAACATGATTAAGACAATCAGATTACATGATTAGATACAATTTGCTTTTTCAGGACTCTTGCTTTACTCCCTTCACAGTCTACAAAGCATGTGGCATTAGTTTGTATACAGAACCCGAGTGGCAGGAGATGGCCTGGCTGAACCATCAAGTCATGATTAAAGAGAAAAGCTCAGATTTGAAGACAATAAGCTGGTCCACACTGCTTTTAAGTTCCATCTGGAACTCCTGGAGATTGGTTCTGTGGAGATTTCTCTCCTGGTTTGGGAAGGTTGCTGGGTCTCAATTCCTCATCCAGATAATTGGTATAATATTTCCCAGTACTTTCATTCAGATTTGTGAGACTTTCCAGTATGCCAGGAAGGACTTGCAGGAAAAGAATGCAGTTTTTATTAGTGGAAGAATTTGTAACGTGCAGGGTTTCAGAGGGACAGTTCAGGAAACAGCAATGCCAAAAATTTAGCAGCTGTCTCATTCACAGAATGCTATCTGTCAGGAACACTCATCTATCAGGGTTCCCCCTGGGAGGAAAAAATGTCATGTAACTAAATACTGTGGACAATGTTTCATTTTCAATTACACAGGTGCTGACACTGAACATCTACGTAGTTAAGACAGAAATTTAGTTCTGCAAGGTATACATTTTACAAAAAAAAACCAAACCCACATTACCCAATTCGTAGCACATTTCATACTTCCCATGTTAAAATAGTAATGATATAGGTGTTTAAATCAGAAGAAACAAGAAAGCAACAGTCTCAGTACAGGCTACTATTTGCTGAGCTGCAGCAGAACAGATTGTTCGAAACAGATGTGACCAGTGCAGTCACAGCCACGTCGCCCTTCACACACACTGCCACAGATCAAAGCTCACACACATTAGAAAAAAAAATGCCACGGAAGAGCATGGTTTTGGGGTACGGGTTAGGAGAAAGCAGAATTCCTGCATTCCCCTCTGCTCTTCCTACTACTGTATTTTCTACCATAAAATCTACATGTGGTGAAACTATCAAGAAAAAAAAAAAAGTAACACCACATGTTCCAGTTAAATAGAAAAATCTTTGAGACACTAACAATTGAAAACAGCAATGGCTATGCTACCTTTTATATTTTGAGCTTACATTTTAAGTTACAGGTAAGTACTAGAGAATCTTACTCGTGTAAACATATGCATCTGTGCACACACACACAAATCGCAGAGCATTGCAACAGCAATTTTTTTATAAGCATGAACTATCAGAAAGAAGAATTTCTAAGCAACTAATATATTGCAAACTGATGAAGAATAGAACTGCAGCAGTAACGCCTCTACCTTAAATTCTGTTTAAGAGCCCTGGGGAACAAGACAGTTCTCCTTTCCTCAAGGTGACAGCTACATCTTTGATTTTCCCAATGTAACATCATCAACCCAGCCAATGCCTCAATTTTCTTAAGTTTATCCCAGTGCCTGACCCAAAGATTCACCATCTTTCTTCAGACTTGCACACTACAGAGCAGAAGCGTTCACCTTCCCTGTCTGCTTTCTTAACAGAGAGTACAAATCATGCCAGAGAGAAAAAAGAAAAAGCAAAGAACTATTTTACAGCCATGGAACATCCCTCAGTTCCATGTGGGAGAGACAATAGGTCAAAGGGCAGGCAAGCAAAGAAAGAGGTACAAGACTAGGAAAAGGAGATAAGGTTTAGGTTTAAACTAGTCATAAGCTGACAGCTCGAGAAGAAAAGCCAACCACTCCCCAAAGTGGGGAGTTTAGTCTTATATGTTCTAACAGTTGTAAAAGCTCACAGAAAGTCTCCATGTCAGTAGTGTACCACTGGAGAACACCTCATTTCTCGAATTCTTAGCCTTGTGTAATTAGACCATGTATCACGGTCTTTATTTTAGTGGGGAGAGAAGTATCTTCCATTAGGTAAATGAAAATCAAAATGAATTAATCTGGATTCCCTGCTGCCTGCTATTTTGACCAAATTCATGTTGTCAAAGGAACACTGCCATAGGCGAGATTGTCTAGGAATCCACACTATCCCAAAAAGAAAGAATATTTTTTATTAGCCCAAGTGACAGAGTTGAAATGAAACAACAATATGTAACATTCCTTTCTTTTTCATGTTTTGCAATGTCTGTTTTATACCACTAGGGAGCCATTGCTAAACAACTCATCACCTAAATATATAAAACAGTTGTCATCTTTAATTCTATACTCCCCCGGGTACAATTTTATTAGATCTAAAGACCCTTTTTCCCTATCAGCTCTAAAACGCATATACACAGGTTGACTTTTAACTTGAATTTAACCTTAATCATTGTATCATTCTCCTTTCTGACCTTAAATTCAGCCCTGTCTGCTCTCTATCTGATGTGAATGCTGCTGTTAATGATGTTTTTTTCCACAAGACTGGATTCTCTAAACTGTTTTTCTTTTTACTACATTAAACAATCACCACCACTCTAACTCTCAAATCTTTTCACAGCCCAACTGCAGTCCATTTATCCCTTATCTAAAATTAGGGTGCTATGTCCCCTCCCTATTATCACACAGTCATGAATTTTCATGTTTTCTCCCGTGTCAATGTTCCTACTTGAAGGGACACTACAAACATCCAGTTAGGTACCTTCCTTAAATTCCTCTTAGATCTCTCCTTTCCATGACACATCTAAAATACAAAAGGAAATTATGAAAAAAACCATAAACACTTAAGAGAAATTCCACTGCTGAGATCACAATCTATTGTTTGCTCTTCAAACAGGACATCTAAATTAACAAACCCCTTGGAACCTAAGACGTAGGAAGCACATTACAGAAATGCAGGAATTTTTCTGTTGGAAGTGGTACAGGTATGTCAAGACCAGCACTGAGCTGAAGCTAATAAACCTAGATGGATCCGTGATGAATCATCACCTGATGATTCATGAATGGATTCTGAACAAATAGGTGCCTTTCCACAGTGCTCCTCAATCCCTCATGGTCCAGGGAGTGTGGGGCAGGACCTACCAAGCCAGGTGCCTGTAAGAGTTCCTGCATCTGTGGCACCAGGTAGCTGGGTGTTTGAAAGCCGACTGCACTAAACTCGTACTATTTCTTTGGTGTATTCCTCCCTCTACTGCTATTCATTAAGATACATATTTGCTTTTCTTTTAGAAGATATGGTTTAGAAGAAAAAAAAAAGTATTTATTATCCTGATTTATACTGGAAAAAACCAGTGCTTCTGCATTATATATATATATATACACATATAGAGAGATAGATTATTTTTTAAGAAACAAGCCGTAAGACATGTAAAACCCAATTAGAAATGTAGCATAATTGGAAAGTGAAGCCTGCTTCAGATTCACATTACTTTTTGAATATTTACCTAATCTTTTTATTCTCAGTTTAATTTACAGTGAAGTTAACACACACCATATGCAGTACCACAGTCTAACAAACAATACAGCTACATATTCAAATTGAATACTAGTTATTTTGTAGATTCTATATGAATGAGCAGCTCTCCCAGAAATTCTCCAGACTACAGCTATTCTTTTACTTACTACCAAGACCTGTTACTTCTTACTATTCCCCTTCTTTTCTCTTCTGTGAAGCTATTCATGTTTTACAATGTCTTGTGAAAATCCTACTGAAGTAAGTGTTCATAAGCCCAATATAGCAAGCAGGAAAAAAAAAGATACTGTAATCATTAAAACTGCACAAGCAAAATTTCATGGAGTTCTCTGGAAGCATAATGGTCCATATTTATGATTTTTGGTTTATGACTGAGGGTCAAGAAAGAATTTACATTTTGAATTATGTGTATAATCTTAATGGAAGAATCTCATAATTGAAGTGTCAGTAAGAGAGAAGTAATTATGTAGAAGAAAGAGGAAGAAAAGTAAGAGGTGGATGGGTGGTGTAATATGTCAAAATATGTGAAAAAAAAAAGTCAGCAAAATGTAACTTGATAAAGGGTGTTAAACATTGTTTCTCTGGTAATGAAAAAAGAGCAATTAAGAAGAATATAAATATTAGACATTAATTCCTATATGGAGGAGGGCTTGTTAAAGACAAGCCCGTTCTATAGCTGACCTTTGGACAACTTGGTTTACTTAAGGAAACCAAATCCAGAAGTTAGTTTACTATCCCTACATAAAATATTCAAAACCACAAATTAATTTCAACCTTCAAAGAATCTGTTTAATTTCAGGAACATACATCAAATATGTCATTTAAAATGTAAGGAATTCCTATGAAGTCAGGTTTTCTATACCAGATGCTTTATAGATTTTCTGGCTGAAGTTTTTAGACCGAGGACACTGAAAGTTAATTAGCTCCCTTTTATTTTTCTTCTCCAAATTACTAAGCACCTACAACTGTGAAAATTGTAAAGGCAAAGGAGACAGTTTGCAAAAAGATGATGTAAAAATATATGCTCAAAAAACGGTTTTACATGCTCTGTATTTACCATTTACATGGTCAGCATTCCTGACGATTCTCAAAGTTGTTTTTTTTAATTGAGTATATTCATGTACACTGAACAGCACCTCTTGAGTCAGAGTGGTATCCTGTACAATCCTCTAATATATTTTTCTTAAACTCATTAGAGTTTAAGAGTTTTTCAGAGTTACGATGAAGAAGGAAGAAAGAAATAGTAGTGTTTCTTTAAGTATAAAGATAAAACAGTAGGGTACCTCCGCCATTTGATTTATCTGTGTCCTGCTAACTACTTGATGCAGAGAAAAAAAAGCTCTTCAAAGATGAAATCTACCTTGATATTATCCACTAAATTACTTTTACATTTTTTTGGTCCATTGAGTGAAAGATATGGTTATTTATTGCCGAGTTCATTTCTCCTGGACTTAACATTAGAATTAAATCTATCTTTTTTTCAAAGTTTAGTTTAATGATTAACACTTTTAAAGATATAAAAATGCAAAATGTCAGGGATGGTTTGAAGGATTTCCAAACACTCTTTCTAATAGATCTCATATTAACAATTCCTCTGACATAAATGAGAGGAAAAACCTTTCAGTTAGCAATGATTTTGAAAACAGTTGATTGCTCTCTGAATCTCTCTTCTTTTGCAACTTCATTACTGCTAATAAAAAGAGCTTTTGATATTTTAAAAATGTTTAAGTTTGGTAAAAAACTTATGAAGTGGTTGGCAATGACATGACTTCAGAATATAAACACTAAATATAAAAAAGGAAGAGAGATTTAATTCGATATCATATTTTAGAATCCATAGGCACTAGAAAGTGTTTGGTTAATTACATTATTTCATCTCCAAAAAACTGCAATTAAAGTCTGAACTCTTTCCATGGTCCGTGGGCATTGATATTTCCACTGCCAGACTTGCATGAGTTCGCTGAAGTTCCAGAAAGGTTTCACACCCATGCAACTGAATGCAAAATCAAACTGGTAAGTTATTCTATTACAGTACATTTAAATGCAAATTTCTCAACCTTGAATAAGATCACATTTAAATGGACTATACTACTACAGTGCTACTGTCTAAAATATTAATTATATTGGAAAAAGATGCATTTGACATTCATTAAAATGTATTACACTGTCATTTGAATGGACATTTTAAGTATTCATTGCATAAAATATAAGGTGATGAAACAGTGCTTAGATGCCAAAGATACACAATGTCATTCGTCTGCCCATCTCTGTCTCCAGTGAGAAGAGCTAAAATTCTATTTTTATTGGCATTACCCATTAAAATGCACTCTTTCCTCTTTGGAAGAATGACAGGTTTAGTACTTCACAAAGCAGAGCAAGATTCACCTAGCCCATACATGCCCATGCTGACATTAACTAAAAATTGTCATTTCATGGGACTCGGCCACTACTAAGGTTTCTGTGGTTAAAGAAACAGAGGGAAATATACTGAATTTCTCTCATGTCAGTCAATCAATAACAGATTTAAGAGACAATGCTGGTTAAAAGTTGTCGTTGTAGTCGTCTTAATGTCTAAGGAGCATAATTATACCTATCTTGAATCAAAAGATCAATCATTTTCTTGACTAGTAAGTAGCACCGTATCATGAAAACAGCAAATAAAAGGATTATCTCATTCATATAAAGGAAGAACACAATAATATGAAAAAAAAATATGGATATAGGTCTAAGAAAGAAAAACACAGACCATTTAACTCGCAGAAATAGAAACTTTGGCAGAAAAATTAATTGGGTTATGCCCAAGAATTTTGGCTTTTTTTTTGCTTTTTGTATGTTTTTTTTTTGTTTTTTTGGTTTTGGTTTTATATTTTCTTATTAAGAATATCCCTTAAAAAAGAGCACTAGCATATTATACCATGTAAACAGACATCCTGGAATAACACTATTGGGATAAAAACTCATGAGATTATTAAGTTACTGGCTCAGAAACCATTATCTGCCTTCTTTTCTTGTGCTCTCCCCACAATAGTTTGTGTAAATAACAAAACCTGCATATTTTTAATCACTTCTTTTTCCCTTATTGAACCCTTATTTTCTAGGTTTTGCATCTGAAACTTAGAAAATTTCCCACAAGACCATTATTTCCCAGAGCCACAATGTCAATCCCACAACCAGAAAATCTATCAGAAAATTTCTTCTCAGGAATCTGATCTGCTGACTGAGCCCAGCCAGTATGACAAAGAACTAAGTACTCCTTGCTATATTCCTGTGAATCTCTATAATTAGCCAAAATGGCAAAGTAACCTTCAGGTAAAATAATATCCTGTCATTTTTGAGAGAGTGAGGCAATGACAGTAAATAATACTAAAGAGAATGACAAGTCTTGCCAGATTTATTCAATTCTACACATCATCGAGGAAAGTAGGAATTACAAAAAGAAGATTAGCAGGAGCTTCCCACTTGAGCTATTGCAGTATATATACAGTCCACTTTCCCCTGTTCTTGGCTGACATGATTTCTAACCCTCCCTAATAAATCTCTGGAGCACAGAAAAGTCACAGTATGTGTGAAATTATACTGTCAGTACAGATATCTGACTTAAAAATAAGCAAACTGCTTGGTGCTACATCATTTTATTCCAAATTGTAATTTTAAAACAATGGACAAAATTTCCTATTTAGTTCCAGTGTTCAACTTTGACCTTTGGAAGTTAATATTTTCTGCTTGTGAATGATTCTATTTAAACTTATATTGTGTTGTAATGTAAAGCAATCATTAACTCCAATGTTGAATGCATATAAAACATTTTTAAAAGAAGGATATTCTTTTGTGATGAACTGAAAATATTCCATTTTTACTCTCACTTGGAACTAAGAAATTTTGAAATCTGTTGTGTAAAAGACTCTCTGCCTTCTGCAAAGTGCTTGTTACCACTCAGCCAATAGGACACGGTGTAATTTTCAATCTTGCAGATTCAGATGTTTCACTGTAGTTCTCTTTGCTTTAAACATTTCCTGCCAGCTTCTGTGAATCTCCAACAGGAGTTATTTGTATAACCACTGTCAGAGACTGCAAACATTTCCTCCTATGCATATATGGGAAATAATAGCAGGAAAAAATGGAAAATGACAACAAATTCAGTTGCAGTGGCATTAACACTATTTTAAGTTGTTCCTTGGTCAATCATGTTCTCCTAAAACCTATCTCACCTCAGCAACACAGCTTCTGTTGACAAAGTAAAGAAATATTTCAGCGAAAGCTCTGGTGAGTGGCTACAGCATAGGAAAATAGCAGCAGGCAGTTTTCCTTCAAATGTTAAGTAAACCCAGCTGCCTAAGATTCCTTATGGGGTACAGCACCTACCATTGCCAAGGCAAAGCAAGAGTTCACCCCTAGTTAGCCCATTGGTATAAAAAACACCTACTCCTCCAAGTAATAGAAAAAGATATGTGCATTCTATTTAGCAGCTCTAATTGAGTATAGCATTAACTTTTACTATACATGATGATGTCTTTATTCCCCTCAGGCCTTTAGGGCTCTGATACACAGGGCATCTACATTCATTGCCTTTGGAGGGTCATTCAGTGTCCCCTGAATGCTGGTTTTGGAAGATTGCCAGATTTTCTTTTCATGTTTGTTTTTGAGGGCTATTTTTGTTAAATCCTTCTCCGTAATGCTAAAATTCCACTTATGGGTTGCATCACTGCTGTCCACCACTTCCCACTCTTCGCCCTAGTATTCATTTACTGGTAAGAATAATTTCAACACAATCTCAACCAATTCAGGTTTGTCTGTCCCTTCTCATTACAATTTGATCTGACTAAATAAAAATGCATACATCTCAACTGTCTGATCAAGTTCTTCAATTAGACAATGCAAAAAAAAAAAAAACCAATCATGTCCACTTTGGACATGATTCATCTCATAATAAAGTAGTCAGATGAAATAGGTCATATGAATCTAGCACTAAAATGCCTATTTTTCTGCCCTGACTTAAAAATAGTTTTAGATAACTGCTGGAAACCTAAAGTTAGAAAAGAGGAATTCCACCTTTCTGGCTACATCAGCTTTTCTTTTTATTATGAGCATTTACTCCTACAGTGTGTTAGACTTCAGCATATCACCCCAAAAGATTGCAGTGTAGTATGGCTTGTAATTCAGTCCAGTATGCATAAAGACATACATATTCCCACATGAAACTACCATGCCACTCTAAGTCGATGGGTCTAAATCACAGAAAAAATAAAGCACCTAATGTCCAATTTACTTAAGTGGGTGTTATGCAGTTCTCCCACACAGGGCACCATTCAGAAGAGTTTTTTCTTTTCCTTCTGATAAAAGCCTTAAATTGTAGGTTGTTTAAAAAAATGGTAGTTCAGACCAGTTAATTTTAAAATTTGAGATCTCCCTTTTTTTCAGTTATAGCCAGTGCTTGACAAAGAAGCTTACTGATGCACACTTTAAAAATACAAGTATATAATTCATGCTACCATTATCTTTTTTTTCCCTGAAATCTCTCTCTCAGCGAGGTCAGGGTCCCCTTTTGAGCCACACTAGTGTGACAGCTCAGTGTCAGGACCCATCTTCTTGGTTCTCACACAAAGAAGGAGAACATTGAAAGAATTAGTTTAACTGTGTTTGTGAGTGGGAGGGAATTTGGGGAATTAGAAACTAAGTCAATGCTTATTCGAAACTGAGTGTAGATGCTGTTGAAAGGGAAGACCTAGATTTCTAGGAGCTAGCCTCGGAACTACTCTGGGATAGATGACTCTGATATGAACTGAATGAGAACAGAAGACCACATAAGACTAGAGAGGGTAAGAGAGAGTTTTGTAATGCCAAGACAACAGAGAAACAACAATAACAACAATGTTGCCCCTTTTAGCCCATATTTTAACTCAAAGTTTCTATCTTTTGGAACTTGAGGCTTTAGTGTGGATACCCCGATTCACATTAATCCCAATTTTACTTTCATTTATTACCTGCTTCATTTTACCACCAGACTGCATAAAGGAGTTATAACCTAATAGACATAGGTCCATGACATCTAAATTCACTTCTGGTAAGCTAGCCACAGCATTTCTGCAAACCAAAATGCTTACCTCAGGAAAAAGTTTGTATTTCTATTTTCTAGGCAACTTTTCCATAAGAAATAATACAGGAAATGAACTGCTCCCTAGGGTAAATGTTAGCCACAATGATCTTCTCTGCATTCATGTCCTCTGTGTTCATTACGACCATTACTTATACCTAGGAATGAAGCCATCAATGACAATAAAATCCTAGTTAGTTCAGAAGCACAGCCTGCCTACTCAGCAGCAGAAGCTGCTGTGTTATGTAGAGGCCGTTTCAGTATTTCATACTGCTTTTTTAGTGAAAGCAAAGTAAAACATCTTTTTTTCATCCTTCTATTATGCACCACACAACACTTACTGTAATCAACTGCTCTGGGCTGATGGGAACTACACTGCTAACCAGGACAGGACAAAGAAACAGTACTGATTGGTAGTCTGGTTAGTTGGTTATAGGTTCTGATGTTGGTGTATAAGGAACCATGTCTTCAATGTTGCTTTTAATATGAAAATATTAGACAAGAAAAGTGAGCCATACTTAAAAAAGCCGACACTACCAAACAAACAGGCTTCTTCCTTTAATACAAATCAAGAAATCTTCCACTTGCAAATGGAGTATATTAGGAGGAATTTATAAATTGATCTCAACTGCTATATTGTATTCACAATAAGCCCATGTTAATATTCTTTCTATGCTCTGACAAGTCATGTGTTGCTCAGAGTGTCTGACTCGATAAAAATAGACAGAAGCCTGCACATTACATTAGGAATGCATACTTCTTTTTTACATTCTTACATTTTTTAGAAGTTATAAACTGTTATAATTCCTTTAGGAGATCCCTGGTTACTGCATATTTTATGATGGCACCTTTTCATTTTCAAAAATCCTAAGAAATACATATGAAATTGTATAATCTGGAAGTTTAATGTAACATTAAAGTGGAATTATTTGAGTTCTAGTCATATGTATGTCAGTATTATGCATGATTGTTTTGTGTTAAAATCAGGAAATCTAACTAAAATGCATGTAAAGAAGAAAATGGGAAGGAAAGGATTTGAAGAACACCTAAGATGTATTAATCACAAACTGAGAATAAACAGCTTATAGAAAATGCAGAAAAATACATTTAATAAATTAATAAAGATTTGATTAAAATGAGAACTGCATATATCAAAATGGAGGTTGAACTTCTCAGAATGAGTTTTTCTCTTTTATACAAAAAAACATAAGACCCAGAGCTAAATGAAATTGTTTTGTGAGACTACTGAACTAGAGAGATGAGAGATCTCTATGTATGGCCCCAAAATCAATAATTTGTCTCAGAATGACAGCATTCAATGCTGGAACAAAGGCAGAGTAATTAACAAAAACCCAGGTATGTAAGTTTTCATACCCAAATTAGAATAAAAACTGGAAGTGCTTAGCCTGGGAAAATAAAA
The DNA here is from genome assembly GCA_028566535.1 of Scolopax minor. NCBI lineage: Eukaryota > Metazoa > Chordata > Aves > Charadriiformes > Scolopacidae > Scolopax > Scolopax minor. The sequence continues at coordinate 77,860,927 of JAOXNG010000012.1, forward strand.
GGAAGACAATGAAAATAAGTCTAAGAAAAGACAGTCACCATTTAGAGCCCTGGGAAAACTGAAATGACACATGAAATGAAAAATCCTCCAGCAAATATTTTAAGCAAATCTGTTCAATTTGGAATTATATCCTAGTAGCAAATACAGAAAATAATATAACATCAAAAGAAAAAAGGAAATCTAGACAACCAGAAGCCTCAAAACACACTGGGTTTCACCTAAACATTTGAAATGTAGAACAGTTAAATACATGGATGAGATTAAGAATAAACTCAAAAAGATTTTTCTAAAGACAGAATGTGCCAAACCAATTTCATGCTTTTACATTACTTCATTTTGATATGGTAATAGATTTTGCAGGCAAGAATAAACTATGCATCTATTTTTTTCTGGTCTTCAGCAAATCTTTTAGTATACACCTAAACAAAACATTATTGGCTAAACCAGAAATAGATTGGATTATTCCACAAATAGATGATTACAAAATAACTATCACCTTAAGTATCATAAAAGAGAATCTGAAAAATTTTCTTTCAGTCCCCATATTTACTAGACAGTTTTTTACTTTAGTTGGCTTCTAAACGTAATTTTCCATGAATGGAATACTATTCAGTGTTCCAGCTGAGGAAATCTTTTTTCTTAGCATAGAAACAATCATACAGACAACATTTACTGTATCAAACTCTCCTGGGGTTATGATTACAGGAAATGTTGTTTGTTTGTTGTTTGTTTGAAAAATATATATGCAGAGAACAAATGTAACAGAGTAAAAAGCCAAAGGGTAACAATCCCTTGTGCATTTCCTATTTAAAAAATCATGTTACTTCTTTATTCTTGCCATTATTATTGCCTACAATGTAGAAATTGCTAGGAAGAAAACCTACACACACTGTACTTTGTAATTTCATTTTAGCTTATTTTCTCTTGGAAAAAGCTTCTTGCTAAGAGAGACTCCTAAAACAATACAACCCTGTTTTAGAATGTATTTGGCCATCTTTTTGATCATCTTGTTCATATAATACAACTGCTCCAATAACTTACAGAGGCCAAAAGTATCCAGTTTCTGACCAGAACTTTGCACCTCAGAGTTTCAAGTAAAAACTACCTGAAAGCAAACAAACAGAGCTCACAGAGTATTTACTTGTAAGTCAGTGCACAAAGGACAAGAAAATAAACCCCACCAGAAACTATGGATGAGTTGTCCCATGTAATGTTATTTGACAGCAAGTATTTTTTTTTTCCCCTGGGGAAATCAAAATATCCTGTCTTTTCATTTAAAAAAGGACGAAGTAAATATAAGCAATAAAGTTTGAATTAAGAGAGGTTAAACTACTAGCTTTGAAAAAGTGAACTTTAGGAGCTTCATAGCAAAGCTTATACTCTTTACAAGTAGGATATTTCAAGGTCTTCTAAGAACACCACCTTTAATTGTGGTATCTCAAGCAAAGTGTATAATTAGAAACCAAATTGATTTTTCACCACATTAAGCATTTGCATACCATTTATTCAAAAGATAAGAGTATGCCCCTCTAATAGGTGTGCACCTTGTGTATCACATAGATATAGAAATACATTATACATACATATAATAGAGTACATATTATATATGCAATCCTGTTATCAAAATTCTAATACAAATGCCACTCTAGAAGGTTTCTGAATATTGGATTAGCATTGTCTAAAGCAATATTTAATTGGAGAAGTGTTCTGTGGTGACTACTTTATAGGGGAAGACGAGTAAAGTATTATATTTCTAAATGAAATGACACTAGTATAATGTTATCTCATACATGTACTACAGATATAACAATAGTCAGATGCATTAGTAAAAGTGCAGCTCTATACAAGTCAATAGGGCAGTTCTATACATGTCAACAATGTCATGTTCACATGCACTGCAGCTGAATTTATCTCTGTATTTCTACTACAGTTATAATGAATTATGAAGTAAACACTGTACTCTTATAATTACGATGCACCAAAAGCCTTTGTGTATCATTTCACCAGTGGTAATAAACAAAAATAGTTATTTCAGAAGCACAGTTTACTCTTGTTACTTTAACCCTAAGGTTACCTAGTTAAGAGCTAGAAAATTCCACAAATCAAATTTTCTCTTCAACCTTGATTCAGTCCTTTTACAGGCTTTCTAATTATGTGACCACTGTCATGGATGCACCCAGTGTGGGTGAGTGAACAGTGCTGCAGTTCAGGCATCCACCACATGTAGGCCAGACTGGAATCAGCCCTGCTGTGCAGACCATGAGAACTGCATTGGGCTCCATCTTCTCAGGGACTCAGGAATCTAGGCCATGCCTTATCAGAAGCTAATAGCCCAAGCTGGGACTAGACAGAACTAAAACTGGTACATACACCAAAGTGGGAGAGTTTCACTATGAGTTAATCACTTTACGCTATAAAATTTATAGCCCCTCCAAATCCATTCAGCTCTCTTGTATAGCAGCAGGCTACATGGTGGTGATCACCTCCTTGAGCAGGGATGACTCTCAAGATTAACTCTCAACTTTAAGACATCCCTTTCCTGGCATCATTTCACAAGGTAACAAGGTAACAACATTTTACATTACACCTAAAAGTACATTGTATGCAAGTGACATTTATATATATATCTATATATCTCTATATATCTATATATATATCTCCAGCTTAGCTTAATTATTAAAAGTACAGTAGGTACTACTAGATTGACCACTGTCTAAATCATTGTTGAAATCATCATCTAATCATCAGTAACATCACAAAAGGAATAACATAAGAGCAAATTCCTATAGAAGATAACGGGAAGTGTGAAATCTACCTTAGAGAACCTGAATTTCCTTTCTATATACATTAACTTATTTCCATTGACTCTGCTGGAATTCAAGGGAAAATTAATCCCCAAAGCCATAGGACTAAAATCTGCGCAAATGATCAGAAAACATAGCAAGTACTCTCTAAATCTATTTTACAAAAACGTAACTGATGCACTGCTCTGCAAATCCACATTAGCAGCTGGTGAATTTGGAAAGAAATCAAATATAGGCAGACAGAGATCTTTTCAAATGCTTGAGAAAGGATTACTGGAAAAATCATGCATAAGTGACATTGACAAAATCCTGTTTATGCTCCTATGCCTATCACCTTCACTGTATTCTTATACTAGATGTTACCTTATGAAAATATCAAGGTCATTGTCACTTTGGCTTATGTCAGTGGAAACATTTGTCACATTCAGTCAACCCTAATTTGTGTAACCAAATTCTGTACAATTTCAGTGAAAACTGATTATTTTTACTGGGACATATGTTTCCCCTCTTCATGCCAGTTACCTTTTAACATTGTTCTTGGTGAAAAAAGCCCAGAAGAGTAGAACAGGAGAAGGTTGAATGCAGATGTCATTCTGAGACTGAGATCGGAGTCTTCTTTCACCGCTTTCATATTATAAGCAATGTTAAAATGGACTTCTATCATATCATTGAATCATGGAATTGTCAGAGTTGGAAGGGACCACTAGAGACCATCTAGTCCAATTTCCATATACTATAAAACCTATACATACTTTTCCCATAAAACTATCTGATAATTTTTCTAATATATATGACTTTGTAAATCTCCATTCAGACACTTAAAAAACCCACAATCCCTCCCAAAAAGCTGGGTTTCCCTTAAGCTTTGAATTCTCCCTGGAGTTTTTATCTACTTCATTCTCTGGGAGGCTCAGAAAGTTATGTAATCTTAAAAGTAAAATTATTCTGTTTAGATTCATAAGTATGCTTCTTAGGAAGATCCTTCTTCAGTCTCCAAAACTCATTTAATCATATAATAACTAGTATTTCATGTTTATTTTTTAACAAGTGACCAAGAAACATAAAAATTCACAATTTTTTCTCTTTGTATTGACCAATAAATAATTAATAAAAATGGAACTAGGATCTTTTACATTGAGAGATTCTGTCTGCTAGACAAATATCATCAAGGCAAATGGAAACAGTTTTCCACAAAAGATAAAAATCTGTCACTACTACCCTTCAAGATGGCAGGACAATAAAGCAAAAGCTGTACTGCTCTCCATAAATGAGATATGTAAATATTGCTTATGATAGTAACAAGATGAACCTTTTCTGAAACTCATCCAGCTCACTCACTTGGCTTTACCACAAATGAAATCACATTAAGTTTTGCTCTGAACAGCTGATTTTTGGCTCTCATTTTAGGCATCTTTTTATTTTCTTTGGGAACTTTGTGAAAATTGTTCATTTTCATGAACTTCTGAGGTACACATCTTGATCTTTGAGAAAAGGAATATTTTTATACAACCATTCTATACTACTAGGCCCTTGTAGATACTGTCGAGAGTGACTTTAGTATTTTTAACAATTAGTATATTGAAATTCAGAGATCATTAAAAAAGTGTAAAATAAAAGAGTAGGTCATTCCTGTCTTAAGTTCTGCCTTCAAGAGCTTGACGTAAAAACAAGTAAGACATACCAAGGAAATGAACTGTTGTATACCTTATCTAGACATAAGATGGAGGCTGAGTTTGCATACTAAACATGGAATTTTGGCTTCTTAATCAGCTCTTTTATCCAGAAACATACAAAGTAGAAGACAGAAAGAGGCACAATTCATGTACATTTAGATTTTAGAAATGTCTGCTCTATTTTGATTACTAGACATAGGAAACTTCTGATGACTAAAAAACCACTGTGTACTTTGCTTTGTTCAAATGAATAGAGTAGTGCTTTAAAACGAGGGAAGTTATTAGCTAATATGGGAAACAAACACCCCATTTGCAAACACAAATTGCAAAGTGAATTATGTCCTACGTTCTCTCCCAATCTGTTTTTTCTTTTGCTCTTCATGTAATTTAAATTTTGCTCACATCATGTAATTTAAAAAAAAGCTATCTTTTAATTTAAACAAAACACAATAAATAAAAAAATAAAATATTTCTTTTTCAATATAAAACATTTAATAAATGAACCAGCATGACCCTTGTTTCCTTCTGTTACCGAATATATTCAAAAGTGTCAAAACCCTTTTTGTGTGTTTATACCAAAAAATCTTTCACCAAAACCAGCCAAAAGATTTTTTTTCTTTCCTACCCTAATAGTTTATAATAAAGGACAGTATATCTTAGGAGAAAACTTAGTGTACAAACAGAAGTAAAATTCTCGGTACAACAAGTTTAATTAAATTTTATTTAAAAAAATGTGTCTTTCCCAACATACAAGATTACCATGTAGAACTCAAAAAACAGGTCTTCTGTTGGGCTACATTTGTATAAGAGTCTGAATTATAAATCAGAATTTCAACAAGCTTAAAAAAATAGCCAACAAATCCTAGGTGAAAGATGGTAACATGCAAATTTTTATTGTAGCAGCATTAATTTTAAAGTCTTTTTCTTAAAATGTTCTACAAAGTAAGTCCTTAAGTAATGGCAGTAATAAATGAGTCTTAAAATATCACATGCTGTACCTATTTCAATTGGTGTTTGCTGGTGAAAAGTACCAGTACAATATTTTTAGAAACAAACAGACCTCTTGTTAACTCAAATTACTGGTATAGGCGTGTTTAATAAAATACACCTATTTCAAACATCTAAAGTCATGTTTCTTCAGATTTGCTCTCAAAAAGAAAAATTTCCTTCAAACACCTGCAGAGGAGTCAGCAGTGCCTCCTTTTGGGGAGCAGGGAATGTGGATAGGCTCTTGTTCCCTCCTCCCAGGGATTTCCCAGTGCAACCAGACAAGAGGACATTGCTGCTGTGGCAGCCTACACTACCCATCCTAACTTGGAGGACAGCTCTGCTTTGCGCAGGGCACTGTAGTAGACGACCTCCAGAGAGCTCTTCCACAGTAAGCTTCTCCACAAGTCTACAACTCTAAATGTAGCACCAACAGGGCCAGGAATTGACAAATCTCACTGAATTTTTATAAGTGACTTGTGCCCATTTGCCCTCACATAAGAGTGGTCATCAGAAGTGCATGTTTTTATCATTTAGAAAATTCAAAGATATAGTTTCTTCATGTTTTTCTTCAGATATTGGTATTAATAAAGGAACACATCTGCACTCATCTACTGGTAAACTGGTCATCACAATACATATAACTTTGAATCAAGGATGGAGACTGCTTGTGAGCTATAAATAGTAATAAAGATCTAAATACCTTTTAAGTTTCAGAAAATCAATATTCTTTTGAAGAAAGATGTCACTCCCGGATTAGTTCTAATACATTCCGCTGAAGAAGAAACACTATTTTTTAAAGTTTACTATTATATTCTGAATTTTGGAAATATTTACCAAATAATTTCTCCTATATGTACTCCAATAAATGAGTCATCTTCTTGAAGACTAAATTTTCAGATATCAGTTATTCCAAATCCCTGTGAAGTCATTTTGTGCCTTTCCTCAGTTAATATTAATATATATTAGTTTATTTTGACTTGCAGCAACATTACCTTTTATTTTAATCTTGTCATTTCTTAAAATCTGTACAAAGTTGAATTTTGTCAGTATTAAAAATGAGAAACTTTCTATAATATTACACACTGTGATTCTGGTGAATCAGTACTGTTCCTTCTGAGTCAGAACTGATTCAGCACAATGGGTCTGCTTAACTCATGTATTGTTTAATTCATCTTCCTGTCCTACTGGATTTTACCATGCTGATTCTACAGCTTGGCAACAAGCCAAGTTAAATCAATAGGAAAAAAAAAAGAAGGAAAAAAAAAAAAAAGAAAGAAAAGAACACCTTCAATGACTAATTTTCAGATTAAATGTTAGGGGAAATAGATGATAAAGGTGTTTCCTCTCAAAGAACTAATTAATTCAAGGTCCTATCTATTAACGGACATTAAAGATCTGAAAAAGCTTTCGATTTTGGATTTTTTTCCCCGTTTATACTCATTAGTTGTTTTCGTGTTTAAGTAAAATTACAGAACTATATTGTTTTGTAAGTGCTTTTTAGTTCTCTTCTATGTCAGTTCTATGCTACTCCTGTATCATTATTATGATTTTCTAAATGGAAATTACATTATATGTATTCTGAAATTTCTGTTCATACTTAATATTTTATATGGTTTTATTTATACAGACTTAATAATTTATCATTAAGTTTGTATGTACAAAAGTGTAACACACCAAGTTGCGCAATTATAAATGTTTGCTTTCACCATCTGAATTTCACTTAAGTTTTTTTAGAGTTGGAAGGGACCATAGAGATCATCTAGTCCAACTCCCCCGCAAATGCAGGATTGCCTAGAGCATGTTAGAGCATGTTACTCAGGAATGCATCCAGGCGGGTCTTGAAAATCTCCAAAGAAGGGGTCTCCACGACCTCCCTGGGCAGCCTGTTCC
>JAOXNG010000012.1:77891495-77901768 GCA_028566535.1 Scolopax minor
AGGTTACATTTTTTTCTTTCTAGTAGAAAAATCCTTTCTATATGTCTATGAAAAGACACAATGCAGAGAGTGGGTATATTAGGGGCACACTATAAGGATGGATTTTAAATTGTGTGCACTGGCACATTGATAAAGTTACACTCACAGCAACTTATTCAAAAATCAATTCCTTGTTACAGGCTTTTTACAATTGTGCTGGAAGTTTCTTGAAAAGATCTGATATTCCCATTGCAGGTGTAAAATGTACTGGCAACTATTCACGTGCCTTAGAAATGATAACTAATAAATCACTTATTGCAGTAGCAACAATATTCTCTGCTATGCTGAGACATGGCAGCAGTAGTTTAATAAGGTAGAGTTATTATGGTCACTGTAGGAAAAGGTTTAGTGTTTAACAGATTTTCAAATCTTAAAAAAATCACTCTATTATTTTAAAGCCAAGTATAAAACTCAAGCGGCTATATAGCAGATGTCAAATAATAACAACAACCTGCTTATTTTAAAAAGTGCTTATTATAAATATGTATACTATCTTGTGAAACTCTTAAGCTTGGTACATTTATATCTTCAGATAAAATTTCAGCACTGATAACTTAATAAGAAAGACTTAACTGGTAAGGCAATGTTCACAAAAAATACAGAAATTATAAATTAAATTTAAAACTTTAACTGTTTCTCATGTTTCTTATTTACACAACTGTTTTTGTATTTCAAATGAAGATGTATTTATCTGAAAATGTGTGATTGGGTGGGCTTTTCATTTTTTATTTCCATTCACCCCACTTCTGTTTAATCTCATAGTTTGATATATGTAAGCAACACTGGCAAGAGTAAGAAGTAGTAAGATCACGTTAATCAGAGATCATAAAACTATAAATACATTATCTAGAAGTGGATAACATAAGCTGGAGGAACTACTACTACTTCACAAAAGGTATCACAGAAGAACTGAAGTTGCAGCCGAAGACTGCTGCTTCTCAGGTGAAATTTTGGGGATGGACTGGGAAAGAGATGCCAAATGCAGTCTGAACACAAAATTAATTCAAAATAAATCAAGGTTTTTAGGGTCACAACAGGGGACAAAAGAAGAGTTTGAAAATCTACTAAAATTTCTAAGCTGCACAGCAAAAGAGAAATCCCCTGATAAAGACTGTGGCATTGGAGAAAGAAATGCTAAGATAAAGACGAGTTCTGCAGTTTTTATGAGCAAAACTCTGGAAAAAATTTCAGCTAGTATATTAACTGTACCCTCAGATGAAAGCGAAGAAGAGGCCAAACAACTCAAATGGCTGTTTGCTAATACAAGTTCAGCATTGGTAAACAACTGTTTTCAGAAATAGTTGTTAAAGTTATGAAACTATTCATTAAAGGAACAATAGAAATGTAAAACCATTTTCAATTGGGATACAGCTGTCTGAAATAATATACTGTTTAGAAAGGATGAAATTAAGATTAAAGATGGTAGTATAGTACTGTGTACTCATTAAAAAAAACCCACCTAATTAAATAAAGGTAACTTTCCCCTTGTCTAAAAAAACACTTCATGAAAATATGAATTCCTACATCAGGGATGGAAAACAGTTAAATGTTTTTGCAAGTTTGCATGAGATATATAAATTACTGTTACTTTCATAATTCCTACCAACCTCTTAGATTTTATCTTCTGATCTGTATCCATCCACAATGGTAAGTCTCAGGTTTACTTGGATATGAATATTCAGTCAATTCTTAAATCACTCAGTCACTCATACAGTTCTGGTAATGACTGGAGATGCTGTGAAAAAAAAAAATATTTGATTGAGGCATGCCAAGATAATTGATTTAATTTCAAATTGGCAGCCAAGAGAGAAACAGATCAAAACCTAAGGAACTGGGTTTTAGTATGGCAAAGACAAAAATTAGGTAGATGGTTAATAAAGTTGACAGAAGAATCCAAAGAATGTGGAGGTGGAGGCACTGAATTTAAATAAAAGGGCAGTATCTGCAGTCCTCAGAAAGATAAGAGAAAATCAGAAGACTGACAGTCTATTTGGATAAGTAAGCAGGAAAGACAGAATTTTGAGAGTAAGTGAAAGTATTTCTAAAGATCTGGATAAAAGATCATTGAGCTACATAAATCAAAGTCAGAAATACAAATGGCCATAAAATTATTTGAACTGCACTTTTCTAAGGAATTTAAAATAGCAGAAAATTAGTTATCTAGAGATAGGGCAATAGAAAATTACTGCATCAAATGGAGAAACAAGTTTACTTTAATAAAACTGAAGGACAAGAAAATCCACAAACTGGGATATTTATAGAGTTCTGGTAGCAAATTTTAAGTTAATCATTCATTGTAGAGATTGTAGTCTATGAGTAACAAATAGAAAGCCTACTACTATTCTTACTTTCAGAAGTATCTATAGAGAAAAAAAAAGGAAAGCAAAATGCCTCAGCAACAAGCTCATTAGTTTGATTGCTGTTCAGATGTAACTCAGAAATGAAATCACAAAGAAAACATAATTGTACATGGAGGGAAGTAGACTAAAATCAACATGGTTTTATCAAATATGAAACTGTGCCTTTGTTGCCTTATCACATTTTTCAGACAAATGCATACATTCATGCCAATTCATCTAAATTTAAGCTGAACCTCTAATGTAAATACCTCATAAGAAATTGTTGTTTAATGTAGAAAAGATCAGGTTTTACAAATGGGCTGTAAAATTAATAAAGAATTAACTAGCAGCAAAACCCCCTCCACATAAAGAGAAAATGCCAACAACAACAACAAACTAAAAAAAAAAAAAAAGAAAACAGTTGTGTTGAAAGATAGGTTATCAGGAAAGAGATATCAAAGATGTTCTTTAATAACTGATCTTGGGACTGATGTCATTAATTATTTTCACTGATAACTTAGTACAAGGTATTATGGCAATGACAAATTTCAGAGGCAGTATCACTACTGAAGAGCGTATTATTGTCCTTCAGAAGGAATTAGATTACAGAGAAGAGATGAAATGTTAATGTGCAAGCTGTAATTTCAGGCACTTAAATTTGTCCTTAAATGAGAGAGGCTATATGGGTTGATCCTATTATTGCAGGTGATCATTATGAGTGGACTGAAGGAAAACAAATGAGTTTCTAACATGTAAGAAGTGGTAAGTCTTCAGAGATGAGGAACTAGGTGTGCTTATCCAAAAGCACTGAAAATGCCTCATGGATAATTATTTATAGACATTTGATACACATTTAAAAATACAAGGTTTATCTAAACCAAATTGGTATGCAGAAGAGTTTCTAGGCTTATTAGAGGGGAAATAAAGACTTTAACAGTCTAGCTTTTTCATGCTAGTAAAACAAAACTGAAATAATATATAGTTACTCACCATGATATGAGATCAATTTATGTTACTTAGATATATTTACGTTAGTTCATGATATTAATCTTTTTTTTTTATTGTTCAGTAAGAGCCAGCTTCCATTGTTCACTGTAACTGTAATTATCTTATGATTCAATTGAGTTGTACTGAGAATTTTTAGTGATACTGAAGCATACTATGGTTAGTGTGCTTAGATAGGTTATTAGCAGTTTTCTAACCATTAGAGGCTGAAAATGCCTTCTTGAAAAGTTCATCCACTCAGAGGCAAAGCATTGCGAGACTGAATTTTCCAAGTTCATGAACAGTAAAGTAAGATTAAGGGAGAATATAAGGCTAAATAAGTAGTCTTCTGATGTGAAAATATGAGAAAATAAATTGTTGGCATATTTAAGAGGCTGGCAGTGGATTGCTGGGCATTGTGGTTTTGCATTTAATAGTCTCTCTGCTTCTGTGGTCACTGAGTTTTACTGAGGAATTATTTAAGTGACAAACTCATGTATACAGAAGAAGTTGTGCAGAGATTTAAGCCAGGAAGTATCCCAAACCCTTATCTCCCATTTCAGATCAGTAGCAGCACTGCAAGATGGGCAAAAAAAAGGCACATGGATGTGGCTGTTCAGCTTTCAGGAGACCTGACCTGTATCTGAATGTTGCATAGGGTAGAGAAAGGAGTCTACGTCTGTATAGAGCTTCCTACATACACACAGAAAAAAAAAAATATCCAGCAGACTTAATGATGTATGTGTGTCTGAAAGACGTGGACGAAATTTGTAAATCCTGTATCAATGTAATAGTATCAATCATTTGATACAAGGCAGAAAATCCATATCAAACACAGGACACTTGATTGATACTTTCCTCATCTGTAAAAAGCAGCTAATAAAACACAATCTAACAATGCCTTCACTATTTCTTCTCTGATGCACTTCTTCTCATTTAAGTAAAATAAACCTACCTGTATAACACAGTTCATGTCACTACCAAAGAAAGAGGTAGAAAAATCTGAACTCTTCACTTAGTATCACTACAAGGTTCAGAATCTGATTTACACTAGCACAACACTGTCTACTCTATAATTTTAGGATGACACTTGATGGTTTTCCCAGAAACCCAGGCTCTGGAGTTGTGAAGTAATCATGATGAAGAAAATCGGTGTATGCAAAGGATAAAACTTTGTACTATGAATCTGAGCATCTATGAGTTAACACTTGGTGCTGGTTGCTCACCTTATCACCAATAGTACAAACATACAAAATATATTCACCTGGTCTAGATAAAAAGATGAAAAATTCTTACAAAATAATAGAAGTCTATTTACTTTATACTTAACATAGTTCCAAAGACACTTACTCAATATTTCAAGGTTACAAAAACAAAATAGGGCAAAAAAAGAGAAACTTTTTTTTGTCATCTTAAAAATAAAAGTGAAACACACAGCCTTAATTCTGCCCCAGCTCTTTGTCTACAGTCACTACTAAATGGTGATCCAAAGATCTTTATATGGGAAAAGTGTAGTATACACCATTTTCAAAAACCCCACAGACTACAGCACACATATGAATCATGTCTTTGAAGCTCAAATTATAACCCTTAAAGTATAGAAACTTATAAGTTTCTCACATAATTGCATATGACCTATATGCCCACTAGTGGCTAAATGTACATTGGCCTTTAAATTCCACCAGCATTATAAAAAGCATTTTTATGTAGGATGCAGGAATAATTTGCTATGCTGAAGTATAGTTCTAATTCTCTTATGCTCCAACTTTACACTTGACAAACATAGAAGATACAAAGTCTCAATGTAATTTTAACGGTGTAATTATTTTAAAATATTTCATTCATCAAGACATATACTGCTGCTCTAAAGAAATATAGCAGTGACTTTAATAATGCTGAAGTGTTTTGACAGTGAGTAATCTAGCTAGTTTTACACCTTCTCTGCTCTTTTGCTCAGCAGTTGAAACAGCTATAAAAACCCCAAACATCCCACATCTTCCAACACAAGATATTGATACAGCCAACACAAAAACAGAACAAGGAAAAAAAAAAAAGCTTAGGTGTCTTTTTGACATATTGATTTGTAGGAAAAAGGCTAATGCCTATAGGAATCACAGATTCACAAAATGCCTAAGGTTGGAAGGGACTTCTGGAAGCCATCTTGTCTAACCCCTCCTGCTCAAGCACGGATACCTACATCTGTCTGCCCAGGACCATGTCCAGACAGCTTTTGAATACCTCCAAGGAGAGAGAATCAACAGCCTCTCTGGGCAACCTGTGCCAGCACTGGATCACACTCACAGTATTAAAATGGTTCCTGATGTTCAAAGTGTGTTTCAGTTTGTGCTTATTTTCTCTGTTCTGCCACTGGTCACCTCTGAAGAAAGCCTGGCTCCATCTTTCTTATTCTGTTCACTTCAGGCATTTATACACATTGATAAAACACTCCCTGCTGAACCTCTTCTCCAGTCCCAGGTCTCTCAGCCTTTCCTCAAAGGAGAGATGCTCCAGTCCCTTCATCATCTTAATGGCCTCTGCCGAACTCTCCATGTCTATGTCCGTCTTCTACTGTAGAGCCTGGAACTGGGCACAGCACTCCAGGGGGAGACTCACATCCAATGAGCCTTTGTGCCACTGATCACCAGCCTCTTGGCCTAGTTGTCCAGTTACTTTTCAATGAACTTCACTGTATGTTTATCCAGCCCATACTTCACAGCTTGTCTATGAGAATCTGATGGAAGACAACATCAAAGGCCTTACTGAGTTCAGGTAGGCAATATTCACTGCTCTCCCCTTGTTTACCAGGCCAATCACCTAATCACAGAAGTTTATCAAGTTGGTAAACATTAATTCCCTTTGGTGAAGCCATGCTGACTGCTCCTGATGATTTTCTTGTCATCCATGTGCTAGGACTAGCTACTCCATTACCTTCCCAGGGACCAAGGTGAGGCTGACTGGCCTGTAGTTTCCTCAGTGTTCATTTTTGCCTTTCTTAAAGAATAGGGTTGATGTGCTTCTCCCCAGTTTTTGTTCATTTCTCCTAATCACCATGATTGATCAAAGATGAATGGCAGTTGACTTGCAATGACATCTGCCAGATCCCTCAGCACTTGTGGGTGCAACCCATTATTGCTCTGTACATTTGTGCAAGCTTCTTGGCATTTTTGCCTAACTTCCTATTTGTTGGGATGGATCTGTCTTGAGCATCAAGTAGATCCTTGAATATTAAAAAGCTTTCTTGTGCTCCTCTTCCCTCTAGGGCTTTATCTCATATGTCTCTTCCAAGTAAATCTTTGAAAAAGCCAAAGACTATTTTCCTGAAGTCCAGGGTTATAAGCATTTTTTAACCCTTCTCCCTCATTTAACCTCTACATTCCAAATGAGACCCTCCTTTTTGGTGAGCAGGAGATCCAGCAGAGCACCTGTCTTTGTTGGTTCCCTCTACCACTTGGAACAAGAAGTTGTCATCAACGCACTCCATGAACCCCCTGGATTCTTTATGTCTTGCTATGTTACTTCTTTAGGAGATATCAGGGTTCCTAAAGTCCCCCATAAGGACTAAGGCCTGCAAATGTGACACTACTGCTATGTGTCTGTACAGGCCTCAGGTAATTGCTCTTCCTCGTCAGGTGGCCTGTAGCAGATACCCAGTATAATGTCACCTTTGCCTGTTCTCTCTTTAATCCTAACACATAAAACACTTAGTTGGCTCTGTCTGGCAGAGCTCGATGCACTTCAGATGTTCTGTCCCATAAATGGCAACTTCCTCTACTCATCTTCCTGCTCTGACCTTCCTAAAGATCCTGCATCCTTCTACCGTAACATTCCAATCATGAGAGCCATCCCACCATGTCTCTGCGATCCCAACAAGATTGATGCCTTGTTGCTGGTATTACCAGATTCCCTCTGGATCACATCTGTTGCTGTCTGGCACTGAATACAGTCTACAGGATGAGCTATGCACTTGAGAAAAAAAAAAAAAAAAGCCAGAGGGAAAAAAAAAAAAATATCAGCAAAACCATTACCTTGTCTGATTACAGTTCCTTTTAAAGAGGATAAGTACAAGTGGCATCCCAAAGAAAGCAAATGTGTACCTGTATGAAGGCAATGTGGCTGCATGAATTCTTACCCTTCTCAACGTACAACTTCATTGCAACAGGTTTTGTACAAAAGCTTAAACCAGCCAGCCTTTAGAAACTGGCTAGCATGGAACTCACAAATCATCTTTCATGTGGTATTCTTCTCTGAAGCCATATGTGTGTCACAAAACCATCATTTTGCTATTACAGTACATCAGAGAAGTTCAGTCCAGCCTCTCCCTGCAACTAATAATGATTTATGATTACACTTTAAGGTCAAATCTAGCCTAGAAATCCTTCTTTCTGAATGGACTTTTATAACACCTCTCTCTCTTCTTCAACAATTTAAAAATCAGAGCTAAGTCAGAGTGCAGGTCTCATTTTTCTCCTTTGGGATCTTAACAGAATGTTATACCAAATTCCCATTTGAGTCAAGGTTTGTGGAATGGAGGAAAATTCAGAAGGATCTTGTAGCCTCTTATTTTCCTTTCCCCTTTTTCTTCTTTGTGATTTTTTTTGATCTGTGATTTAATTCAGATTATGTAAAAAAGAAAATACCCTGGTTAATGTTTGTCAGCATTATTGTCTCACATTATTCTAAAGATACACAAAAGAACAGGCAATGTCAATAAATATCAAGAAGTTTTCCCAATTTAAACTGATCACTTATGACTTGCATTCTCTTTACCACTATTACCAATAGAAATAACCAACTGAGTTTTGTAAGGAGCGACGTCTGTATTCCTTACTTAGCTATCCCAAGTAATTTAAAGACCACTGTAACTGGAATCAGATTACCACCTTATTTACCTTGTTTTCTTCCTTGAGTATGATGTTAAATACAAAGCCACTGGTATTTTAAAGAATTCTTTTGAAATGTCTTTAAAAAAAAAAAAAAAGGTGCCAAGAGGTAATTTTAGCTAAACTTGGCTTCTCAATATTTACAGAATTGTTTTTATTTGTTTATGTGCTTGTTAATTTTATTACAATTCACAAATCCATTCTTCAGTTCTTGGTTCTTTCAAACACTGAGCACTGTTTTTACACCATTTGTGATATCAGCTCAGAAATGAAAGAAACCACGTATCCTTGTGTCTTGTTTAATTACAAATATAAGGATTTAAAGTTTCATGATTTTATTTTTTGGTTAATTTTCAACAACAATCTTACATTAGGTATCGATTCCTGAAAACTCCTGAAATCACCTTCCAACAACTTTTGTCAGGAAACTACAAAATTCCATTTTTCTCCACTGCATTATATATTTAATATGTCTTTCTGTGTTTGTTTTGTTCGTATGTTTTCTCAATTAATTCTGTCTTCACTTCTTCTAAATTCATGCTTTAAGAATCACATATTAAATATGTCAATGAGGTAAACAGGAATAAATGTTCTGAAATACATCTTTACTCATACCCTAGCAATAAAAGTACAGTATGTGCCTTGGTATAGCTAACTTTCTGTCTTTCTGGAAGTGAATAAAAAATTAACCTTATGTTTCCTTATGTGACAGCAACAGTTAGGGCAGTCTTTCATTAGGCAATGGTACTGAATCCTGATATATATTCCCTTAGGTTGTTTTTCTGTACACATGCATATAAAGATGCTCCTCTCCACAAAGTCAGACTTTCCATATAATTGCAGAGGCCAAACTCTGCTCAGTGCAGCATTTTCATAGCACAAGCCTTCAGATGTAAAGGGGCTATTACTTTATTCAGGTAAATCTCCAGATCAGTGATCAGGGTAAAGCCTTAATTGGAAGGAAAGGCTGTTCAAATGCCTACGACTCATTTGACGGTCCATAGTCACAAAAATATTACTGAGCCTTATGCATATAGTTTCTCAATTCTTCCCCTTCTGGGGTAAATCTATCACCAGGGTAAAGCAAATAAATAAACATTGTTCCAATCCTCATTTGCACCCTGTCAGATATGACAGCTGGGAAGTGTTACATTTTTTGTTCAGTCAGTTGTTGTTTTTTTAAATTACAGTGCATGTATATATGCTTTTTTCAAAGAATTGTGCATCTCCATGTTCTATTCACCTCATCAGATGGGAGTATGAAGTTACAAATTTGTTTTTAAATAACTTGTGATAAAACCATTTTTATTTTCATCAAGGGGCCTATCCACATAGTCAAAAATATCTGTGAGACAAAGATTTTCTTTTAAGGACAGTGGATTTACATAATCTTGATAATCAAATCAATTCAGACTTTTTTCCCAGTTCACAGATCACAGTGATGGAAAATAAGATCAAATGTTTAAACAATAACAATAATGAGAAACAAAATAATACCTAAACCATTCACAGTCTAAATGCTACACAGAACAAAAGGGAAAGAAATAGTTATTTCATAACAACTCTGTTAAGTTGGTAGGAAATTGGACTTATCATTTCAAGAGATGTACTTCAACATTTTTT
This sequence comes from Scolopax minor, assembly GCA_028566535.1. Lineage (NCBI taxonomy): Eukaryota > Metazoa > Chordata > Aves > Charadriiformes > Scolopacidae > Scolopax > Scolopax minor. Next base: position 77,901,361 of record JAOXNG010000012.1, read on the forward strand.
CAAAACATATGTCAGCTTATCATTATATTGACATTATGTATCTTGAAAGACTGTAAAATAATACACATATAAAACAGATCCTAACATTAAAAGTTTAGTTTTAAATATTTTTGTGGTTTTAGTAGTAAACCTGAAAATTTGAAAATAATTTCTGTAATATTTTTTCACGTACTCTAATTAACATATATGCATGTAACTTTTAAATTGTTATTTGCAAAGTATGTCAAGGGAGAACAGATATAAAATTTAAAATATACTGTATCATGCTTTCTCTAAATGTGACATAGTGTTGTTCAGATGGCTTAATCTGATTCCTAGTGTGTGTGAGATGTAATTTGAAAGAAAGCACCCAAAAGAATGGCTTTAGGTGCAAAATAAAGGGATGAATACAACATTATTATTAATTCT
>JAOXNG010000012.1:77901868-77917102 GCA_028566535.1 Scolopax minor
AAAGAATGACTTATTGCTATAGGTAACAGAATTCACTATAGAATAAATAACTTATTCTACAATTTTAATTTCTTAGTGCATCATTCAAAATCTTGAGTCCTCTATGATATATATGAACATGATTTACAGTAATTAAGACAATTAATCATATTTTCATCATTAATCATATGATGATAAAAATCATGTGGAGAAAAGAATCAGGTCAAGCAATTAAGAAAATCCAGTACAATTTTTCTTGCTGAAAAATGGTTTCACATCAGGGCAGTTGTAAGAGAAGTACACGCACTCAAAAAAGGGGATAATTCAAAACAGGTAACTTAGTTACATCTATAATTTCCTAGATATGATTCCCACAGTATACAGTAACACAACTCCATGAGTTCTTTGTAAGTTCTGCAAAGGACTAATGGACATCCAATAATTGGTCTCAAACTAAACAACACTTTAAACCTATTCTGTATTACTTACAACTATTTACTTGAGCTATAGTATTCTACACTGAAAGCTAGATATAATTAGTATAGCTCATTTGAAAAGCATGAATCATTGTTTAAGACTTTATTATATATTATTAAGAAATTAAATCCACAGAATTTGTAGTAGTAATAACACTCATGCCATGTATAATGCCACAGTCAGGACAAAATAAACTGAAAAATAAGTAAGTGGAGTATGCTGTATTCTGCATTCCCCTGAGAAACTGAATTTTCAAATAATATCCAAAAGTAGTTTTGGAAGCATATAAACTAGCTAGATAACTAAGTTAATAAAATATTTCAACCATAATGGCAACTAGAAGCCTTTAAATATATCTAATAATAGCTTAATTACCTTGTGGGATAGCTGAAAGCAAAATGTTTATAACTCCCAGATTTTGAATAATGTCAATGAAGACACAGGAGATATATTTTAGCTGTAATGTAGTTTCTTTGTAAATCTGAAAGAGGGACACCTGAAGTGGCATTCTGGGACTGGTCAATTTCTGATTATTTCAAAACACCCTATTACTATTTAAAAATGCGTGAAGTGAAATTTATTTGCTCTGAGATTTTAGGGATTTAGGTTTTGTATTCTCTCCAAAGTAAGGCAATCAAGAATTACACACAAAGAAACTAAGCAACCACCTCAAGGGAATCTCTAATCTTTCCTTCCTCTGTTTTGTTCCACCTTTCCTGTCCCCCTGACTTTATCTGAAGGGAAGCTTAAAATAGATTTGGGACAGAGTACAAAGCTCATTTCACATACCTCCATACCCACCCACCCCCCCAAATAAAAGACCTTTTATATTACAATTGCTGCTAAGTTATCTATTTATTTATTTAGTGGAAACAATGTAAGAAACGATATAAAAACTAATGAACAAAAACTTCAGGGCATGCTCTAGGGCCTGAGATTGTTGGGTGTGGTGATTGTTGTGGTAATGGGTTGTTGGGGTTTTTTGGTTTGGTATTGTGTATTCTTTGTGTTGTGTGTTTTCTTCTTTATTTTTATATGGTTGGACTCGATTATTTTAAAGGTCCCTTCCAACCATGAAGATTCTTTAATAAATGCATTTGAGTACATATATATTTAAAACTAAGGAAGAGTTGACAGGAATGCCTGCAAGACAAATGTGTTGTCTTAAGCACCTCTAGCCAATATGAATATATGAAAGTGCTTCTGCTATCACAAGTAAAGCTCAAGAAACATTTTGATTTGGTTTTGTTTTGTTTCACACATTATTTGTCTAATCAGATTTTTAGCTCTTCCACATCACCCAGAAAATCACCCATTGGGACCCTCCTGAAGGTATTGTGAGGAAAGTGTATGAGTTAAACTGAAACTCTCAAAAAAAATGACCTTGAATCTTTTGGAAAAACATATCTTGAAATATTCAGGATTTTGCTTATGATAAAGAATTGAGAATAAGGGAATTTTTCTAGTTCTATTTACTTGGTAAAGTACTAGGCAGGTAAAAATCAGAAAATATCTAAGACGTTACGAAAAAGATTACCCACTACCAAATAATAACAACAGCTACAAAGTTAAGATTTGTCAAACAGAAAAAAAGGAAAGTAATACGAAAGCATACTGAGATTATAAACCAAAGAAAAAAGGCAAACACTGAAATTTATGTACACAGAACATTACTCCAGCAGATCTCAAAGAGAAGAGTCCAGGTAGAGCTACACAGATTTAAGCTATTTCAGTACATTTTACAAATTTCTTAGGCTCTTACATACCTAGAAAGATTTGGACTGAATCTCCCAAAACAGTTATTGATGACTGAGTTGAATCCTCCCTGAATTGACAAATACCATTTCTGCTGCGTTCAATAACCCTGTAACTGATTCCAAGTTCCTGTAAGACCTGACACTGTATAAGTGAGAAAGTCATCCTTATATGGGATATGAAGATTTAATTAGAAATCCAACAGCTTAATGCTCCAATCTTGTAATATTTATCCAACTTAGATAAGCCACTAGTTTGAGCATGTCTACAACTGCACAATCTGTTACTGCAAAAGAACTAAACTGATGCAATCCTTCCGAAAAAAAAATTTAAAAATCACCTTTTCTCTTTTTTTTTTTTTAATTGAAAAATGGAAGATGCAAGTTGAACTTGCTTTCATATACTTCTCAACTGTTGTACGGTACTGTTAATGTATAATTCAGCTCATCTAGATCTTTAGAAAGCCACAGGTCAAGTTTATTGTTTCATGCACAAAACATACTTTTCTACAAAACATGCCTTTCTGTATAAACCCCATTTACACCAGCACCTGAGTATATCTGACCAGCAATATTTTAAATGAGCTTTCTATACATTTTTCTAGGAGAAGGAAAAAAAATCACTCTTATTATTCTAATGGTAACTGAAACAGTGTAACTGGAAATTATCCTTCCTTGGCTAAATTCTCCATGATGAACTGTGAGCCACGAGGTATCTTGTTCTATTAAAAACAAAATCATACCAAACCACCTATTTTTGTGTTGTTGTTCTCTGTTTTTTTGTTGTTCTTATAAGTGTCCATCTTCTTTTAAAGATGCTTCTTCTTCAATAAACATTTTTTGCCTTTGAGGAAAAGATTGTTAGAATCAGAGCTCTCAGTCTAGGGTTAACTGAAATACATTCCCTCCTGATATTTCAACCTTAAGTGAAAAGGATGCATGGTCAGAAACGAGACCAGATATTAGATGGAATTTTACGCAGTCCTTCTATAGCCTGAAAAATTTAAAATTATATAAATGTTCATTATGTAGCTAGCAGCTGTTTTAGAAGTACATCAGTTAAAGTCATACCTTCATTCTAACTCGACTAAATTGAATGTTCAGTATTTTCAACATTAAACTATCCTTTATGCTACTTTTTGCATTGCATTGCATGGAACAAAGATTAAACATGTGCTAAAAGCAACTCAAGCTGGTGAAGCCTACATTAGAACAGTGAACTGGGAAAAATCCTACCACTGATTCCTACAGTACCTGGCTTGGCGCCAGTCTTAGGCTAGTTATACCTGCCACTTATCATTAATTAATTAAGGCACAGCATAATGTTGCTGCTAATTTCCAATTACAGACACAGTTCATGTCAAGAGATGACAGGTTGGGTCTTTCTGTTCTATTGTATGGTCAAGCACAGATGTATTCCAATATAGCAGGAGAAAACCACAATAAAATAACAAGAGACAGCTGCTCTCTAGATATATATGAAGAGTATATACTATATATAAAATGCAACTTTCACAACCCCAATAAATAATACTATGTAATACAACGAATTCTTTTTTAAACACAGAATTATCATAAATTGTTTCCTTAAAAGTGAAAGAAAATTAACATGACATTTTTAATCATTTAACTTAGACTTTTACCAAAGAAAAAGTAATGTCAAAACCAAAATGATTTTCAGAAACTGAAGTGTTTTAATGACTAGGCTTTCATTCAATTTCTAGAAGCAACTACTTTCTTGTTATTGAAGTAATTCTACCTCCACTAAGAAATTTCAATTTAAAATAAAAATATTTTTATGTTTAATCAAACTTAGTGTTTTGTTTTTTTGGTCTATTCCCTTTAATTAAACTGCACACTGCAGAAGAAAATATAGACTATTTTCTGAATAGTAATTATAGTTCCCTTGAAGTCTCCTAGGTCATTAAAATATGATTAGCCAAAGGCTTTTTTTAAGTGTAATGAATAATACACATCAAACATACAGATTCATTTCAAAAGTCTACAATGACTACCTTATTGGGGCTCAGTTAATGAGAAAAATCCATCTCTGTTGGTTCAGGGACACAGGCAAATGGTCCAGTTCCCAAAGATGACAAACACAATTCACAACACCCAGAGTAACAAGTTAGCCACTTCCTATTGAAGGGTCTACAAACTACTAAGAAGCACACAGGTGTTCCTGCCGAGTGTATTACCTGAATTCTCCTCTTCCTTAATTATTTTTTATCAGATTACTTTAAATTAGCCCTGTGCTGTGGCTTATTAAAAAATGAATCCTTGTTTCCATGGCAATAAATTTGTTTTACTAAGTTGCAGTAAATGAATACACTAAAATATTTGCAAAAATGGATTTCCATTTCAGTTTATATGTAAGCAAACATCAGCTAAATCTGTCCATGAAGAAATGGGATATGTAACATTACATTACTTATTTAGTATTGCCAAATTCTTCTTTTGGGATTACCCATAGTTCCAATTAGAAAGAAATGTTGTAATCATCATTATCAATCTGTATGTGGTTTTAAGGGACACATTTATATAGTTATACTCAATTAACACCATCAGGAAATGGGGAAACATTATATTACCCAGTATCCAGTGAAATTGTCCATCCAGAAATTTTCTGAAATTATCTAGCCTTCATGGAAATCAGACCAAACAACAGCTCCAAAAACTCAAGTTCTGTGATGGCATACTCTGAACTATTTTGTAAAATACTGGTACTGTCTTTGTATGAAATATTAAAAGAAATGCACAACTATTGCAGCATCTCCTAATCCACCTCTTTTGGTCCAGCAAAATGCAATAAAAAAAGTTTTCCAGGCAGTGTATGTGTCCCAGGAGCTCTAATGGTAATCATGACAGCTGCACATCCCTGACAATCAAGGCTAAAATTCAAGAATCAACATCAACCACAACTGCAGTGTCCAGACTGTGCTGAACACAAGACACTGGGCAAGTAACTATCACATTTAGATCTTGTATTTATTCTTTCTATAAACCACTTATGGACTGATTAACTAGAAGCACTGTAGACTGTACCTCAACAAAACCAGTATACTGCTTGGGATTACAGTACTAATGCATCTACACACACAGATCTTGTTGCATCCTGAAGCTCTCCATGCAGTGCAAGGAGAATGATCTTGATCTGTTCTATAAAGCCCAGAGGATGGGCACCACCTAAGGAACTGAGTAAAATGTAGCTAAACTCTCAGTTATGTTGTTAAGGTCATGACAACTGAAGGAGATAGCAAAGAAGGGCAGAAACCCTTAGTAGTCCAGGGAACCATCATGTAGACAGACTTTCCTTTAAGATATTCAAAACCTGACAAGAAAAACTCTTGAGTAACTGTAGCAACTAGATGATCTCTAGGTGTTCCTTACAATCTCAGTGACTGCTTGATGGAATTCATCTGACTGTTCCCTATGCATAGACAAGTCTCCCACTGCAAGCCATCAGATGCCTAATTCTTTTTTTTTCCATGTAAAAGGGGCACAATTCTGGCACAATGTTTGGATTTTGTCATAAATAAGATATTACAATAGGCACATATTTGAATATCTATTTTTAAGCAATTCTATCATAACCATTTTCTGTGGAAAATTAGACAATTCCTTCTGTTAGAGAAAATTTAAGAAAATCAACATTTTTATGGATGCAGCTGAATAACAGAATATTGACTATAAAGTAGATACTTGCAGGGAAAAGAGTGAATTATAATTCATCTCACACTTCTGCCGTAGCTATTTTGAGCAGCTACTGAGCAAGATAAAGATCATACCTAGTTGCTGATATTATGTCATTCTAGCCTCACACGAGCACACAAATACACATATACATGCAAACACTGCAACACAATTTAAGTTTCAACTCATTACATCCTGAAACAGTTCGAGAAACAGCAACTACATACAGGTAATTAAGTCTTCAACAGAGAATCATTATAAGTTATTAGATGCCTGCAAAGTGCAGGTGGTTAGTGCAGGTGTCCTGAACTACAGAAAACACAATGCAAACAAAGCAGCCAAATCAATGGCTAGACAGATGAAGAAATAACAGAACATACATTTATATACAAAAAAACCCCAACACATATATGCTCTATATCTTCAGGTTGAAAAAATAAGGACTGAGAAATCCACAAAATATATACAAAATAACCCTCAGAACTACAAGTTACAATTCACGAAAATACACCTTTTATACCTTCTTATATCTTTAGTCATTATAATTTTTTTTTAAACTGAAAATAAAAATGTTTGCTTTTCTTCACTCTAAACATCAATTATGGTATCTCTATGAACTCCTTTGAAGAGGGATGACATAAGTTCTTGGCCAGGCTCATGCTCTTAAGAGCACATGTTCTTTCATGATAAGAAGGTCCATTAGCCAACCCCCTCCACCTCTGAGCACCTTCTTAAATTCTCCCTCTATTGCTGTGTTTTGTGGGATAGAGGTGTAAAGAAGAAAGTGCCTTATGTCTTCATACCAACCTAAGCCTATTTTTTTTTGCACAAGAAAAGAACATTCTAGTGGAAATTTATAAAACCAATATAATCAGTCACAATTTCTAACTGCTAAATATAAAATCCTTTCATTATAGTCTAATGAGACAAAATTATGTAAGGGGTTTCTGTTATATCCAGTCACAAATTCTGAGTATTAAACAAAATTTTTTTATATTGACAGAAGTGATACAAGGGGCTGGGGTCCTGCCAGTCTGAGTTAAGAAGACCTGGTGCTTGTTGTTAAATGGACTGAAATAATTCAATTTTTTGCTTTCTGTGCAGCATCACCAAGATACTGCTGCTGTACCTTGCAACTAGCGATGCTGACAAAAATAAATGGATGAGCTTTATATTATATCTCTCTCTAGTTCTACTATTGATTGTTAGAATATTTATCATTATTGATATTAACATTGTCTTTCATTAATGAATCTAAGATGACTAATGTCACAAGATGTTTTACCTTTGGCACATGTGTCTTTCTGTACCTGCATGGGAGTTCTTTAAAATGCAATAATCTAATTTATTCTTGAAATCTTATTAGGGGTGCTACAGATATTGGTATGGCAAAATAATTGTATGTTTTTTAAATGAGTTATACCTTACTAATAGAAATGTAGTAATCATTCATTTAGTACAATATAATATTGAATAGAGAAAACATCTTCAGTGATTGTATACCTTGACTTATAGATCAAGTAATATGAATTAACATTTAGAACATAATTAGGAATATCTTCAAAAAGTAATTACAAGTATTGAAGAGAAAGTAATAGCTGAGAAAAAAATATAAACAAATGTTCACTCACCTGTAAGAAACAGAATGAAAACAGGTACTGCCTTATCCATCTTCATTTTTTTCCTTTTGTATCTGGAAAAGGCCAAAACCAAGAGAAAACAAACCTGAAAAAGCCCCAGGACACCGTCACCCCAACAGAGAAGCTGTGGTTGTTACCCTCTGAGGCAACAGACCTCAAAAGCCCAACCCCACTGCACCTATCAGCTCCGAGCTGCTTATTGGCTCAATCAGACCGTTTCTTAAAACGCCTGTTACAAGGGCTTAGATGCCACATTGGCTGTGTAACTCCAGGAGCTTTGGACCTACTGGACAGAATTTGCTTACCACTAAGAGCAGTGTGCAGGGAGCACAAAAATTACAAAACCAACAGGTAAATACATAAAACAAGTTCTGAATTGTGCATTTACTAAAATACTCAAGTTGTGATGAGGATATTCTCGCGTGTCATACCTACAGAGAGACTTTGTGTAGATCTCAAAGCTCTTTGTAAGCGGGAAAATGTATCCTTTCATAGATGGAAAAACCTGGAAACAAGGAAGTCAATCACCAAAGATGACCACTTTCTTTTGCACTAGTCACAGATCATAATATATTCCTGAATATTCAGTGCACCATAAATATAAGTATTCAAAGCAAAACCATTGCTAGCCTGTGAAGTGAATGATTAGTCACAAACCTACTTATTTAGGATCATTTGAAGAAACAGTATTATGCCTTCAATAGCTGCTTGCCAAGCGCATCTCAAAATTGTTGGTCAAACAAGGTAGGTATTTCATCTGAGCGTATACCACAGATTAACTATTGTTAATTCTTGACAATTTGAACAAAAAGCAAATAAATTTATCAGGTAAAAAGGAGTTTGCCTGGCAAACTATCATCCTGCTCTCAAAAATCTCACCCTTTTTCTCTGCTGAGGCTATTTCTTTCAAGCATACACAATAGTACAGCACAGAATACTCGTGTCTCCGTGGGCTCACGCACTGTTCTACAGCTCATTGTTAGTAGGCTTTTCCTGGATGTTCCTCAAGCCATGAACCTCCAATACATGAAAAACATGCCAGTTAGATTTTCAGGAATGACAAGCTGCTATCTCAACAAACTTTAACAAAAACCCCCACAACTGTTTACAGTCTTTATACAAATAAATTGCCAAATGGCACTAAAACCAAACAAACAGTAGTAACAAGTGTTTGGACAGACACCTCCATTCTACAGGACAGCAGAATGCTCCAACAACGTTACATTAACAGCTCTTTTTTTCAGTGCCCATATCCTTATCTTTTCTTCTGGGCATTTCTTTATCAGGTCATAGCAGACCTTTGCAATAAGAAATGCTGGCACAGAGTTTTCTGCCTTCCAAGTCTATTGAACCTACTTTCATTATGCATCCTTTTTCTTTTGAAAACTGCTCCCAAATTATTGTGTAACAGACCTTTTCTTCTCAGACTTTGAATAACATCTCCAATAACAATTGTTTTCTAATAATACTTTATGAACATTTTTGGAGTAAGAAATTAATATTTTCATGTATACACCCCCAAAAAAAAGTATTCATGCAAATCCACTACACAAAGGGAGAACTACAGCTCCTACAGCCCCTGGAAAGTGGCATTTCAGAGGGAGAGCCCCCCAAAGGCACTGTGAATTTCTGAAGTGCCCAAGCATGTTGACCAGTTCAGATGGATCCTAGGAAAGACTGGCCTCTTTTGCCCAAAGTCTGACCATCTAGTTAACTTCTCTAAAAGCTCTCCCTTCTGCCTACCTTTTCTACCTTCAGACACCCACTTGTAAACACTGAGGAGAGAAAAGGTAGCTTCACAGCCAGGATGTTTAGAGTTCCCAGGTGTATTATATGCAAGAAACAAGTTTAGAAGTTTTAACTGAGAAGGCACATTTTCCAGATTTTCATCCCTTTGTCACCTGGAGGCTGAAGTGAGCCCTTGAAATCCTGGGATGTGTGGGTCAGCAATACTGTACGGCATTTGTGGGACTACACATATCAAAAACAAAGCGAGGTGCTTAAATTGAAGTAATGTGTCTCTGAAATGAAACATAATCCAAAACCCATGGCAAATCAAACAGTATTGCTTTGTTTTGTGGAAGTTATTTATGTATGAATTTGGCCATGTAAGCCAAATTTTATTCATTCTCAGTAGTAGTCATAGAAACTTTAACAGGCAATCTCTTAATTAAAAAAAGTGGGCAGTAGTTATTATGGGTTGTCTGTCTAAAAGCATAGTTGATGGACACCATGTGATACCACAAGGTCTATCAGAATGTGCACTGCTGTGGGCACTGTACAGAGCCCTGACCAGGAAACGATACTTGGTTAAGCAATGCTTGAACCTCACATCTCTGACTCTATATACCAGACACATAGTCTATAGAACTATGCATGCAAGCACAGCTGCCTGAATAAGTGTTTAGGACTCATTTGATCTGATCCCAGGCCAGTCAGCTCAGATTCAATTGTAATTCTGGTCTCAAATGCAGATAAAGTACTGAGAGACAGTCCATTAATGTCTTTTCCTTTCTCCCTTGCAGGGAATGTTAGTCTCCCCATCATACACAGATCTTCCACACAGAAAATCAACAGCCAAGATGTCAGTGGAATTGTCATTGACTGGTTATTGACTGATGAAGAACAGACAAACTTTGCTTCTAGTGTGATTTTATGATCTTGATCCTTCTTTTGGTTCATCCATCCCTCTTAGGGCTCATATTCTCTAAAGAATGCTCTTAATCTTCACCCCTGTCAATCTCTCTACTCTGGTTGCCATATTTTGTATTTCTGAAGTCTGCTGTCATTGCCACTGCTAGCAAGAATGCGAGACTGAATTTTAATTTTAAAAAGTGCCACAGCAGCAACAGATGCACCATATGACAAACTACAGCGATTTAAGAAACAAAGTGGAAGCAGTGGAGAAAACTCAGAAAGCCACCTGTAAACAACTTTGCTGAAACTGCAAAATTAAGAAGCATTTTGACAGCCTGGTTTCCCTAGTAGTCTACATATCTGGAACCCGTCTCCAGTCTTCTTAATGCCATACTCTCATTTGCAGTCATTTTCTTGTCCTTACACATTCAAATAGGGGCACTCAAGACTCCTGAAGTGACAGCAAATATAGATACAAGCAAAACAGACATGATTAGCCAAGAAAATAGACCACATTCAAGGTGGCAGCAAAATATCAGCACCCCGATGTTCAGGTGAATGCAGGCTACTAGTCATTACTTACTGAGGTAAGGTAATGCAAGGAGGAACTTAAATCTGTACACTTACCAACTCTTCATGTAAGAACATTAAAGAGTTATCTGCAGTGGTTGACATATTGCCAGCATGTGCAGTTCTGCCCTGGAGGAAATGATCAGCCATTAGCATCAGAGGAGCTGCATTACCTGCTGCCCCTGAGGAACTGAACTGTAAAAGGTAAGAGTACCATCAAGCAGGAAGAACAAAAAGAAATAAAGCATAGTATCTTACTACTATGAAAGTTGTCCCTTCTCTTTCTACAGCTTGTTAGCCTAAAGAAGTAATTCTCATTTACATAAAATGAAAACTTCTAGCTTTATGGGACAGAAAGTTTGTCTCCAAATTTGTGCATAAAGAAGCTGGTTTCTATATGCTGTAAAAAAATCAACTGTCTTTGGTAATAAATTATCTTGGCAGCAAGTACAGGAGAATATTATGAAATTATTATCCTTTGAGAGTAACGTGCAGAATGTCTGAATAGTTAAATGTTTTTCCAGTGACATCAGTGTCATGTGATCATAAACCAGTGTGTTACAGCATTTACAAAGCATACAGCCTGAAGTTCTAAAATTTAGGATTTTTGCAGACTAATACTGCCAACGTGAAAGTCCAAGTTGTAAGCTGAAAAAAACACTCTTGTCCTGCATCTCATGGTAATGTTACGTTATGTCAAAATGAATCAATGTATGATTCTTTTCATCTTCTAAACAGACCTCTAGAAGTTAATTTAAAAAAAAGAATTCACTAGGAAGCACTCACATGAGTGAGTGTGACTCAGTGAGTGAGTGTGACTCAGTGGTACCAGCACAGCTTTGCGTCCTTCACAGCAGTTTAGGTTCTACTTGCAGAATTTGATTGTTACTATTTTCAACAGTGCAGAATCCTCCATATATTTAGAAACTTCTCAAGTATCTGCAAATATAAAAACTGCAAATAGCAGTTTTTGCATTCATGTGTAACAGACATTGATTTTCATGACTGTATGAGGCTGGGAGCCTGCAAAGTAGCAGATTGGTAGAAAGAGAAAATTATGATTGGGAAAACCAATTACCATTAAATTAGAAACTCTATCACATTTAATGACCTACTCACAAGATGGCTTCAATTTACTTATAAAATAGTAAGTGGCATACCTCCTAAACCAACAGACCTTGTAACAAGATATTTCCTATAAGGTGACTGAAAATCATTGCTGCTGCAGATTAAGTCATGCACAATGTAGCCTACTGATCTCTTTTTCTGGTCCTCATACATATATAGACACGAATATCCAAACTTTTGGTTCTTTTTCCAGGCGAGGCTAAGGAGGAGGATATCCCTGCTGAATTTTCCTCAAAATTATTCCACTGAGGAAGCAGGGCTTATTCCCCTGAGGAATGAGCTGCCAGGATCCCTCTTTTGCAGGTTTTCACAGAGCTAGTTGCCATTAGTTGCTGACTTGTATTCTTGTTACACAGTGCCACCACCCAGACCTGAGATAACTAGCTGAACGGAGCAGACTTCTTGAATCTCAGTGGTTTATGAGCAACACGGCTGTCACATGTGGAAGAAATTTTGCCCACTCTGATCCACAGTGACTTACTGGTAAGTTGTCTCTGGAAAATTTATGCAGCACCTAACAGATGTAGGAAGTGGAGGTAAGTAGTTCATTCCTCTTCCTGCTTACCTTGGCATAACTACTGACACCACACAAGAAGTCTCAGGATTGTGGACACAAGCAGAAATCATTGCTGTCTTCCACCTCATATATGGAGAACTTCAACATTCATCATATTAGCTTTGCCTTCTGAATGAAAAGCAACACATTGGCCTTTTACATCAACTCACTGTCCCAGCTCTCTGTACTAGGGCACCAAATGTTCTTTAATTTGAAGAAACTGTCCTCTTTATACTAGAAACTGCAGACGTGTAATGCAAAATTTATGTCCCAAAGCATTTTTAGTTTCACTTAGTCCTGTCCTGTTTCTCCTACCTGCCAAAACTATGGATCCCTGTAATGCCCATGGGAACAGAGGAGATTAATCTGTATATTGAATTAAATTTCCCTAAAGGTATTCCACAAAATGATCCCATTTACTGAGGAGGGATCTTCCACAGGCCTGGTGAAATACTAATGCCTAAACCAGATGAAAGCTTGTCTAGTGTAGCAACAGCTCTCATTTTCGTGCTTCCAAGTTTGTTTTACAGTGGCATACTCCTTCCTTCACAGGCTGCAGGTAGTAGTTTGAATTCAGCACCATTATACAAGTTGCTGAAGTGAGAGACTGCCAGCTATTTATTTTTTCACATATGAGCATTTCACTCAGGAACTATAAAATGCTTCATCCTCTCCGCATTTTGTAACGGAGAATAACATTGAGCCCCTTGTGTTTTAGTTCCCTTGATCTATTGACCACATATTTTAAGGAGAGGCTGACAGCTAGCATGTCAGTTATTTTCAGATATCTGTCTCTGTCAAATTCAGCAATCCCAAGAAAATAAACTAAGTGCAGGATTATAAATACATGTGAAATCAGAGCTGTCATCACTCTCAAGGATTTTCCATTGTGCCTGCTGCACTATTTTTAAGCTAAGATTTCCCAGATGTTTAGTAGGAATGTTTAGAGAGTAAAGCATTTCATTTTTCTGATGGCTGCAACATTCTTAAATTTAACCTGCTCAAATGGGGTTTGTGCCTGATATGTTTTACTCAAGTGTATAAGTGGAATAGAATAATAAAAAAAAAGTTTAGCAAGACTTTATAGCTCTTGATGGCCTGAAATAAAATTTTCAGGTGGAATCAGTTATTCAGAAGAATACAATGTGACAGAGACCCCTTAAAAGGATGTTCCTCATGTGTGCTTACCCTGGTGTTTGGAGGCCAGCTATGAGTCTGTGTTGCTCTGAGCCATAAAGGAGCAAAGCAGGAATTATTCTCCTCATTGTGCTCTTTATGCTGACCAGTGCTTTACTGAAATGCAGCTCAGACAAGACTGATTTAAATTAAAATTTTTAATTATGGTTTAAAACAGGAAGAAGGAAATTTTTATGTTATTTTACTTTGTTAATTGATATAACTGAACACCTGCAAGTTTCTGGTCAAGCAGTAAGTAAATATAGTTTGAACATACCCAGAAAGCTGTGCTGCTTGAGAATGCCGACTGACGCATTTTCTATGTTCCCTAAAATGGTTCGTTTTTATTTGATTTTTGTGTCAAACTGCACTTGCAAGGAAATTGGATTCCAGCTGAAAATATATAAAAGAAAAGTTCTAGAACTCATAGATCTTATATCCTCATAATGAGTAGTCTTGTGATTTTTACTTTCATTCAGGCTCAGACTATGGATGATCCAGTCACCAGCAAAATCTTAAAGGCAGGAGATACCCCCTTTGAATCCTCAGAAGAGGTTGCTATTGCCAGAATAGGTCTAAGGTACCCACAGCCTCAGGTGCTTGAACAGTGACACACCCACCAGAGCAGTGCTTTGGATTTCTTTAAAATCCAAACTACTACACCAGTAGTGCACATTCGTTACCTGAGTCCCTGTCACTGCACTTCCTGACACAGATTCTCTTGCCAGCATATCCCAGAGTCTTTGTTTGTTTGGTTGGGTTTTTTTTTGTTTGCTTGTTTTTCAATTTGTAAGAATTGAACCTTTTGTTTTGGTTGAAGAGTGAATCTTATGAAAAAAATGTTGATGGTATTTTTTTTCTGGCATGAACTTGCTGAGGAAGGTGTCATGTACCAAAGACGGCTGAACCCTCTAGTGAGTCAAACCGCTAACGGAGGATGCTCAGTATTATCAATACTGACCTTCGCAGCCACCACTGGCACACAACACCCCTTTGTGTGATAGCTGCCTCTTTTTGCCTCTTTTATTTAATTTTTTTTTTATTTCCTTCATGTGATCCCACACCGCAGCTACCCCGGGCGTGATGGGGGCAGGTAACAGACTGGCTGCACCCGTCACCCAACGCGGCACAGCAAAGCCAACAGGCTGGAACCAAAGTACCCGCCTTTGGGCTTCTTTTGGACCACATCCTTCCAGTGCTCTGAAAGTCCTTTTTATCCCAGAATCAATGCAGCCCCCAGCCCCCGCCGAGCAGGAAATGCAGCAGGAACTACCGAGCTGTCACTTACCCATTAGAGGAGATAAAAACACTTCAGTGCTCTCAGATTCTGGTCCAGGCATGGCACTTGATGAATGCTCTTGTCATTTTTCACTTTGCTGCTGGTAATTTGGCTGTCTTAGCATGCAGGTGGCTTGCTACAAGTGGGTAACTAAAAGCCTTTCAGATCTCCTGACCCTGCCACATCCAGCTCCCTAATCTCAGAAACTGAATCCAGTGTCCGAAGCAGCATAATCGCATCAAAGAAAGCGCAAAACCCACCCCCATCTATTTCATGGCCTCAAATAGAGGGAAGGAAACCACACAGGCATGGCAGCGAGCACACTTTCCACGAGGCTCACGGTGC
>JAOXNG010000012.1:77942029-77954340 GCA_028566535.1 Scolopax minor
CTGGACACCCCGTGCTGGCTCCAAGGGCCCCACCGCAGGGCACAGCTGAGCCCCTCAGCCACGGGCGGGCGCCATACCCTAGGCTGGAATTATGGATAGAAAGAGCTAAAGCAACATGTAGTAATACATTAAATGAAGGCTAGGTCCTACCTAGTGTGCTATGCAGTACGAGAAAGTGAGACAACCAAACTTATCCCTGAAATAAGAATTCTTCACCGTTCATTGCTGGTTTGCTTTCAGTTAGCAGTGCTGGCCACAAAATGGATGTAAGACCATTTATCAACCAAGAGAGCAAGCCTGAGCTGCAAAGTCCTGATCTCATTCAGAGCCCTCTACAGTACCCCTATGTCAAGCTTACATTTCCAGACTAAAGGAAGGGATGATTTTGACACCTATCTTAATTTTCCTATTCTATGAAGCTAATAGCTCTTGTTGTATATTGGAGGTACATAACCTAGAAAAAAGCCTTTAAAGTTTTTGCAATGCTGAGAAGACAGACATACTGCTGTACTTACAAGGTTTGCCTGACATGGTCCAAGAAGTGCTTAGACATAATAATGACAAGGTTGATACTCAGTCAGAATTACTGAAAAGGAATTGCAAAACAGAATCTAGAGAAACAAAGTATTAAAATGTGTTGTTAACAGTGGGGCAAAATTAAAGCAATCAATGGATTTGGGAGCTCAGCATAAACAACACAAACACGATTCTTAGCCAATTGCCTCCACATGCAGTTAGTGAAGGGGGAGAATATGAGCTGCCAGAGAACATAATGCATCTTAAGGTAAGCAGAGGCATTTCTAGCAAAGGCAGGCTCAGCTCAGCTCAGCTCCAACTGGCCCCACCAAAACATCATTCCTTGTCTCCAGCACAGACTCCACAGTCCATGGCTAATAAACACATGACTTTGAATCCCAGCCATTCCATGGGTGTATTTGAAAGTAGAAAGATACAAAGTCTGGATGGGATTCCAGAGAAATATAACTGACTGATCCATACACAAGTTGAAATTCATACCTACATATAAATACAGTCACCCTTTATAATGCCTTTCACCACTTCCTAAGCTATTTAAATGAAAGCATTAGACAGACTGAACATTCTCTTCCTTGCACTTTTCAGATTACATCCCATATAACAAAAAGAAAAGCCTACAGAAGGACTTATCTACTCCTTGAAATGCCTTTCTTAGGGAAGATAAATTTAATATTTTCATAATTAACATTTTATTTGGGTCGTTGAATTCAGGCAGTTTTCTTTTCTCTTTCTATTACATATGATGCTGTATGCCTTGGTGTTTCTTCACAATGACATTTTATAGAGAAATATATAGTAATTGTATCCACTCATCTTCAGATAATCCAGTTCAAACACAAAACATCTGATACTAATTTTGCAATGCATTTAGTCCTTGCAGCTAATAGAAGCAGTGGGACTAATAACCATTTCAAACTTCTTGGACAGCTTGTTTCAGGAAAATATCGCAAGCATGCAAAGTAACCATATGCTTCAAAATATTAATTTTTTTTTCAGGAAGTTCACTGTACCAGTCCTACTGACATCTGTGACTTCACTGGGAGAAGCTGCCATTGCTGGCATCATCCATTTTCTTGTAACAGAACCAACAACACTTGCAGAAAAATGTGTGTGACCAAACAAGGCATCAGTGAAGAAGAGAAAGCTTGGTTGCTGCTGTTGCAGAACAACCCAAAAAGTTGTTCTAGTAGGCTTTGAAACAATACAGGGCTCAGGGTAGAAGAGCTAATTAATCTTGATAAACAACTATATTTGTAAAGTATGGAGGAGAAATTAATCACTATGAAAGAGAATAGTTTACAAAACTGACAGGATAAAACTATTTCATTCAAGTACACATGCTGAGAGTTACAATGGATTAGAATGGGTCTCAAGTCTGCAGAAAGGCAGAAATCAATATGGGGGAGTAACAGTTGAAAGGATGAAAAAATGAGCCCCAAATATTACATGCTGCTTATTAGTTGCTTGAAGTAGAATATTCTGTCAACTTGAACTAAGCTGATTTACAACACAGACATAACCAAAAAAAAAAAATGTAAGTATCTAGACAACAAAACAACCGTACAACTGAAAACCATACAACCATGGGTTTATAACAGAAGACTTATTTGAAATAACTCCAAAGAGACCTTCAGTCTTCTGAAAACTGAATTTGTAAGAGTGAAAATGAAAACAATCAACCCTGAAACTTTAGCAAACGTTTTGGAAAAAGGCATTTTCTAGATTTAGTAGATGTTTTTCCCTACTTCAGTTTATGACAGGAAGATTACTTTTTAAGTAAAAGATGAGTCAACACTTAGATATGTTTTGAATACCATTTAAGTCAGTAATTGGGATGGCAGTTTAACATATACCCATCTAACATAGGACTAAATATGTCAAAAGTACATTCCACCCTAATTATACTGGTAATATGGAATTCTACTGCTAGTCATTTCAATAAGGCATCTGATACTTGCTATTTAATTAAAAACAGGAATAAAATAAGAGATCTTAATCTTTTAATGGAAAATATTTAAACATATGATTAGTCACTGAGGGAAAAAAACTTAGACAAGTTTGCTGAAAATATTTTAAGACCTTCCCAGTGCCAAATAAATTTAAGTTAGTGGCTTTTCACAAGAGTAAAATTTTTAACTACTGTTAAGGTGTAACATTATCTAACAAGCTCCCTGTTTTGAGTACTTGAGAGGCACAAAATCTTCAACTCTGTGCAGAATAACTATATCCAGTTGTAATAATTCTTCTTGGATTTTAACCAACAAGATTCTGTCGCCTTCTTCTTAGCAGAATGCTGCTTAAGAGAATAGGTAAATAGAGAGAACAAATTTTTAGACATCTGAAAGATATATTGTGTTTGCATGTACACGATCAAATCGCTTTTTCTGTTCTCTCCCAAAACTTAGTTGCATTATCCAACATATTGCATGCATGTTAGTTCAATCTTCACTTCTGTCCATTCTTTCCTCCTCAACCCCCAAGACAAAATCTAGGTGAGGTATAGAGCATAGTTCAGTTGAGAGACGCAGCCACCGGAAGGACACCACTAATGTTGCAGCTCTACACTATTGTTCCAGCACGTTTTATACAACCCAACTCTCTGTTGGGGGCATATGTGGAACCTAGAGAAGACTGACACACGGGACCCATAATTATTTATAATTGCTTTCACTCAGAAAACTTTTTTTTTGAGAAAGTAAGGTGGAAATCTGATCTGAAAGACTATTTTTGGTTGTCAAAATTTTTTTTGCTGTTCTTAACAAGCACACTAGTAGTAACAGTGTGAGATAAAGTAATATCCTGGTTGCTATTTCACACATCATTTAATACCTACATATATTCCAAATGCCAAATTATATTACATCTGAAACAAGAACAGCTAATATCAGAGGAATAGCCTAATTATTTATGAAGCAGGAAAGTATGAAAACAAGTAGCTTTGCATTATAGCTGTGGAACAAAAGATCAGAAAGGGCTATGTTCCCTCCTAATCCCAAAATTACAAATATTAATTTATCTTCTTATGACCTCAGAAACATAATTCTTGCAAGTTAAGGAGTTAAGCCCATTAGTATAAATGTAAGGTAAACCTCAATTTTCTACTATTTCTAAACCAGACAGAAATTCATTTAAAAAATGCATTTTCTGGAACAAGGATTTGGCACAGTATGAACCTATATTTCCCTTGGGTTCCCAACATCAAAAATACAACATTTTTCTGTGTAGTTTCAAGGATGAGTTCTGTTCAGCTTGAGGGTAGCCTCTACTTTACATTGAAGGAGAAAAAGATTTATTCCATTGCTCCTCCATCATGCTCTGTGCTAGCAAAACAGGAAAGAGTTGATTATCCCTCAGTATCATTTTCTTCTTTGAAATTGAAAAGGAAGAACACAATAAAAAGGAGACAACTGTGATATATTAATCAAAGGAAGGGGGGAAATTGGTATTTAGGGAATAGAAAACAACTACAAATAAAACCAACAGAGCCATAACAAACTAGAAATTAAAAAACAAAACGAAACTATCACCACCAAAAAAAAAATAAAAATTGAAAGATCAACAGATAGATATAACCAGAATATATATAGTGGACTTTTACACACACAATCTGACAATCCAGCTGTAAAGATGGAAAGAGTATCTTTTTTTCCCTCTGCCAGTGTAGTTTGGATTGCCAGTGTTCAGCAACATGAGCAAGTAATGGCTGCAGAAGAGCCGGCATCCTAACACTTTGGAGTGCAACAAGTGTAATGTAGGGAAACATATTTAAAAAACATAAGACAAATAGAAGACAAATCCATTTGGACATCAGTTAGCATGTTTCTTTATCTCACTTCCTGAAAAAGTACAGTTTTATGATTTTATCAAAAATATTAATATAGTCATCCTTTATTTGGATTGAATATTTTTTCCAGAACATAACTTACTTTCAATTTATACATTTCCCAAAATTCAAGTTAATCCAATTTTCTTATATGAAACCCAAATATTTCTCTCTGGAAATGACAGCAAGGCATCTTACGAAAGTTCCAGTTTTCATATCTTATAGTCTATGGTCAAATGTTTTCAGCCACTTTCAGGTCTGCTGATGCATAAAAGGCTGAAGCGTGACACATGCTTTGTACAGGTACTCTTACAAGAATGCCCAGAGAGATATAATGGATATGTGAGAATGTCACAGACAGGAAAGCGTTTTCTTCCTTTATGGAAGAGTTTTATGCTGGATTAGAATGGTATCAGATATCTCTTCATGGAAATACTGCTCATAGCTTACTTAAAAAAGAAAGCTCAACAAGTAGCTCAGATTTGCTTACTGATATTCATTGGCACCACAGACACCAACTGGCACAGTATTTGTTTCATTAGTAGGTTGAAACAAAATACGGACTTTATAAAAAGACCACTGTATCGGTCTGTTCATTTAAAGTTGCTGGACATATCTGGGGTTTCTGAAGAACATATGTATCATCAGATGTGTGAAGCGTTCCCAGACATTCTCTCTCTGGTAATACAAAAAAAAATTAGTTTTCCAGGCTTTATATCTGGAGATTATAAGTTTTTCCTGCATGAGACTATTACAGAAACCTATTTATCTATGCCCCCCTAGGGAAAACCAGCTAGCCACAAATGGTGTTTTAAAGGATTACATAACAGTACTCACTATGGGCTATTTAATAGCTGTAAAACCCACAATGAAATCTGATTTTCAGACTGCACTTATATAAAGGCAGAGATTTTTAGCCCTTTGGAAACCACTTATTCAGCCATATCAAATGCACAACTTCTGCAAGCACTGGGTAACTTTGTTCTGTCTCTATAAGACTTTTTAGCTTGCTGATTTAATGGTGAAGAACCACCATGAGAAGCAATTATAAAAACCCCAAAAAACATGTTTTTGCCTTTTCAGCATTATATTAATTACATGTAAACACGTACCCAAGACTCATACGGAGAAATCTCATTAAGAGATTTCTGCAATAAATACCAATTAGGGCTCCACTGTGTGGATTTTATTAAAATAAGCCGCTGAAAGTACTTGTCTATTAGGGCCTAAGATGGGCATGTTAGCATCCTTCTAGATTTTATTCTGAGAAATATTTCTTTTTGACCCTTTCTTTACACAACATTACCAAGAAGTCAGAAGTAAGTTAGAGGAGTAGAAATGAAGTTTTCTGCTTAAACAAAGATGATCATCTATACTGATATCTGAAAAGGTTCTGAAAAACTGAAAAAAATCTGAAAAAAAACCAAAAAAAACCTTAAAAGGTTCCAGAGACTGACTCTAAAGATGGTAGGTTTTCATTTTAATATCCCAAAATATGGGCCTGTTTAGAGACCAATTATATGAACGTCCTTTCCTCCCTAAACCTTTACTATTTTTCTCCATTGTCAATCATTTCTACACAAAATGTGGATTCTTGAATTAGGCAATGATTAGGTTAAAAACAAGGACACGCTGTCTTGAAACACATTTAGCCAGTATGGTTGTGGGATGAAAGTGTTAGAGATTGAAACTTAGCTAAATTTTAAGAATCAGGATGACAAAAACAACTTCATGGGGGAAAAGAAAATTGTATGTAAATAAAATTCCATAAACTGTTAAAGGATATGAAGAACCACTTAAGAAATATAAGTCATTTGCACTTGAAGAAACTAGTTTAGTGTTTTTGTTTTTTATATAGCTATAAAACACATAATCAGTTTTTTACCTCTTTTGTATTTTGTTTGTATAATGAATATTATGATGTTATATGTAATAATGTGCACAATGTTCTACATGAGCTATGTGCAAATGTAATGTAAGATTTCATTTATTACATTATGAATTATGCAGTCTGAGGATGTCAAGTTCTCAGATGGGCAGAAAAAAGTGTCATTTTTCTCTTTTTTTCTTAAACCCAGAAAATATGTGAATACATGTTTTTTTCAAGCCTTGCTTTGGTCCAAGAACGTGAAATTTCCCACACTTGTGATTGACTAGTGACTCCAAAGAAATTCACCATATGTGGTTCTCAGAAGTATGTTTGAACTACCCTGCCTTAAGCCATGTTTTTCTTAAAAGCAATTTTAGTTAAAAAAAAAAAAAAAGTAATTTCATTTTACTGTATTGTCAAAAGTTTTCATTACTGTATAAATAAACAAGTAAATGACATCTGTAAAAATATATATCTAACTTCAATTCTTGTTTATACTGTACATAAGTGCAGAACCATGAACGAAACTTCATTTTAAATACTAAATATAATACAGACAGGGGTTGGTAGAATATTTCATATCTATTTTAAACTTTAATTGCATTGCCTTCTAACTTCAAGTTGAATCCTACACTAGTTGGACATTTGGTTGTAATACTGTAAGGAACTTTCCCATTTTTAATTAACTTTAAAATTACCCAAAGACATAATCTTTATAATTAAGCCTTCTGGCTGAACATCATTGCAGTTTAAAAGAAGAGAATCATACCCCATTGAGAGCCTGCCCAAGAGTATGGGGGTTTAGGAATACGAGCCTCTGCTTAGAGCCATTCACATCCCCGTCAGAAGCAGGCTCCCGTTTCAAGTACAGAAGCCTCTCAGCAATCTCTCTGTTACCAAACATGCCAATTTCAAACTGGATCATCAGTCACCTGCAGATTTCTGAAAATGTTTAATACCCACATTGTGAACTGTGAAAGTTACCTGTACTGCACTAAACAGCACTTAGCAAGGCATCTGTAGGAGCATGGCAATTTGCTTCTCTGACATTTTTTTTAATTGCTAAACAGAATTAAAAGTTGTTGCTTTTGGTGCTGTGTTGCCAACGTTTACACCATCTCACCAGCTTTTACTTTCTCATAGAAGAATTATTTTCTCATAGGATAGTAACTACCAGCTCCTATCTGGTATTTTCTTTTATGATAGAAAATCTCATTTTCTCTTTATTATCAGGAGGCCTTTCAGGCAACTTTTACTAATGTCATTTTTCCATTACACATGTATTATTTCTTCATTTCAGCTCACATTTCCTCAGACAGACAAATCATGATTCTCACAAAAGTTATGCCTGATATAGGCTCCAGTTAAACAGGATTTTTTCTGTTAGTTATAATATCCTATTCTATCCTAAGTAAAAACATTTAATTGGATGATTATTTACTGCATTCATCATTATGAGAATAGAGCCCTTATATCTTATTCTTCTCAGTGAATCATTAGATCTATGTTGACTCAGACTTACATAATTCTCTTTGGTTAGTATATATCATTTCATTAACTTTATTTATGCTGATGGTATAAAACTGGGATGAGTGGCTGATAATCGAGAAGGTGATGCTGCCCTCCAAACAGACCTGGTCAGGCAGAAGAAATGGGCTGACAGGAACCACATGAAATTCAACAAAGGGAAGTACAAAGTCCTGCACATGGGGAGAAACAACCCCATACCAGTATATGCTAAGTATATGCTAAGGGATGCAGAGCTGAACAGCAGCTTAACAGAAAAGGACTGGGGCTACTGGTGGACATCCAAATTGAACATAAGCAGGTAATATGTCCTTGTGGTAAAGAAGGCTGAAGGTGCATGAATAAGATTGTTGCCAGCAGGTTGAGGGAGGTTATCCTTCCCCTCTACTCAGAGCTGGTGAGGACACACCTGAAAAGTTCTGGGCTCCGCAACACAAGAGGAACATGGCCATACTAGAGTAAGTCCAACAAAGGCCTTTAAAGGCAATTGACTGAAGCATCTCACATATTAGAAAAAACTGTTCAGTTTGGAGAAGAGAAAGCTATGGAGGAATCTTATCAAATTATGCAATACTTGAATGGACTACACAAAGAGGACAGAGCCAGGCTCTTTTCAGTGATGCCCAGTGCCAGGATCAGATGGGCAAGAAATAAAACATTTCATTTCCCTCTAATTCCCTCTGAACATCAAGGGACACTTGTTACTGTGAGGGTGACTAGAGCCTAGCACAGATTGCCCAGGAAGGTTGTGGAGTCTCCCTCCTTTGAGACAGTCTGGACTGTCCTTCAAAAGACATCTGGACATGATCCTAGGCAACCTGGACTATGCAGCCCTCCTTTAGTAGGAAGGAGTTGGACCGGATGAAATTCAGACTTGCCTCCAACTTCAAACATTCTGTGATTCTGCAATTCTACTTGGAAATACAAGATCAATGAATTCCTCTGTCTAGCTTTTGAAGGCAAATATGTTACTCTGAAAGGATTTAGTACTTATGCTTATCAATTGCAAGAGAGTAGAAACTGTCAGCTTATTAAAAAGCCTCACCAGTCAATAAATTGGCCTATTGGCATTCTTGTATTTGTTTCTGCTCTGTACAGTTATCAGCTTTCACTTGACACTACTCTAAGCTTTCCTTACTACCGAAAATGTAAAAAAATTAAATATTAATAAAATCATGCATCAGGCTCCCCATAACCTTCAGTTGCAGCTGGCAATAAAATAGATTCTAAATTACATATTTGTGTTTCTTTACTGTAAAGGTGGATAGTTAAATTACAAGCAGGCATTTTCATTTGTTTATGTTTCTGACTGTTGCACTTGTTCTTTTAATAGTTTTAAACAAAATCAAGTTGTAAAGTAGGTAAGCAAGAATATTTATGCACTTCAGATCTAGGTTTCAATCTTCAATTGTTTTTCACTTGACCCTTATTTTTACCTCTTAACAACTTCACTATATTCTTATTATACCCCAGGCACACTTGCTTTCAGCTATGTGTATGAGCTAAGGTCTATTCTGTCCTTTAGCTTAGCCCAGAACCTGGCTTTAGATACAAAAGAAATGTGGCAAGTGCCCTAGCAATGTCCTAACAGCCTTTTCCAAAGGCAAGACATTTTCTCACAGTTGACTCAGCTGCATAGGAAGAAATCCCAGAGCACTGCAACACAAAGCATCAGGGCTTTGCTCCCTCGGGCACACATATACACGTGTTGGGGGACAGCAACACACAGGAGACTTTATTCTGGGAATACTTATACTCAGGTTAGGCTAACTGGAACACTCTGATCCCAGCGCTAATTAACGCAGATGAGTTTGCAATGGAAATATTCCCTACATAGATGCTCGCACCATCAATGCCTTCCCATGCACTTTTTGTACTTTCCCTCTGGGACTAATGGGTATTAGATGGCTGACGGTCACCAAACTAATTCTTCCTCCTAAGAATGAAACATTATGTAACATAAATATATGAATGGAACAGCATTAAAGAATAGAGTTTGAATTGATAAAATAATGACTAAAACGTTAGCTTCTCACCTCTGGCTAACAAAGAGGACAGAACACATGAATAAAGGAAGATGAAAATTCACTACAAAGAACAGAGGGACCAGGAAGCACCTGTTTGGTGCAATGAAAGGGCCAACATAGACACTACATCAAAATTGCTTTTCTTTCTTAAGATATGACAAGAACATTCCAGTGAAGCTGCTACTAGAAAATGTCTGTTACAAATGTAACCTTTTAGGGTTAAACCCTCTTGCTGTTCTTTGAGCCTGATTAGATGATTTGAAGTGAAAACCAAAAGCACTGGAGTTACCAATTCAGTCTTGTATCAGAGTCTGGCTCTTCTTTTGAAAAAAAAAAAAGTGAAAAAGGAAACTGGTTCAGTAGTACAATCCATGGGAGAGGATATGGAAACTGGCTATTCTTGAGTAGCAACCTATTTTGCTCTATAGTTTTGCTCTCCATCCATCACAACAACTGGAGAGGTATGAATCTCAGCATATACCTACAGGACACTGTGTCAAAACCATATGGCAGGCAGCTACAAGTACAATCTTCTTCTTTCATCTCATCTTAATCTAAACTTACCCTGGCACAACTTGAGGTAATTTCCTATTTTCTTATTACCTGGGAGAAGAGACTGACCCCCACCTCTATACAATCTCCTTTCAGGTAGCTGTAGAGAGCAATAAGGCCTCGCCTTAGCCTCCTTTTCTCCAGGCTAAACAACTCCAGCTCCCTCAGCTGCTCTTCACAAGACTTGTTCTCCAGTCTCATTGTGCTTCTCTGGACACACTTCAGAATCTCAGTGTCTTTCCTGTAGTGAAGGGCCCAAAACTGGACAGAATACTCAAGGTATGGCCTCACCAGTGACAAGTACAGGGGTTGATCACTTCCCTAATCTTACTCACCACACCGTGCCTGATACAGGCCAGGATGCTATTTGCCTTCTTGGCCATCTGGGCACGCTGCTGGCTCATATTCAGCCAACTATCTACCAACACCCCCAGGTCTTTTTTTGCCTAGCACCTTTGCAACCACGCTTCCCCAACCTTGTAATGCTGCATAAGGTTGATGTGACCCAAGTGCAAGACCCTGCACTTGGTCTTGTTGAACATCAGTCCATTGATCCAGCCTGTCCAGGACCCTATGCAATGCCTTTCTACCCTCAAGCAGGTCAACACTATATATATATATATACACATATATATATGTATATAAATATATAAGAGAGATAGATATATCTATATCAGTATATAAGAGAACTGGTCCCAACTCTGAGCCCTGGGGACCAGCACTCGTGATCAGCCAACAACTGGATTTAACTCCACTTACAACCACTTTGAGGGCCCAGCCCTCCAGCCAGTTTTTCACCCAGCGAACAGTACTCCTGTTCATTTCAGTCATTTCAAACTCTAGCATGATACTGTGTTTTCCATTTACATCTTGCTTGTAAGTCCCTTGTAAAAAAAAAAAAATTAAAGCATGTTAAATTCAGTTTTCAGTATTTTTCATTTTCTGCTTATTCATTTACCATACACTGTCCCTGCTGACTTTGCAGATTAGAGGTACTACGGCAGCGTGCTTTGCAATTACAGAATGAGATTTGTGATGTCTTATTTGAGGCCATATTTTTATGAACCTCACGTCACCATTTTAGTACTCCTCAGTCTCATGTTTCTGTTTTCCTTAGTACCATGTTTTTAATTCACTTTTT
The DNA here is from genome assembly GCA_028566535.1 of Scolopax minor. Taxonomy (NCBI): domain Eukaryota; kingdom Metazoa; phylum Chordata; class Aves; order Charadriiformes; family Scolopacidae; genus Scolopax; species Scolopax minor. The sequence goes on from JAOXNG010000012.1 coordinate 77,953,507, forward strand.
CCTAGATACATCTGATTCAATACTGCAATCTAACAGTTCTGTGCCAGCACCTCCCTATTTTTATACTAATAATTTCAATTAAGTCCCTCATAATGAGGGATTTCTTTAAAAATAGAAGACAGTGGTTCAATCTTGTTAAAAAAGATTAAACATATTCTGCTTGAAAGTATTTGTCTTAATTCCTCTCATTCATTTGCAATTAATTTCTTCAAATGATTTCTTTTTTACTTTCCATTTGCTTTCTTCCGTTTATCAAGATGGAATTTCATGTAATGCAGCTTAAGTACTATAATACATATTTATAAAGTAACACTAATTCTCTTCAGATTGGCATTTGGCAAACCAGATACTAATTTTAGGTGATGGTACTCACATGAGCACTTGATAACAATTATTCTCAACACCATACACTATTCTTATAAGAAGGTGAGAAAAGCATAATAATTAGTGAGAGCTTTTCTTGCAATAGTAAGTATAGAATCATAGAATCACAGAATGGTTTTGGTTGGAAGAGTCCTTAAAGATCATCAAGTTCCAAATCCCCTGCCGTAGGAATGGACACCTCCCACTAGACCAGGTTGCTCCAAGCCTGACCTTGAGCACTTCCAGAGACAGGGCATCCACAACTTCCCTGTGAAACCTGTTCCAGTGTCTTATCCCCCTCACAGTAAAATATTTTTTCCTAGTATTTAATCTAAATCTCCCCTCTTTCAGTTTGAAGCCATTACCCCTTATCCTATCACTACATGCCCTTGTAAAAAGTCTCTCTCCAGCTTTTTTTGTAGGCCTCTTTAGGTAATGAAGGTTGCTAAAAGGTCTCCCTGAAGCCTCCTC
>JAOXNG010000012.1:77978718-77995579 GCA_028566535.1 Scolopax minor
GTTCTTGATACAGGCCAGGATGCTGTTAGCCTTCTTGGCCACCTGGGCACACTGCTGGCTCATGTTCAGCCGACAGTCGACCAACACGCCCAGGTCCTTTTCTGCCAGGCTTTTCTGCCTTCTTCCCCAAGCCTGTAGCGCTGCACGTGGTTGTTGTGACCCAAGTACAGGACCCGGCACTTGGCCTTATTGAACCTCATTCTGTTGGTCTCAGCCCATCCATCCAGCCTGTCCAGATCCCTCTGCAAGGCCTTTCTACCCTCCAGCAGAACAACACTCCCACCCAAATTTGCTGAGGGTGCATTCGATCCCCTTGTCCAGATCATTGATAAAGATGTTGAAGAGAACTGGCCCCAGTACCAAGCCCTCTGGGACACCACTTGATTTTACTATTTAACATATGTATCTCTAATTCATATACAATACATGTAACAAATAGATAACAATCACTGATTATTTTACGGTCAAAAATATTCAGAGAAACAGTTACTGACCCATCAAAATGCAAATAACTAAATCGCTTTACCCTTTGTGCTTTACATCCTTCAACATGTGAATAAAATACAAAAATGATGGGTTCATTCCAATGCTAACTGGAGAATCAGCTTTAATGACAATAAATGTACTTTTATTTACATTTAGAGATCACAGTGTTAACAATAAGAGTCCAATCCAGTCTGTTACAGTAAGAGACTAATCCAGTAAGAGACTATCAGTTTCAATGTTTCATAATTGAGATAAAGTAGATATAGCTATTTGCTGCATGGTAAACTGCACAACATTGAACTTACTACTTGGGTCTCTCCAATTAAAGCTAAAAAGCCTTAGTCTCCCTCCCTTTCTTCCATCTATTCCACATTTTCTTTACTGCCAGGAACTTTCAGTGGCTTTTTTTCAGAGTCTTTTTTTTGGTTCTGCTATTTGACAGCTCATGGTAATTACATATAGCCATAATCCAAAGACTGCCCTTACACACACCTGATGGAACAATGCTATTTAATAACCAGTTATTTCCATTACTAAACAGCAGATATCTTATCTACAAAGAACACTCCCTATGGGTTGCCAGCATTTAAAAACAACACAATCCTGTTTAACTGTGTTTTACAGGACTATATGCTCACAGAGACCTCAAAGTCAGTGCACATAAACCTGTTAGACCTAGATCAAGTTCCTCTTGGACAATAATATCCCTATGAACTGTACTGTTCATGTGGTTTTCATGCACTGAGCCCACACTGAGAAATTGTAAATCTGAATGGTTTAACAGTTACACATTTTGGTTTTTTAATGCTCAAGGCAGTAAGACAAAACCATTCACAGGGTTTTGTTCCAGGACACACCAAGCATCCAAGTTGGAAAGCTGAACTCTATTTCAAAGTAAGGTGAGACCCTCTGCAGGACAATTCAGATTCTCAAGTCAGAAACCTGCCTTTCTCTCCACTGCCAGCACAGGAAGCCCAGCTGTCTTCTTTAGGCACCTACACTGGATAGGGAGTAATAATATTTCTCTTTAGCAGCTAGGAGGTGAAACAATTTGAGTTCCACCAGTGCGTGGAACCAAAATATTCAGCATGTAGGTGTGAGAAAATTGAGGTGTATTCATGTTGTTCATGGGAAACTAGACAGGTTACAGATAATAGTTCTCTTAATTCCTGAACTGCATATTATCTTGCTACCAATAAAGAAACAAAAGGAAAACCCCCTATTTTTTCTACTAGGATTTCAGCACCTATCCCTGTGCTGGGCTGTCTTATGAAAGACAGATTGTTAAATATAACCACCTGAAACCAAAGAGGAAGTCAGGTAGCTTGAAAGTACTCAGTCTTCTATTTAAAAAAAGCCTAAAGAGTAAAACGAAAAGAACAATCTGTCTGTGGGGTGACACAGTTTACAACTCCACCTATGCTGAAACTTCATGGAAACATACAAGCTGGAAATATTCAAACACCACCCAGTAATACATCTGGGAAGAGTAGATACTACCCCAGAATGTGGCAGGGAGGAAGGGGAAAGAGCCCTTTAGAATGCACTTTGTATTCAGCTGCAGTGGTTCTGCACTTTAGGAAAATCTTTACAGCTTTCAGGTGGTACCCTTCTACCCAAAAGGTGCTTCTTGCTCCCAGCCCCTCTCCACAAGAGACAGAAGAGAAGATAAACATTTGCTCAAGGGATGACTCTGTTCTTATGAGAACGACCTTGTTTGACATTTGAATAGAATAGAATATTTCACTTGGAAGGACCCTACAACAATCACCTAGTCCACCTGCCTGATCACTTCAAGGCTGACCAAATGTCGAAGCAAAATATTAAGGGCATTTTTCAAATGACTCTTCAACACTGACAGACATAGGGCACTGACCACCTGTTTAAGAAGCCTGTTCAGTGCTTGACCACTCTCTCAGTAAATAAATGCTTCCTAATGTCACATATAAGCCTCCCCTGACACAGCTTTGAACCATTCCCATGCATCCTGCCACAGGATACCAGGGAGAAGAGATTACCAATCACCAATCAGGTTCTTGCAAAGACACTTCTCTTTACCTAAAAAAGTTCCTAGAGAGACTACCTAAAATTAAACCTATATCCATTCCTTATCCTAATCTTCAGCCACATGGGCTGTATTCTCAAACCTTCACATGCAGTTTTCCAAAGCTCAAAACATCCCTCTAGATTAACTAAAAGGGATGCACATCATTGTCCAGTTATCTCCTCAATTTGAATTCAAAATGAGAACTTTGAGTGTTCTGAAAAGAACAACTTGTTAAGAAGCAATATAGACTATTTCTCTAGACTTTATAGAAACTATTGTCTATATGATGACAAATTAGTTGGATTGGTGCAAACGGGAATGAAATTTCTCTGATGAAATAAAGGAATACAATAACCATGCAAAGGCTTCTGTACATATTATGCTTCTTAGTGTCATGGGTAGTTTTTAATGTATTTGCAGGTGATGTTATATGACAGTATAGACACTATGTTCTTTGGCAAGTTCTACATGAGTGCATTACTACCGTGCAATAGAATTTGGATTTTAAATCATTAATTTCATTTCAGTTTAAAGAAAACAATATTTTACTTGAGACAAAATTCTGGAAGAGTTTCTTTGCACATTATATGTGTGCGTGTCCCATTTTTGAATTTAGCGAATCAATCCAAACTCTGTTTACAACAGGCAAAGTCTGTAACAATATAGATACTGAAACAAGAATAATCTACAATTTAAAATAACAATATTTTTGTAGTTGATAATAGCATCAAAGAGCAATTTATCTTCCCAGGAGCAAAGAATAAAGCACCAATTTGTTCTTTTGAAGAAGTTTCTAATGTAATGACCTTCATTACAATACAGGAAATTCTGCGCAGCATAAATATCTACTAATTGTTGTGTCCCTCTTGTCAATCTTTTGCCTTAAATCAAATCTAACTCTTCCAAGAAACTTCTACTTTATTGTGAATATAAAATATATGCAATAAATGTTCTAGTTTGTGGCAATGGATTATAGACTATATATAGACTTCTGAGTTTCCTGGTGAGCCAAAAAATAATGGGATGGCTGGTCCACTTCACAAGACAATAATCCAGTTTGAGCAATAATCAAACAGCTAACACTAGGTTTCCAGGATGAATAGCTTTCACTGATATGAACTACAATCTGGTCACATAACTACTGCCACAATTAATATTCCACTGAGTTTCTTTCTTCCCGACTTAGTTTAAAATAGACCCCACTATTTTTCACTTGTTCAGCCTACAGCCTACAGCCTACAGCTGAAATGTTTAAGTTCAAATTCCTCAAGGAGACAAAGATTCTAAATTAATGTTTTGGAATCCATATTGCTTGTAGGGTTTTGTTTCATGGAAATTTGCATATTCAGACAGAAGAATAATCTACATGTGTCCATGTCAGTTCACTTTTCCCTATTCTTAAGGGCCCTAGTTTCAAGTCTGAGCTATACTTTACACAAATGAAACAAAGCACATTTTGGAAATAAAGCAAACATCCTCCATTTGTCTTAGAAATGAAGCTTACCTCCATCATGATATAAAATATGTTTAATCTTTTTGATACATCAGGTTCTTAAAAGGCCAATAGCAGCTAGTTGGAGAAAAAACCCACACTTTTATTTCTGCAGAAGAATAAAACAATCACATTATACACCATGCACTTCACAGAGAACAAGCTGCTGTGGTGGGTATGATCTCAGCAGAACCAGAGGTGGAGTGTGCTCTCCACAACATCCTTGATTTTCCCTTCCACTCCCAGCACAGACTTATTTTACAGAATTGACTCTTAGTAGAAAGAAAAGATGAATTGATGAGTTAACTGCAGCCCCACACTTCAGAAAACTTTCACTGCTATCACTTCTAATTTTAACTCCTTCAATAGATTCTTCTCATGTAGCTTGCCAGTTCCATTAGCATTAGAAAATGATGCATTAGATACTATGAGAAACAGGACTTAATGCACAGAAGTCTATATGAGACTTTGTGGAGCTGTATGTCATACAACTGCTTCCAAGCATACTTTCATAACTCATGTCATACATGGAAGAACAAGATAAATGTTGCCTATGTATCTATTCATACTTCATTTTTCTATTTTTTGATACTGTTATTTTGTTGCTTCTTACATGCATTTAACATCAAAAAGAAAATTATCTCGCGTGTTTTAAATGCAAGTCTGATGAATGACAAGAAATACATATTAATACCTGTCACAAGGTCCAAAAATAAGGAAATAGCAGCTAAAGTTTCCAGTGTACTACTGTAGTTGGTGCTCTCACTGTGCACTGAACCCCTGAAAATTATCAGATGATCAAATGTAAGGTTGTATTGAAAGAGTAAGTTTCAAAACATAACACTCGACTAAGCCATGTTTCTTTACAAGAATGTACTTGTACTGTGAAGCTTAAACAAGATTCATACATAATGCGACATTTGGAGATTCTATCATTTCCAAAAGTGACTAGATGTGATAAAGCATTGCAATCACTTAATTTATGATGTAGACTTCAAAATATTTAGTTCATATTCAAAAACTGCTGCAGAAGACAACAACATTGATCCAATAAGAAAAGGAAAACTAATGTTGGACCGAAGATGCAAAGTAACATCTCAGAAAAAGGAAGAATTTACTTTGCTGTAGAGATCTAGCAAGATCCATTAGCATCACATAAGTAAATTTAGTTGAAGCAGTCTTTTTTTTAAAAAAAAAAGGCGAAAAAAACCTTAATAGTATTGAAGAACAGTGTTGTTTTTCATTTGAGAAGCAGGTAAATGCATACTATCCCCTTATTTTTCAATCCTCCAGTATGTAGTCACTGTACAGCAAAGTGTTCATCCTCTTCATTTCTTAGTTCATAAGTCATTTACGTTGTCTGTCCTATTTCCTACGCATGCAGATTCTTTCCTACTTATTAAACTTATTTGCCTTTCTTATATGAATGCTATGAAATAAATACTCTTACATAACTTGCCTCAAAAAAAAGTAAGCATAGTTTTCAGTATGGGCTACATCTGGATGGCATGTGTGATCTTCCAGGCTACATCTACATCAAATTGTGACTATTTGAAATTTAAAAATACATGAAATTATTTCATCTAAAAATAATAAAAAAAGATCATGCATGAAAATCATATCTTCCTGATGTTAAAAAGTTTATTTGGGGTATTTGGTTGGTTGGTTTGTTTTTTTAGGGTTGTTTGGGGATTTTTTTTTTTTTTTTTTGTATGACAAAGGAAAATATAAAATCATTCATTCATCAGAATATAATACTACAATACATGAAGAAACACTTCCAAAAGGCTATTTCCTTTTTGAACAACTTATTTCAGATACTGTATTTGAACTTCTAAGAGGAGCCTTGGCTTACATTGGCTTACATGGTTAATGTCACTAAGTTAGCTTGCAAAACCAAGATAAAAATTATAATAATTCTCTCATATTTAGAAAGTTTTAAAATAAAACTATAATATTAGGTTATTAGTTCCACAAATGAGATATGTTAAAAAAAAAAAAGCCCATGGATAACTTTTCTTGAGCCAAATTCCAAGCTAGTAGCTCCTTAAACTGAGTAAGTTTGTTTCCCCTTTTCAATTGTTCCAACATAGGGTTCTTTTAACCTCATTCACAAGAAGCTTCCATTTCATATTCACCACATCACACTGAACGGAAGATCAGCAATTAACATATTTTTAGTTCCTCTGAAATCTACTCAACCCTCTCTAGTTTTCTTAACTTGTTTTATAACACCATATAGTAAGATAATATTTGTAGTGATAAACTGTCCTTGCATAAAACTGCTTTTGTGATTACCATAAACTTCAGTATTTTATCACTAATAAAAGAAATTTATTACTTCCAGAACTTTGTGGATGAAGCAATTCATGAGAGAACTCTAATGTCACTTCCCTATGTTTTAATTTAACCATCTGTAAAATGGAGATACTATATTATACTGTCTTGCAGGTTCAAAGATTATGTATGTCCAGTGATCCATGAAAAATCTAAACATTTTATTTGGTTCTTACATTTTATTAACCATATGCCACATTTATATAGCTAGTAGAACAAGGCTCCATTTGCTTCACAATGCAAAAGACCTAGTGATAACTGTATAAAAATTTTACAGCTATAATTAATGCAAATGCAATGTGAATACTAAACAATTTTCTCTTCCTTATTCTGAAATGGATTTGTGGTCCTAAATTTTGTCAGAGCTGTTACCTTGCTAGCAAGAGACTGCATGTTACTTTACTCAGCTTTCATACTAATTTTCCCAGAATTCCAGAGACAATGATAAGAAATACAGATGTTGTTTTAATGCTTGCAAACCAATGAATGTCTAACATGGCAAACCCCTTGATGTTAATAAACTTTTTGTCTTAGGACTACTTTACCATCAGCTCCACAGTAATCACTAGTGAGTATTTACTAAATTGGCTACCTTGCTAATGCTATTGATTATAGCTACAAACAGTAAGCATAAAGGATCAGAAAACCAGAACATTGTTACTAGAGAAATGAAGATTAGGCAAACCTCATCAAGCTTTAGTAAAAATATGTAACATTCCATATAAAATTTAAGTGGTAGATATTCAGAGGCATGCAAGCCATATTCCAACAGCATCATCCACCTTTATTTTTCCTTTCTTTTGTTTTCGGGTAGTGTTTATATTCTCATTTCAAGTTCAGTTGCAGCACTTTGCTCACATGGTGCTGGATCTCTCCTGCTCGTGACTTTCTGCCTGTTTTTTCACTCTGCCAGTTTTCCCTGCAAGACTTTCCACTGTAGGTTTTCTAACCTACTTATTTCAACTGATGATTTAGAAACCCTTCTTCTCCCACATTTAGGGTAACAGTGTTTACCGTGTTTCCATAACAGAGGCATTGAAGAATCATTAAAATCCAACAAACCATAATTAAAGAACACCACACAGAGAGAAAAAATCCTAATCAGAAAGCAAGTTTCTTCCTGTCACATGAAATCTTAACTAGACTTTATATGCTCACTCTTTGCCTTTTCTTCACCAGTTTATACTGAATTGTTTTTGCACAGTGGAATAGATGCACAAAGAACAAGAAGATTGGGATTTGAATCACATTATGAAAGGGATATTTTTTACTTTCTGAGTTCTCTAGTCCTATAGAAACTATATAGGGAGGAAGAATGAGAAACAATGTATCTGTTGCTCAGAGTTGTGGGAAACAAGTCACAGGTTGAGGTTGCAAAGGAACTCTTCTGTCAACATATATTAAGCAATATTCAGAGCACACTCTTTAGCATAGCAGCAGAAAAAAAGATGCATTTTGTGAATTCCAAGGGTCTTCTAAGTGCTGGATAATCCCTGGGCTACTCAACTCCAGGAAAATAATATAATAATTGAAAAAAAGTTGAAGAGGAAACATTTGGAAGAGTCTGCCTAACAACAACTACTTCAGGTACATTTGAAACTATCCTCCCAAATTGTTACAAGTTTAAGTGGCTTTTTTTTTTTTTTTTTTTTTACAGTAGCATCACAAAAGTGAAATGAACAGAATTAACCCATATTTCATGTTTTTGTAGGCTACACTAATTCTCCAGAACCAGCAAAATAACTCCTTACTTCCTGACAATGTCTTCAATAAAACATTTATTCAGCTATCCCTATTTTATCTTAAAAAGATTTACTGCATATCTAGATATCAAAAGTCAAATGCAGAGGAAAACAAAATCAAACAATAAACACAGCAACACCATTATGAGGACAGAACAATACAAGCAGGTGAAAGAGAGAGAATGATTCTGCTAAGGGGATACTACGATATCAAAAGGCAAGCAAGTTCACAGCAAGATCAGTTACAGTGAGTCACTGCTGAACTACTTTAGCTTATCTTCCTTCCTACGTGTGGATTAATATTTGTTATAAATTTAACTTAAAATAGTCATCAGGTATTTGCTTTTCTTTGGATGGAAAAAACCAACATGTACTGAAGTTTTCCTAGGAGGTTGAATATATGTTAGATAAAGCTAAAAAGGGTAAGTTTTTTTCCAGTGGATGTAAACACAAAACCACAAAAGCTAGTGAGGCTTTTATCTGAAGAAATGACAATGCATATTGAAAACCATTCTTGCATTGCCAGGCCACTTAAAGAACTTTAATCCAAAGTCTGTTGCATCATGCACTCACAATCCTGCATTAGGAGCTATTTAAAAAAAGTATCTAATAAACATGTAGGAAATACTTCTAAATTAAAGACGATAAGCAGTTTCTTCCCATTTTTTAGTTACAGAAATAGTTTATCCACACCATTCAAGTAAAAATTTATCTCTTATAAATGTATTCTATCGACTTGCATAGACTCTTCCACGCACTTTAGAACTGCTTAATATCCACATTCAGAATGAACTGTGAACAACAGCAACAAAAAATACCTTCAACAGAAGATAACCAATACATTTCAAGTGTATCGCATGACAAAGTCCGCATTTGCTTTTGTATTCAGGGGACTCAGGTATGTCAAGATGATTTTGACTTAATTACCTCAGAGAAAAATATGGCCAAAATTATTCATATCTTGTTCAATAACCATGAAGAAAGGATAACCTTCAAACACATACATAACAAAAATGTATGATTCATAGCTGCCCAAAAGTGTAATAAAATGTCTTTAAACAAATGGTCCCATCTAACATGGCAGTCAAATTAATACTTTTGCAGAAAGAACTACAAAATGGCTGGCTTGTAGGAAGATTTTTTCCTTCATTCTTTGACTGGGAGTGCTATAGCAGGATGCCAAGACTGCTGTATGGGGAAGTATAGTTTATACAGCAAGCTAGGAAAAATTCTTGATGCTCTGTGGTGCATGCTCTTGTCTGAATCAAGAGCGGCTGAGACATGGTAAAGTTTCGTTCATATCATACACAAGTACTCCAAATTATTTCCTTGGGTTTACATCAAAAGAAAACAGCAAGAATTGATGAATTATCTCCAGAATCCTTCTGCTAATAGCCAAAACAAAATGCTTTTTAAAAAAATATCTATTGCCAGATTTATATTCATGTGTGCCTCTCCTGTAATTTAGTCAATGTCTCTAAATCTGTGATACTATGTTCTGACTACTGTATGAAAATAATCTAAAATCTGCTCAAATTCCAAATTAATCTAAAAAAAAAATCTAAATTTCAATCTATTTTTTTTAGATGTTATTAATCTATAAAAGAAGTTAAAAATCTCTTGCCATTCCTTAGGAAGTTATATTTTGTATTATGAAGCTCAGGAGAAAATGAACAGAACTGAGTATATTATTTCAAGAACAGAGAGGATGCACTAATATCTTTCATATCACAGACCTCTGTCCCTCATGCTAGAATTACCTGTGGATATTTACTAAAGAGAACCCTTTTTTCATTTAAGTTTGGCTTTTTCAGCTGTTTTAACACTGCTTGTCATATTCATCAATCTGAAGTGAACTGTTTATTGGTACAACTTAATCTCACTAATTCCTGTATCATTTAAGACAGAATTGTGCATTCCGGGCAGCTCCAGCTACTCTTTCCCAAGCCTGCAGTGCTGCATGGGTTTGTTGTGACCCAAGTGCAGGAACCAGCACTTGGCCTCATTGAACCTCATTCCATTGGCCTATCGATACCGTGCAAAGGTGTTTTGGGTATTATTTTTCCTTTTTATGTTTTTTTTGTTTGTTTATTTTATTTGTTGTTCCCCTCTTCCCCCATGAAATAAAACACCATTTGATTAAGTACTCACACATTTCCGTTTTCACCAGATATTATTCTGACTTCTTCAGCTCCCATGCAGCCATCTACATGACCTAGATGGTTTTTCCAGAGAAACCCAACTTTTGAAATGTTCCCAGAAATTTCAGTATCAATATAGTTCAAGTATATGTTGCCTGGTTTGAAAGTGCCCCTGTCAAAAGAAAAGCACAGAAGTGATGCTCCGTGTTCTTTACAAATGAGAGGGGGAAGGAGGAAAGGAAGAAAGAGTATTACCGTTTTTCCATTTTTTCAGCAGTTTTAAACTTACTTGTCAATTGTATATTTTTTGCTGATCCCGTTAGTTCCAGTCAAGGCTATATCTATATTTCCCTTCATGGCTTCTGTTGCAGATACTCTGATGCGTATCTCTTTTCGCCAGCCTTTGAAAACAAAATGAAATGGATTATGGTTGCAAGGAGATTTCTTTCCTAATGGTAAAACTTCTCGTGTGTTTCAATGTCTTCCAGGGAGAGGAAAGGATTGCACAAATGTGCTTGGAAACAAATAAAATGTTACTCTTTATTAAGGCAAATGTTAGTTCTGCGGGATTCTGGTAGCACATACTGATTTCAAGAAACCAGGTTTGGGAAGTTTTTGTACTAGATTTAATTTTGGCTATTTAAAGGAGAATCTCTTCACCGACTTCATAAAGTTATATTTGGTTTCAGAATATGGTTTTTATAAACTACACAGTTTGTAAATGTTGAAATTAATGTATTCATTCAGATTTGAGAAATGGCTAGTTTCTCTATGCTCAAATACTCTATGTTCATTTTTTTACCTTTTGCTCTTACGGAGATGTGGCATAAGATTTTTTTTTTTTTCTTAATTTTGCTTTCATATTTTATTACCTATAGAATAAGGACCTCAGAGACTCTCTTGCCTTTGCAGTTCACCACCAGTGATGGATTACAATTTATTTATGAATTTTCTTATCTTCCAGTTCTTTGGCTGGTTCTACATTAATAACAATTAAAACTACCATTCATATTAAACCCTGCCATTCTGGCTTGATGAGTTTTGCAAAAATACCCCAAAATGATCTAGTTTCATAAATTTTTGTAAATAAAACCAATGCAGCATTGATTTGAAACTTTGCACTTTCAGCATAATATTCCTCCCACCTTCAGCTTTATAGAATTTTTTGAAGCTGTCATCTAATTAACAAAATTTTAATCGGGTTTCTAGCTCAGAGGTCAGCATCAATTGATCTGTTCCTATAATTAACTCAGCCTTTCCAAGACACTGCTGGTACTGCATGTTCCCAACACACCTGAAACTCTAGATTTTGTACTGAGAGGTGTTCATGAACTCTAGCAGCTCCCTGTAGATGTGTAAGATATTTGTTCACACATAATTCATTGCAACTTTAGAATTCACCACCCAAAATGAGCACTTACGAGCATATGGAGTGGAGGGTCCTGTATTTAAATAAACCCTTTGCTCTTCTTTTTCAGTTTTATGTAAAAACTTATCAGCATAGTGACCCATCAGTGGACATCCTTCCTTTGGACATGGGAAGCAGTCTCCCTGGAGGAAAGTTATAATGTGTGTTACAAGACATGTGTTTTAATTCCATTTCTTAAACTTTAAGAAATTAGGATATTTCAGCTTTTCCCCAGCATTTTTGAAAGTTATTTGTTTCAGATCATATTTTCAGTATTTATCAGTGTGGTGAAAAAAGGAGTTGGCTTTGTCAGTCAGCTTATTTCATCTGGTTGAAAATCAGAGAGAAACAGGTTGAAAATCTGGCCCAATTCCTTATGCTTTTGCAGAGACTGTAAGTAAATACCTTAATGCGTGTTGCGCCTTACTACCTGATCTGTAAAACACAGGCAATATATCCATCTTTCATAGGGTCCATTGAAAGGTTGCCTCCTATTTATTATAGGGTTGGTAACTATATTTGCAAGCAGATCTGTCTGGATATCTCACTTGTATGGTAAAGATATTTAAACTCAGGAATACTGAGGGTTGTGGTCTCACTTTGGGATATGTTCTGTCTGCATTTTAGACTTTACTCCCTTGCAGTAACCTTAATGAAATGAATCTACCTGCATAGATCAAACATTCAGATCAAGACCTTGATATCCCTGAAAAAAAAAAAAAAAAACAAAAACAACTGTATATATTTTCAGTGAAAGTGATTTAATTGCAATTGGAAAAGATAGCATTGTTATATTTCAGTAGTTCAGTTTTGATATTTGGGAAATTCTGTAGGATCTGGTATTTTTGGATCTTTGGCTATTTGGGCATTAGATGAATAAAAGGCTAAATGTTCATTATCAAATTATTATGAGGCTGAAAAAAAACATTTTCCTTGCGTCATTAATTGCATGTGGTTAAGATTTCCAAGTCCTGAATTACATCAAACTTTCAAGTTTTGTGGCAACAAACATTAGCAACTTTTTCACAGCATTGTAATCTTTCTTTTTGGGAGTAGATGGAAATAAATTCAAATGTGTCTTCCTCCTTGGCCAGTCCTCAGTAGCATTGCCAGAACTGATCCACAAAAAGCCCAATAGTAACTGGGCATGATACACCAGGACATTATGCTTCCTTCTTTGTCGTGCCACCTGAGGGTTGTGTGAACAATGATGTGCTGTATAAATATCTCCCCTGCCCTATATAGTAGAGGTGTTTATTGATTATACATATGTTCAGACATTTCTGATATCCAGAGGCTGTTCTCTTGATGATGGGTTCCACCAGGTTTAGATGGACTTCCTTCAACCATGTCCCTTACTGTTGACCTATGCAAAAGGTGAAACCTGCCCTTGCCCCTCTTATCCCTCTTACACAGCTCTTCATCTCTCTCTTTGCAACTCTTTTTGGTGGATTTGGTGTTTGTGTTTTTGTATTTACCACCCTATTTTCTTCTGGATCTTTTTTTGTGAATTTTTTGGTTTTACATTTTGCCTGTTTTTTGGGTATTGTCTGGTGAGGGTAGTCAGTGGGTCTGCATAGCCGCCCTCCTGTATCCCAAGATCCAGAATGTAGACATTTTCCCAGAAGTTATTAAGAGAAGAAGGGCAGGACTATAACCCCTCAGATAAACGTATACCTGGTACTTACCAATACAAAGTCTTGGTATGTTTCACACTGATACCCAACAAACCCATCGGGAGTGATAATACTCTCAGCATAATACCGGAGACTTCTTTTATGTCCACATCCAAAAGCTCTGTATCCTGAGGAAAAGGCCAGGTAAAAAAAGATTAAAGCTATACGTTAACATACAGCCCATGCCAAAACAACATTTGCAAGTCTTTTTTCCTTGAAAGCATTTGCACATAGAAATTTAATTTAATCTGAAGTCTCAGATTAAAAAGAAGTAATAATTAGATGATGTTTAAAGTGTGATTTATTTCATTTTATAGTAAAATGTGTACTTATGGCTACATATATTTTTTGATGGGGAAGAGCTAGGTTCTAATCTGTGTGTTGTTGTGCTGATGCCAAAATTCACAGAGGTGGAGATACACCAAGGTGGTGGTCATGCAGCCCCCTGTCCAGCCGTGGGTACCTAACTGCTTTTACTTCAGCATGAGAATAGAGGAGGATTTAGGAGAATTTCCCTTTGATATTTCAAAGACTGGAATAATTCATAGTTACAGAGTTTGTAAAGCATATAGTAGTTACTATGAAGTAATTTTAATTTGCTTACCATTATCACAACATGGTATTTTGTAAAACCACAGTTTCCACTCATTTCTAGAATTAAAGATAATTGTAGTAATTATTTTAAGTTCAGCGGCTTTCAATGTTTTTAAGCTCTAGAAAATCTGCAGTCATTTGAGAGTGGTGATTCTGTGAAATGCTCTGAAAAGCAAGATGTTTGGCAGTGTGTCCTTGATTTTGTTAGAATTATTTGAAACAAGTACATTTTCCCATCAGAATGAAATTTATAAGCAGGCAGTGCAGGAAAGAAGAAAGTGTAATTTGGGTCGTGTTTACAGGTCCCTTGTAACAAGTACTGTCTTCTTTGGTTCTAAAGTCTCTTCTTTATCAAAGCACAATATAACAAAGTTAGGTTGTATAAAAATAGGCTCTACTCTGCTTCAGCACGTATGGGGGCCCACCTAATCACAGGGTGAAGTCGTGGAGGCACTAAGTAATTACAAATCGGTGCAGTTTATAGTGAAATCTGAGTTTCACCTACTGTCAATATCTGTTCATCTTAAAGACAGACCAGTTGGTACTGACCAGTTGACACACATTGTTCTTTACATGAGAAAAATCACACCAAAAACTCTCTGAAATTTGTTTTTGTCCTTTTTTTTTCTGAAAATAATCTGCATCATCAAGGCATTCTTTTCATTATCTTTTCATTATTGTTTCCTCTTTAAAACTGATTCAGGAGGGTCTGTGCTTTTAACTATAAAAACTTCATCTCTTACTGCTGGATTATTTTGTATTAGTGTGGAATTCACTTAACATCTATACAGTGGGAGCAGAATACTCCTACTGCATCAAATGCTGTAGAAAGGAGTTACTAAATAGCATTTCTAAAACCAGTAATACATAAAAGCACTATAGAAATGTCAATATTATCAAACAGAAGACATATGCACAAAGTAAAGCTTAACCAAGAGGCAGGAGCTAAAGTTGCCTCTAATTTTAGGAGCTGCATGAACAAACAACTCCAAACACTTGTGTTCAGTTTAGCTGGGCTTCTCCCTCACCATAAAACATTGCAAACAGAGTTGTGAAATATTTGTGGAAAATATATTCTTTTTCTTCTGAAAAGGCAGACATTCTTACACAATCTGATTGGAAATTGTTTTGGTTCCCAGTGACTTTGTACACAGCCACCTTTCAGTCCTCTTTTGTTACAAAGTTCTCCAACCAGATCTAGGACTGAACACTTTTGAAAGCCAATTACTTAACTAGCAGCAGGGATTTCAAAACATTTATCTGTGAATAACAGATATTCTTATTTTTGTAGGTTAGGACCAGAAGGCAGGATTTTGGGCTTCTGTTGTGCTGGATCGCAGGGTAATTCTGATTAACTGCCCAGCTTTCTTTGAAGAACATGAACTATTAATGCAGCGGTCATTTTATCATCTGTACTTTTAACCTTGTGCTGTTCCCTTTGAAGTCACTAAAATTGTTAATGGTGTAGATGAGTATGTCTGGCCCCACTAACATTGGGACTAATGTCTTCCTAGGGATAAGATATTAAAATATTCATTTTTGGATTATCCTTGAATGAAACTTTACTGGTCCTTCATGTGTGCAATTCCCACTGAGGTTATTTGGTCAGCAGAGTGACAGGTTCTTGTAACAGGTTGTGATGATCAAGTCTGCAGTTTCTATCTGGAATTTGGTTAGTATATTAGAAAATTGGTGGGTATTTCACAGGCAGCTTTAAATCTTCCATTTTTGAGCATTCTCTCCCTACTCCAAATTTGAGCTATATAAATAACATATACATTCAAAATGCATAGCCTTTATTTCTCACTGTAGCTTATAATGAGGTATTACTTCTTCTTAAAAATATATTTACCTCTCATAAGGTCATTGATGTTCCGAGATGCAGGAGGTACCCGAAGTTGCTTACACCCTGGCATCTTCTTCCCACCATTTGGGTAAAAATCCAGGTGGCCACATGTCTGAAGAATCCCTGGAGCTGAAATGCAGCATGAATTAAGGCTGATCACTCTCAGGTACACCACGGCCAAAGTCAGTCTTTGGGCAAAAAACTTACCAAAGTCAAAGAACAGATGACCAGCGTGAGTATGAATTATATCAACAAATTTTGCATCTGAAGGATCCAGCCTAACCATGGTGGGAGTATATTGAAAAAGGGGCCCAGCTGGATCCAGACCTAAATAAACGGAGATACATCTGACTGAGTAAACAGTACTATATGTATGTCATCACATACAGTCTGTGTGCACTGTATGTCACTACATTTTGACCATTTTGTGGTCCACGGCAGCCAGCAAAACAAGCAGGCTTTTAGTGGAACGGTGGCCAGAAGCATTGCAGTGCAGAAAAAGGCAGATGGGTGCTCGACTTACTTTTGCGGAACAATGTTATAAGAAGAGGTTTGGTGGTTTTTTACTTGTTAGTGAAAGATATGAAATCTTGATGTGTTATTCTGAGCATGTAGGCTAGTCTGAGAGCTTTTATTTGGTCAAAAATCTAATCCCAGTTTCCCTGACTTGCTTATGTGACTGCTCAGAGTGTATGCAGCTTAGTCAAAGCCATGTCTGTGTGTAGAAAAGAACTGCCTGGAGGAGAAAGGCAAGAAGAAAACAGTGAGGTCTTGAAAATCGTGATGTGTGAGCATGTGGTGTGCTGCATCTCTCTGTGTAGCTACGGGACTAATAGCTTGCTTCCTTTTCATGGCTATTTACTGTCTCATCCTGACATGCTAGATCTAGGGTTTTTAGTTTTTCGTTTCAGATTTTCAATCTTTTAAACTGCTGAAAAGTCGTGTTTAGAGTGGGCTTCTAAAACCAAATATGACAATGAGTTGCTAATGTTTTACAAAGCTGTTATTCCACATTAATACAGGTTTTTTTGTTCCTTTTCTTCTATATCATTATAAATCATAACTGACTGCTCCTGGGGCTTGTTGTGACCT
>JAOXNG010000012.1:77995679-78031268 GCA_028566535.1 Scolopax minor
TGGAACACAGAAAGTTCCATCTGAACATGAGGAAAAACTTCTTTCCTTTGAGGGTGACACAGCCCTGGAACAAGCTGTCCAGAGAGGTTGTAGAGTCTCCTCTGGAGATATTCAAAACCCATGCAGACATGATCTAGGTGAACCTGCTTTGTCAACGGGTTGGACTAGATGATCTCTAGATGTCCCTTGTAACCCCTGCCATTCTGTGATTCTGTTTGAAGAACAATCTGCTATGCAGGGTGGTCCATAAATTCATGTGCATTAACTTAATCGGGTGATTATGTTTAACAGAACGCTGATGGTACTGTGATAGGACAACTCACTGAGATTCCAAACCTGACGCTCTTCTGCCAAACCGCCGCTGTTAGTGGCAGAATGCCGCTGTGAGGATAGCAGTGTCCAATGCTACGAAGTCTATTGCTGATCCATGCACTTATCATAGCACCTGTACTAAGCCTGACTTTGTGAACTTGTGATCAACATGAATGCATAGTCACTACATAATTGGGAATTAAGATATTTAACTTTGTTACAGAGTATGTAAAAAAAAACAATGACAGCAACAAAACACTCCAAACTTTATATAGCTACATTCTTTAGGACTTTGACAATCCCTCAACATTATTGTTTACTGTTTGGCAGTTGAAGTTTATTTAGAAGACACCAGCATCATTCCATTAAAAATGAATAATGACTACTCACTCTGACAGTGATCTCCTAATGTACTTTTAATTACAATCTTTGAAGATATTGATACAGCTCAACCATTCATGCAAATTATCAGCTGGAGAAAATTATCACAACTTCAGTATTTTCAGCAGAATAGCAGCGATTAATACAAGTTGATAATTAAGCCAGTTGGTTTTATTGCTGTATAGTACAGCAACTAAGAGCTATGTAAGTAGAGGTGTGAAGACACCATAATAGTCACTTCTAGGAACTCACATAAGTTTCAGAGACTTTATGAGGAGTGGTGAATATTCCTATGTTCTCCTCATTACACTGTTCAATTTTGGACTGTTTTTTAGAAAAAGGGGGAAGTAAGAAGATCAAGACAGAATGAGAGCAAGCACAGTTGTCACCCAGTCACTTGGGGAGGAAGTTCTTGCTCCAGTTCCTGACTCAATAGATATTTTTATCCAGTTTCAAATTTGGAAAATAGATCCAAAGTCAGAGTATGAAACTAGGATGTTCAGCCTTGCTCTATGGGGATAATGGATAATGCTTGTCCTGTTTCTGACCCAATGAATCTTTAAGAGAATTGTAAGTTAGGAGCATCAACAAGGAAGATGGAAAACCAACATCTCCACTCCCTTCCTGCTACAAATTGCCCACAGCAAGGTCATTATAGTACTCTCCTGAGCTGGGACATGATGACAGTTACTAAGTTTCTGTGGAAGTACTCCTATCTCTGCCCTAATGGATAAAAAGCCCTCATTATCTCCTGCTCCACTTATGTTCAGTATAAAGGCTGCTCTGTTAGGTATTTCCTTGTATATTTATGGGCTTGATCCCATAGAAGTGCACAGTAAAGCACCCTGCACTGTTAAAAGAGTACAAACTGGAGGTGCAAAAAAAAGGCAGGAAAAATAGGAACTTTTAATTTCTGAGGAATCTAAATATTAAAATCAAATGATCTTACAGAGATTGAATATTCTGAAGCTATAAAGAAGCTTTTAGAGTCACAGTTTTGTATTTAGCACCTATCACAGGCACTAAATTGCATTTATAATGATTTGGTCGTTAATAAGATAAGTTCTTATGGCATCAGAAAAAAACTAGTGTATTTTCCACAACACAAAAATCAGCAAGACTTTATAGTGCAGTCAGTAATTTCTATAATATGTTTAACCTTCATGGATGCAATATGAGCTGTAAACTTACCAAAGAGCTACATAATATTGTCCAAGATTGGTACTGAATAATTTCAGGCACACCTCAATCGTGAAAACATTAAGAAGAGACTAACTTAATCTTATTAGAAAGCTTAAATTGCAGCCAGGTCTGAGAGGCTTAGACAACATATGAAAAGCTATGACTACTGAAAATTTGTTATTATTAAGAGCTACTAGTATGGAGGAGGAACAATCCAAGCTCAGTGAGAAAAGATGACACTCAGAGAATGAAGAGTAAAAAATTAACTGAAAACTGAGAAGAGTATGGAAAAGTCAGGTGAAAGGAAAACACTAGTGGAAGAGAAATACAGGTAAAAGAAGAAACCCAGAGGAAATGGAAAATATTAACAATAGTAACAATTAAGAAAATCAAAAGGACAAAAAAGCTAAACATGTAATGAAAGAAATAACTGATGTATTAAGGAAGAAGAATGAAAACTTTGCAATATAGAATCTATTTTTTCTTATAAGAGGTTGAAAACACCAGAGAAGCTTGTTATTATTATTTATTGGCTATTTGAGTTTGGAAGCAACGGCAAAGATCTTCGTTAGATTGACATTATATGGTCCACACCAGGGTTGGCTGTAGTATAGAATGCTTTGCTATAGGAGGGCAAGAAAACATTTTCACCCTAATTTATCCTTTTCAGCTTTCTACAAAGTTAGGGCTGGGAAGGAGCCTTCAGACATACAAGTTAACAACTTCTTTAACTTCAGCGGAAACAGTATTTCCTCAGAAGAATCACAAAAGAGAGTGCAAATGGCGCACAAACACCTCCTGCCTATCTTGAGGCTTTGCTTTCCAAGTATGCACTTCAGAAACTTTTAACACATCTGTTCCTCTTGACCTTTTCTGGTTAGACGGGATATCACAAAATGATCACGTAATGGTGATAAGGCTACTAATGACACTCATTGTTACCAAAGTTACCCTGTCTTGGATTTGAAATCCTGAAAATATATGAGAAATATGAGAAAATATGAGAAAAAACTGCTTCACAGTGAGGCTGACGGAGCACTGGAACAGGCGGCCCAGGGAGGTCGTGGAGTCCCCTTCTTTGGAGGTTTTCAAGACACGCTCTAAATCTAGGCAATCCTGCTTCAGCAGGGGAGTTGGACTAGATGATCTCTGCAGTCCCTTCCAATTCTGAAAATTCAGTGAAATTCAGTGAAATTTAACTGTACAGGAAGCTTAAATGACCTTATGCACAGCTAACACTCAGAAATTTCTAAACTGAGACTTTAAAAAAAAATCAGATTTCTTAGCCCCCTTCCCTCTTATTTAAATGATTAGCTTCCCTGTCTCCTGCTTCAATAGGCTGAATACTTGTCTTTCTCTTAAAAGGTAGAACAAATGCCATGGTGCATCTGCACTTCCTCTATTCCTCATCCATCATTCATATTTTATGTTCCACCACTTGACTTTCCCAACTGCCCTTCATTCCTATATTGAATTGCACACACATACACACACTTGTCTTATATTCCTCTTTGAAAGATTTACTGGTGCTGATAGAAGTTCTCTGTACTGTCGGTCTCTGTGGAATAGAGATAAGTCTGCAATGAGGGACAGTTGAGAGGTTAGAGGCCCAGGATGACAATCCGGAAACAGCTTGCAGATTTCAAACCGTCATATCGGTGCTAAGAAAGGAGATAATGAGAAATGGGTGGGATGCGCAAGAATGTTATCCAGAAAACGAAAAGGCAGGAAATATAGCATGGTTAACGTTTACGATCATCATAATTGTGAATCTACTTGGCATCATCCTTGTACCCAAATAAATTACACAATGTAAGAGCCTTACAACCATCTGTTTCAAATATAGCACATGATGGTACTTACAGCATAGCTGTACATAACCTCCTTCCCTTCTTCCCATTCTACCTAGAGAAGTAAGCAAATCCTGGGACCCTTGAGTCAATATTTCTCTTAATTATTAATTTCCTTTGGTTTTGTGCCCTGAACAGAACAATTTTATTTTCCATATATTAATGACCTGCTCAGACCACTGCTTACATTTTGGGCCACATCTTTTCACAGATCGTCCTTTTCTACCCTTGTTGGCAATCTGCATTTCTTCTTAAATTGTGTGTCCTTAGACTTCTGGCTATAGAAAAATAGACAAATGCATTAATCTTCCTCCCCAAGGAGAGACTGCAGGTGAAGTTAATGTTTTATTTTGTGGTACTTAGATCACTGGTATTTGGAGCTCTTATTTGTTTGCATAACACAGTAAAGTCCTCACTATAAAGCTGCAATGTCACAAATACAAAATTTGCAGGCTAGCACCAGCAAGACAAAAATCCCATTTTCAGGCTCAAGACAAAGAACCATTGTTATTCCACCATTTATTGTTTACTGTCGGCTCGACAAAAATATTAAACCATAAAGCTTGGAGAAATCTCTTTATTAAATGAAACTTCTATTGTCTGTGATTCCCTTTTCTTTTGCTGCCATTTCCCTTACTGGTGAACACCGGTTCACAGTGGGGCAGCAGCAGATTGAGAGCTGTGGCCAGTCAGTGTGGCATTTCAAAACTCAAACTGAAAATGTGTTGTGATGTGAATAGCTACTGTTGATCCGTACGCGCTAATGCAGACTGTGGCTTGCTTTCACCATTAATGGGGTGAAACAAACCTCAGCGTGCACTTGCAAGTACTCCAGGGTTCAGTGAAGCTTGTAGTTATCATGAAAGTCTGAGGTGGCAGATGAAGGAAAGCGAAGAATCACCCTCTGAAAGGAAAAGAGAAAGGAAAAATGTCAATCCCTCCTCTCCTTTCTTCTAATTTCACACTAAAACCCAGAACAAAAGTTGTTAAGAAATAAAACACTGAGTGAGCTGAAAGTTAAAAACATATTAAAGAAGAAAGAGGGAAACAGATCAGCAACAGCACACATTTATGCTAGAACTATCATTCCCACTGTTTTCTTTTCAGAGTTGTTGGTTTTGGAGTCATATAATCCAAAGACAACTTCAGTCCTTCTATCCCCAACTTGCACATACAGTGTTGTACAGAGCGGGGCTCCGAATTGCTCAGCTGGAATGGCCTGTCTGGATAGGAATACCGTCTGTCTGGCACTGTGTCTTACTTTGTCTCTTTGTGAAACATCAAGCAATATTTCAGTATTAGATATCTCATGGAACAAAGAAGGTTTTACTGTCCCACATGGGCTCACATAATGATCATTCAGTCATCTTTAGTATGTTTGCCAGCTTTGCCCATAATATATCTTCGTGTTGGAAGGCAACAGCAAGCTAAGTCAAGTCATTTGTACAACTTCTGTGTTTTGCGTCACATTATCGTTAATGGAAAGTTACGTTCTCCCTAAAAAGACAAAACCAAACAGTATAAATGTACCTTTAGTTCTGTGACATTCGTCCTCCTACCTAGCTGCCCTTGCAATCAAGCTGATCATGTGAGGATTTAAAGGGTGTGCAAACAGAGGTGTCAGAGCATTCCTAGTTTCTTTCCATTTCATTATCTTTCTGTGGTTTTACACATTTCAGGTCAGTTGCTTAAAGCAGAGTCAATGCTGCTTACAACTGCTAAAATTCCTTACAGAATGTCCTATACATATAGGGAATAACAACTACTAAGGGGGTTGCAGGCAAAGAATTAGTGCCCTGTGGATGAAAATTTTTGCATATATATTCATGGTAATTGCAAACTGGTGTTTGAGCCTCATGCTACATCCAAGTAATGAAAACTGTCAGGATCTCTACACCATTCATCTGATAAACCCACCTCATGCAAATAACTATTATTTTACCTGCAGAAAATATTTTATGAAAACTTCCTTTTAGATTTTTTAGACTGGTAGAATCACACCAATTATGTGTGCTTCAGAGAGAATTCTTTTCTTTCATGAATACTAGATATGATATAATTGGGAGAGCGTAGACATAAGTATTTTCACCAAAAGACTTCCAACCTCTCCAGTCAAAATGAATCTGCATTCCTACACAGACTATGTTGGACCTTAAACTATTACCTGCAGCCTGGGACTGAATATCATTCCTGCCAGATAGAATCACAGAAGCTGGAAGAAACCAGATCCTCAAAGCAAATCCAATTAGAGCGGGTGGTTCAGGGCAGTGTCTGGTCAAGTTTCGTGCATTTCCAAGGATGGAGATTCCACAACTTTTCTGGGCACTTTTTTCTCAGTGCTTAACCATCTCTTCTTTCTTTCTTTTTTTTTTTTTTTTTTTTCCCCTCCTAATATCTAATCAGAATTTCCCCCATTGCAACTTGTGTCTATTGCCTCTCATCCCATAAATGTATTCCTAATTGAGCAACCTTCCTCAGAAGAGTCCTGTTGCAATTTAAATATGCAGCCTTTTAGATATTACCTTTAGATATTTCTCACAAATCCTTAACTATCCATTTTCACAACACAAACTTTTGTTTAGAAACAAAGTTGGGGAATATGGTAGCATGGAGATATTTTTCCTTTCCTCATCTTCTGAACTGTAGAACTAGATAATCCAAGCATGCAAATAGATTAACAACTCAACTAAACCTGTGGATATGAATTAATTTCCTTCTTGTTAAGTCTTCATTTCAATCTGAATGTGGGTTCTCACTTGTTTTAGTGTTTGTCTATATCCTCCCTTTCCATCCTCCTACTTTCCTCCCTGCCACACACACTTTTATATAACATATAAAATTTATACACATATTTCAGGATTTGATTGTCAGCATCAAGTGCTCAGAATATCAAAGGGTCACCTTTGTCAGTAAGCAAAGGATGAGCATTTGCTTTCAAGCGCATCCATCAGGGAGTAGTCAGAAGCTGTTACTTCCTGAAAAAGCCTGATGTTTTATTCAACTATATCCCAGTACAAACATTTCTGGATATAAGACCAAGGGTTTTTTTTACTTTGTTTGTTTTGTTTTTTTCCTAGTTAATCTTGAAGATATATTTGCCCCTACCCCCACAGGAGAATAGAGGTTTTCACTGAATTATAAAGGTATTCATATACCTTAATTAAGGTGCTGAATTTCCTTACCATAAAATTTTTGAGGCCCTTTTGAAAGTTCATTAATCGAAAGAAAACATTTTCTCAGGGATGAAATGGATAATTCTGACCAATGACAAAGAGTAAGCAACTATCCCTGGGTAAATTTCCTGCAAAAACCAAAGGCAATCAAAGCTGGGCAAAATATATGAGTTCGGTTTTTGATTGTGTAACACGGTACAGGACAGAAGTCCCATCATGGCATGAAATAGCTGGGTACACAAAAAACCTCATATGATTATTTTTTTTCCTGTGTAATTTTTAAAAGAAGAGATATGTATCTGGGCCTTTGTGCTTTTCTTGCAAAAAAAGGAAAATGTGACATCATAGTTTATATACTAGCTAGTAAACTTAAGGAGTGGAGGTACATTAACAATGCTGTAGGTACCTTTTCCTGTGCACATACCTGCCTTTTAGATATACAAGGATATCAGGATATCAGAACTATTTTGCTTTGACTTGGAAAAAAGCTACAGCGAATGTTGGTGGTCTTGAATTGTATGCACAATTCTCATAGAAAAATAGGGGTTTCAGGGAGACATTTCCCAGGGAGGCATGTGTTCCTTTAGGGACTCGTATTTCCACTGAAAGCTGTTACAAGCTAGGCACTTAATTTTCCTTAACAGCACAACTCACGTGGTAGCAATGAAAACACATATGTTCCTTTTTACCACAATGCTTAAGATACCTCAAAATGTAATGAGCTAATAGAGCCACCCCAGAATGCAGAAACTCCTCTGTCTACGCCATCCCTTACCTAACCTGTGGTGACAATAACCTTCAGTTGGTAGATAATACCAAACACCTGAGAGCAATTAGATTTTCCAGCATTGCATCTGGAGTAGGAATAGGCCACCCCCTCACTCTCTGTATGCAGCAGGCTGTGGCAAAGCTGCAGTATTGCTAATCTTTACTCAAGTTAAACAATCTTCAGCCTTTCCAGAAACTAACACAGAACAAGTTACGCCCAAGGCTCTCAAATCATGTTATAATCATTACATACAGAATTGGACGTTGTTAACAACCCAGATTTTACTACAGGGAGAATGTATAAGTATCAAAAAGTGATCTGTCTAAGATCAGACAGGAAGACTATGACAGAGACAATATTAAAATCTGCCAGTCCTGTATATGTGGCTACAAGACTATCTTTCCCTTGCATATCTTGCATTTTGTCAGAGACACACTTAAAAGCGCTTCACTCCTTGTTTCCATTTATTTTTATACTGAGGAAATCATCAGTGATGCCTCAAACTAATTTTCCCATTTCGGTTTTAAGACTCACAGTTGAACCCAATGACTAACTGTTCAGTCATGGTGGTAAATTTGCAGTGATAAGAAAGTCTGCCTCCTAAAACAGAATGACTTTTACAGTTCTTTATGGCTTTCAAGGGTTCAAAGGCTTGAATTTTCATTCCTGATCACTGAAGTGTATCCACTAGCTAAGAAAATAACTCTTAATTTCTCCTAGTCTGCTGCTCAGATATTCATGTAAGAGAGTTTTCGTTGTAGCTGAGTTAGGGTATGACAAGTCTGGGGGTGGCTGAGTCCTTTATGCATTTTAGTAAGTGAATGCTGATACCTCGACTGAAACCTTTCCTCATGTCTACCAGGTACCATTGCTACCACACCGTTTAAAAACAGTTGCAAAAAGGGATGATGCCGGCATAACAAAGAAAAGGCAAATGTTGAAATAGATGGACCAAAAAGCATAATACTTCAAAAAAAAAAAAAAAAACAAAAAACAAAAAACCACAAACCAAAACTGCCTTGGCCTTCCTTAAGAGAAAAAACCAATCTCCATGCTTTTGTGAGGGTAATTGCAGAAGTCTGTACTTTTGTTACCATCACTACTGTTTAGCTGGAGAGGGCTCTTTAACCTTTCAAAGGCATAAGGAAACCCAACTGCTGTAAGTAAAACTGGGAAAATTCAGTTTACAACCAAGGATTTTGGAGGAAGAATTGTTTTGAGTACCTTAGAGTCTAAAAGGAAGATTGGTTATCTTTCTTACCGTTATACAGTTACTCAAAGAAAAGCAAGAAGTTTGACAAAAGAACGTTAAATTCAAGGGCCCATATGTATAGAGATTACATTTGACACCACAGTCTCTTGTGCCATATAAATTAAAGACCTGTTTGTCTTTGTAAAGACAAAATTTGTAAATGCCTGCTATAAATGGGCTCAGAGATAATAGGAAGAGGAACAAATAAAACTGCCTTACCACAACAGAGCTGAGCAACACTCATCTCAGAAGATCATGGAGACACCTTTACCTTGTTTGCAGCTTTGCTAAATATTCATTAAGATCTGATAACGAGTTGCCCCTGGAGAGAAGGGCCAATAGAATAAGAGACCTTTCTAGTTTGACATACTGCAGTGCAGGACAAAAGCTCTTGTGCCATTGTTCCTGTTTAATCACAGTGAAGAGCAGCAGCAGTTGGGGAATCCAAGAGGGAAAAGAGTTGATAGGCCCTGGGCAATGTTGAAAGGATTGACACTTTCCAATTGATTTTTTGCAAAGCTGATTAGCTGTAGCTGCATGTTTGCACTTCAGGTTAGAAAACCCATTTGTGATTTTGAAGGCTGTGTAATAAAGGTGTGAGTCACCAGAGTGTGGATGTTTAGTCTTAGCTTCATACATTTAAAATAGAACAACAGGTTCCCACCTACTGTTTGGGTGGCCTATTCCATAAGCCAAGGACCACAATGTCAGCCAAACTGTTGTCCCTTTCTATCTCAGGCCATGTAGCCTCATATATAGCCCTAACAAAAAGAGAAAGAAGGAACCTTCCAGCCTGTCTGGAGGGTGTGAGCCTGGAGGTTCCAAAGTGAGAGCACTTTGCCTCTTGTCCCTGGTCTATTGACAAGTTTTTATTCCAGTGCCCTTTATACTCTATTTCTTACTCCATTTTTTATTATTATTATTTATTTAATTCGAGTGCCCTATGCTCTTATTATAGTGTCTTTTCTATGGTTGGTTTGCTTGTTTTGAAATCAGCTGCCACCATTTTCTATTGCCAGTTTGCCTTCTGAGTACTGGTTACTTCTGAGTCTTGAAATGTTCTTAGTACTTTTTGGTCCATTCATTTCCTGAAGTTGTTCAGAAGCACAAAACTGCTTTTTTTTGCTTCTCTTAGTGTCATCCATTTACAGGGAATAGAGTGACACTCCTACTTTTGAGAGTGAATGAGAAAGATCACCAACATTTTGCTATTGACAAGAAACAGTATGATAACATCACTCTGGTGGGGGTTTTTTCTAGATTTTTTTTATTCTTCCTATAGTTCTTGATATCAGGACAATCTATTTTACAGATGACGATGCTGTTACTGAACATTTTTATCTGACATCTAGCTTTTTTCACCATTTACAGTGGTTGCAAATTTAGCATTTTTTTCTTTTTTTTGAATCTCATGGAATTTTTTTTGATAAAAACCTCAGGGTTAGAGCTAAGAACCAATACTTAGGTTAAAAGGGGTCCATAGTGGACATTACTGTTTTACCCTTTCACTGGCATACTCTGAGATGATTACCTTAATAAAACATTTAATTTGCATTTTACTAGTCCAACTGTTGGATCCCTGTACCCTTTACAATTTTTTAAAAAAATTTTTACTGAGTTTTCCTTCTAATATACCTGATTTCATGCAATCAGGGCCTGACATGATTTTCTTTTAAAAAGTAGCTTGCAAATATGAATTTTTATATAAAAGCATAGTCTGTTATGTATTATTATATTAATAGGATTCCACAGCTGAATGAGCCAGAGTTTAAGGTATTTCTCATTTTGTCATACAACCTCTTACAAACAAAATCCAAAAATGCAAGCACATTCCAAACAGGACATAGTATATTTTCGATTAACTCAAAGAAACCAACACTCCAAAATGCAGAAATCTCGTATAATGTCAGTAATTCTTCAGTGCTCTATTTTATTAATTTACTACAGTCTTAATGTTTCCATGCCTGATTTCAGTACCAAATCTTACCCTTCATTGCTGACCGGAATATCCTACAGGAAGAAAAAGATGCCCTTCAAAATGGAAGGAATAGAAACAGAATAAAAAACCAATGTTCTTGAAATAGGAGTCATGAAAAAAAATTATTACAAACTGAATGGTCATACATTAAAAACAGCAGGAGAAGGAGAAAAACTTGAGTGTTTTAGTCATAGGATGACAAGAAGAAGCTGGTTTGATATGGCAATGAAAATGGCAAATGTTTGTACTCATTCTCTAATTGAGATAGGAAAATGAACATCAATTGTTCAAAGACCTGTGTCCATTCATAGAGAAGGCAGGCCAATTGAAATGTAGCAATTACCGAAAAATGACTAGGATCATCAGCCCTTCATATCTGGCCTTCTCTTCACTGTCTCTTTTTGGAATCCACTTGTCTTGGAAAGGAGAAACTGAAGTTGTAAACAGGATTCCAACTAAGGACTCAGAAGCGCCTATTTTGCAAGCCAAGTATATACGCTGGTAGCCGAGCAAAGTAAAATAATGAGAGCATATGGAATTATTATCTATAAATGTTAGATAAGGAAGAATGTATATATGTGGGAGGAGATTCTTAAAGCAGAAAAACAATGCTAGCAGAGGAACAGAACATCTAATCTGGGAAACAAGATTCTAATCACTAGAGGGGTAATTTCTTAAAAGAGGAACTGTGTACCTTTTGAACCTTTTTCTTCACTAGGCATAGTAGGAAGCAAGCAAGTTAAAACTGCATTAACAAACTGAAAGATTCAGGAATTGGTCACACAGAATCATATTCAGGTGTACTGTAGTAATTACAGCATATTAACTATAGCTTCTATCATAAACTAATCACTTAATTGTAGTTAATTTAAGTATTCTATAAGCCATGACTCTTGTAATGTCAAGAAAGTGATGAACAATGAAGGTTGCTGGTTGCTTAGAACAGCAGATCTTGGGTTAGTGAGGAGAGAAAAAAAGTTGGAATCTACTTTAAACCTCTGTTGTAGCATTCTAACAGCTGTTGTTTCTGGGAGCTGTACATCTGGAATCATGGTGCAGTCATCTGGTAAGGCTGGGTCGGTTTGCATTTCCTTTTTAATCTTATCAAATATTTCTTTGTTGTTTTATTTTCTTTGAAAATGACAGAGCTTGAATCTTACTTAAAACTCCAGCTCTCCAGCTCATTTGAGGATGTAATGTATAAATGTTCCTATAATCTTCAAAATACTTTATATAGGAACAGAAAAGAATCGTCTTTTCTAAGCACCAAGAAAAGTTGGAAGCACTGTAGCATCTTTCCCTCATTGTCTTTTTTTAGCATCTATCCTCACATTTTTAACAGCCATTTAAGCTACAGTTTTGAAATAGTGGTCCCTAAGGGTAGGTATCTAAGTCTTGACATAACCTCCCAGCTATCTGACCAGAGCAGACAAGTAGCTTCAGAGCTTTAGCCTCTATCTTGCTCCATTGGCCGCCTCTTTTTAAGTTCATTAACTGCTTTCAATTAAATTTCAGAGAAGAGTAAAGGTGTCAAACGCATTAATTTTGTAGATGGTTTGAAGGACAATAGCTGCATAATGCAAATAAAAATACATTGTGCCTTGATTGCTTGGTCAGCTGGCAGTTCCACCAATACACATATCAGCTGCCACCAACCAAAGCCCATGCTGTCTCTTCTCCAGCCACTATTTAGGGAACACAAGAAGTATCAGCATTTTGCAGTCAAGAGGTTTTGAGGACATGGGTTAGAGCAGTCACTGAGTGGAGTAAAAACTTTGGTGCTGATTTTTTTTATGATATTAATATGTTGATGATATTAACAGTGTTGATTATTCTATTAATTGAAGAGGTTGGTTGATGCTATGGGGACACAGAGCACCAGAAGAGACAGGGAAGAGTGCAAGGTTGTTATTATTCTGAAATAGAAACTATGTGCAATATTATAGTATTAGCAGTTTCATTTTGAATGCTTTACTTTTTTCTGAATGCTATAATATTGTTCTGTGTAACCTCAAGCAATATATGCAGTTGAATTTGTTCATTACTAAGCAGAACTCTACTGTTTAGATCCATTCAATTTGGAATCAAATCATGTGCTACGAATGCTGCCAAGAGAGTAAACCCATGATTCTCTTTGTTAGCTACCTACCAACTGCTTAGTTACTATTCTAATAATTGGTCTCTAGTTTATTATTTTGTTAAGAGAGAAAAATGTGACCACAGCAACCCCAGAATAGCAAGTTCCTCTTATAAATATAAACAAATAATAAGACACAACGGGCAGCTTATTTCTGGATAATTGTAGGTTGGTGGTTCAGTGGGTACATCCCAAAGTCAATTGACTTTGATCTTTGCAAAGGTTCAGTAACCACTCTGAAATTCAGTGAGTAGGGCATTATATTCAGAACAGGAAACAGAATTTTGTTGGTAGGATGGATGGAAAACCATCTTACCCACTGAATTACCAGGTATCATAACCAGCAGTATGACATAATTGGGAGCTAAACTGCAACTTACGGATGTCTTACATAACCTAAAGCCACTTCATAAACAAGATTAATTATGCTATCTAAATCAGTCTTACAAAGTGAGGTAGAGGAAGGAGGTTATTTCATTCCAGAGAATATCCACAGCCTATAATTTCAATTCTTTGGAATTTAATTACCACAGCTATAAATATACATTTTCAGAACAACCTTGTTACATTTATGTGTGGTAGAATGCTGCTTGTCTCTAATGTATTCCATTTAAGCACACAAAAAAGTTAGCTCTTGGCCTTAACCTATTAAAGTACGTGGGATCTTAATGTCATTATACAGGTTTGGTACTGCTGTTTCATACAGGTTCATATCAAGAAGAATTTTGCATGGTTAGAAAAGGGCCCTGAGGCTCTGCCAGCTCTGACTGCCCGCTGCACTTCTGAGGAGGAAGACACTTACAATGGAACAGACCTACCATGCTAATAATATTTTAAATTTAAACAAAGATGACATTATTAAAAATATCTTCTGTACACTCTTGGATTAACTCATCAATCCTATGTATTGATGATACACTTTGACATGATTCAGGTCTTTGTCTCAGAAGGAGAAAAGCAGAAGTTTGGCTAGAAGCCCCAACATTATACAGTTCTTCTATCTTTTAGATACTAAAGTTCCTAAGTTTTTCTTTATTACCAATCTTCCCCTTAGGCTCTCACTTGCAGACACCCAAAGACCTTTATTCATTTTGTTTTCACTAAGCAGCTCCTCCTCGTGGCCTCTATGTGCCATGTGAAAACCTGGGTTATTTCCTTTACTCTAGGGACTACATCCTCCTTTTCAGTCTCCCACATTACTGAGCTCCAGGTGGCATTTACAAAGCACAAATAGGCTTCTGACCCATGGGTGCAACTACAGAATAGACTCATTCACAGGCCCAGGCCTCCCAGGACAGATCTTTCTTCTTAAAGACTACTGGCTTTCAAGGTATGGAAAATCTTTCAAAATTCTTTGAAGTCAAGGGAAAACTTACCCTTACCCCTCAAAATAGTTAATAGCATAACTATTGCTTACCTCTAATAAATATAACTGCCACCAAAAACACCCACATAGTTTCGTAACAATAGATAGATGCCTTTGTAAATTCCATATACACAGGGAATTCTATATATATGCTCTCTAGTGGCACCCCTTGGCTACTGATTGTGAATGCCTTGGGAATATGCTGGGAAATACAGGACGAAATGCATTCAATTAGACTTCCCAGTACTTAGATATGACTCGGCTTGAATAGGCTGCACTGTATCTGGAAACTGTATCAGCTCCTGTATTTGGAGCTTATATTTTGAGGTTTTGAGACTACAGAATGAAATGACATACCTCGGATTTTATTAATACAACTATGTTTGCTAAGTGGCTTAATAAGCATATGCTGAGTATAGTTACATTCCCATCAGGAAATGTAAAACACTATTTAAAACAGTGAAATTACCATAATTGAAAGAACACAGATGCTCTTTAATAATCTAGTAGATTGCACCCTCAATGGAAACGCTCATTAATTCTATTTTAAGACAGTGTGATTCACCTGTATGTGAGATAATTATCATTGAAAGCTAGGTAAGCAGAAAGGTTACATATTCAGGTTTGACGACTCCATCACAAAATATGCAACATTTTCCATTTGGCATCAATATATCTATTCCCTTACTTTGCCCATATATATAAGCAGCAAAACAGTTGTTGAGAACATTAAACTAACTCTTCTGCAAAAAAGAAAATAACTTTCTGGAGACAATCTGACTGTAAAAACTTGCATTAATTACTACAATAAAATATATTTAATTCAAAGGAAGAGATTATGATCCCCACTACCTGATTTCCAAAATCCAAGACTGACCTACATCAGTGGTAATTGCTACATTGGCTTGCTACATTGCTGCAAGCTCGAGGAACATAAGAGTAGCATACCGACAGCAGCATAAAAGGACACAATATGAACCAGGATTGCCATTATGATCTTCCATGCCATTTTGTACAGGTTTACTACGTGGCTCTTCAGTACTCAATTTCTTTTAGCAGATCCTAATGCAACATGGTGTAAGTCTATCTTTCAACAATTATTAAATTATAGCCAGAAGCACCATGTGACTTGTATTCCTTTTACCCTATATATGACTGCTGCATCCATGCCAGAAAAACATTAAAGTAACTCCTTAGCTGTTGGTTTACAGAATTTGTGAAAACCTCACCACACTTCTAAAGTCGTTGGGAGGGATAACCCACACTCATTCCTTGCTCACAGAAGTAACCAAGCATTTTTCAAATATTAAATATCTTTTAACTTGTTTTTGCTTTTCTGCATTTCCTCCTTCCTTAAAAAAAAATAAAAATCTTAAGCCTACAAACCATATGTAGATATTTGCAAACACTTAACAAACAGCAAGCATTCTACACCACATAAACACTTCTGTAATATCTAAAATAACCCCAGCAAAACCAGAAGAAACAGAATTTTCCAAAGTTGTTTTAGCAATTACTTTTTATACTTTTAAAATATATTTTAGCATTTTCATTAATGTAAGTGTAGATATACAAGTACCTAAACTTTAATATGTTCACAACTTTTTCTGCTTTTATCACTTTTTTTCCACTACTTAACATACTCTTCACCAAAATGCCAAGGATAAATAGGATATCCCCACTTTCCATAGAGGTAAAAGTCATTTCTCTGCTTTTTAAACAATGTAAGTGTATGTAATACTGTACTCACAAAACCTTGCCTTAAATGAGCCTGAGCAGCTTCTCTAGGGGATCTCAAAACGTCTCCCACATTCCCATATGCCAGTTCAACAAAGGTGGGTTTAGAGGAGTTTATACTTTTCTCTGCCTAGGCCATTGTTCCTTGCTGGTGTCCAAAGACAAGAGAACAGGAATACCTCTTGAAAGTCAGACATTCAATCCCCTCCAACAGAGCACCTTCCCAGCCTCCTATTGAAGCCAGAAATAAAAGATTATTCCATTGAGTTCTCACTGTTCCTTAGGCTGCAAATGATACTGGCATACAGCAACACAAGAGACAAGTACACTCAGAATGGAGTGAGAATAACCTTTCTGCACACTTCAGTCTGATACAGAGCTGGTGATCCAATCACAAAAAGCTTTGCTATAGAATCTTAATGATACATTACAGTTTGGTTTTGACTGTAAGGACTACCTTTAGATTTTAACATAAAATTAGTATTTTTATTCAGGCACTCTATTGCATCATAAGATTAATGCTATGCTTAAAAGGCATAAGCTATCCAAATTTAATAAATGTGAAAACAAAGAAACACAGCAGAGTTCCATCACATTACCGTCCTTTTTCAATAAAAACAAAATTCAAGATGAAGTTTAACAAAGTCAGAATTTGTAACCTCACTGATTCCATAAAGAAGCCTCTGATCAACTGGAATTAGGACTCTAGAAAGGGAGTAAGGCAGAGCTGTGTGTTCTTTTACTTTAATATTTGCAGTAATACACTAAACCCAAAACAGGATAAAAGAGAAATATCTGCTCCTTCCATCCCAAACAAACAAGAAAATAGAATGAATCAATTTTATGCTTTCATGATCACATTCAAGACATTTATAATAACTTCTAATGGATTATGAGCCTGACCACATATATCTATGACAATGCTATGTTTCTTAATTCCACAGGAAAGCAAAGTAAAGAGAACAAACAGTTAAAAAAGCAATCATTCCACTAGGAAAATAAAGATATTTCTTAAGATACACTGAAGATCAGACCAGACATAAAAAACCCCAACAAACTAACCCCACCACAAATCAGAAAACCCAACCACAAAAACCTGAAAAACAGTAATTTCAAGGAACAAAAGCTTACACAAGATGATAAAGCTTTTCAATTCACTTCTAAAAGTGCATATGACGTCCATGTTAAAGTTGGAGAAACTGCAATACTGTATACGAATAGACAATATATACCGAGTGTATCAATAAATAAAACAAAGGTATAGGGCATTACCATTTGTTTTAATTGAACTAAAAAGTTTAAATTAAAAACCAAATATCAAAAAGACTGGGTAATTGTCTTTCACTGTAAGAAAAATACACTATAGAACTACCTGCATCGTCAGTCTCTTCAAGACTCTGAAAGGATAGCGGAAGTGTAGGAAAACACTAGTGAAGAGGAAGGACACAAAACTGACACTCCTATAACACTCCTTTCTACCAGTGCAGCCAAAGAAAGAACTTAAAAAAGCTGTGAGACATAAAAAACCACTTTGGGAGCTGACTGTAACCTTACCCGACAATTTATCCCTCTTGCCTCCAAAGTGTAAGATAATTTTCATATAGGCCCATCTTTTCTCACGAATCTCTCTTGACAAATGTCACACACAACCATGCAGTCCAAGTTGACATGATGTATTTTGAGACTAAAGGTTCACTACAACAAACAACAAGGAAAAATAGTTAATTACATCCATCCATATAGTTCTTGGTATTACACTTCTGCTATAACTATTAAGAACTATTTCAGACCTATATTGTCTACTGTTCTTGAAACTTACAGTTTCAGGCTGTTTGTTTCAAGAAGAATTGTCTCTCTAATCTCCTCAGCTATGGAATGACTAAATCACGAGGTAGTTGAGCAATCAAGTTCTTCCCATGAAATAGAAAGCTTACACACTTACGAAATACAACGATCTGCTAAAATTCATGTTGAAACTAAGTAAGTGGATTGTGCAAAACCTCTATGCCAATGGACTTCTAGCACCCCAGGATATACACTATAACACAGCATATTCTTCTCAAATAAATGGTAACTAATAGAATAAATC
The DNA here is from genome assembly GCA_028566535.1 of Scolopax minor. Classification (NCBI taxonomy): domain Eukaryota; kingdom Metazoa; phylum Chordata; class Aves; order Charadriiformes; family Scolopacidae; genus Scolopax; species Scolopax minor. The sequence continues at coordinate 78,013,906 of JAOXNG010000012.1, forward strand.
TGTTTAAAATTAGATTACTCATTTAACAATTTTCTACTATGTGTTCATTTTTCACATAGCAATTATTTGCAACTATAAAAAGGAGAATTGCAGAAAAGTGGATTTAAATTGCACTGCAAAGAACAAAATGTTAATTCACTGCTACAAACAAATACAAGAATTATAAATAAAGGGGCTTTCTCTGTTCTGTAAAGGAAAACTACCACTATTGTTACTTCTGCTCTCACCCCATGTATTGAAGAAAAGACCAAAATATCATGGGAAAACTCATTCTGTAAATAAATGACCTCTTGAATTTTGGAAAAATCTTCAAGAAAAGATGAACTAACACATGGCACATAACAATGTGCTGATGAATTCAAACAGAAATAACAATACATGATTGTGCTGTGTTGTCTGAATTAGATTATTGGACAATGTTGAGAGACAAAATGAGTAAAATTTTGCATAAACAGCAATGTAAAAACACTTTGCTCAGTGCTACTTCAGACTATCTTCAAGTAATTTTAGACTAACAACAACATTTTAGTATTATTAATTATCATGCTACTATGTGTTCATAAATGACTCTGTTACCTGACTACCAAACCCAACAGTTCCTTAACATGTTTCTTTAAATTGACAGAGGAGATGGACAGTAGGTGTCATCTTACTGCAATAATCATTCCAAATGCCACTCTGTGTCTCTTTGTGTGATTTTTAAAAGGAATCATGGAAGAGACACGCAAAGAGGAGGGCTGTTGAAAAAGAAAGTAGTATTTGACAGAGAGACAATAAAGCCTCCACTGAATAAAGTACTTAAACATGCACATAATTTTAGGCAGATGCTTAGACCGGATTTTTCAAGGTTTCCTCCAGAACCAAGTTAGGCACTGGCTATATGGATATCAGATTTTTACTTGATAAACAGATACAAGCATGCTATTTAAAGTTTTAGGATTACTAGTAACATGTACTCTAAAATACAAAATTTACAAACTCTTAATCTATGTAGTTAGCTTTTAAAGACTGATTCTCAAATTACACAAATGGCAGCTAGTCAACCTACTGATAACATTTTTCATGTTTCTACTGTTTTTTAAAGACTCTTCCCATCCTTCCTTATAAAGATCAGGCTCAAAGGAGGATTAGGTTAGGATCAAAGGAGATGTCAGTAAAGGTGCTATTGTGGTAGGAAGTTGTTAAAGAGCACCCATTCAAATGAGAAAACACAAAAAATCTTTAAACAGCTTAACAAGGTCTCTAAATTATAGACACCAACTCTTAGGAGGAATTTTCATCTGACAGCATTCTACTGGAGTGGCAATGCATCTAGAGTCAAGCAACTGAGCAGGTTTTTGGAAGAGGTGATACAAATAATGGATGTGGTAATTGCAGCTGATGCACAGGTGGATCTGCTATTCACTAGTAAGGACAAACTGTTTGAAGAGTTAATAGTGGAAGCTTTGGCTGTAGTGACCATGAAATGGAAGAATTCAAGATTCCTACAGGAAGGAAGAATACAAATAGCAAATTACAGACCCTGGGCTCCAGGAATGAAGAATTTATGAGTGACTCAATGAGAGGCAGTTCTAGAGGGCAAAGGAGCTTGTAAAAGCTAAGAGGTCTTAAGAGCAATCTCTGCTTAGCTCAAGAACAGTCCTTTGCAATAATCAGGAAAAGAAACAGATCAGCAGATCACTTTAACAGGGAACTCATGACTGGACTGTGTTTCTATGCAAAAATGCAGTATGCAGGCGGGAGAAGTAGGAATGAGCTACAAGGGAGCATTATAGCATTGCCCAGATGCTCAGGGGTGGTCTGATGAAATACAAGGCTAACCTAGAGTTGACACTTGCAAACGATATCAAGCACAACAAGAGTCCTAGTGCTGTATTAAAAGCAAAAGCCTGGCAAAGGAAAACACAGTCATATTGTTCTATGACTGTTTGCTCAGGTGATAGCAGGCAGAGTTAGGGTTCAACTACTTAATATCTTCCTTACATCTTCGCCAACAAGGTCTCCCAGGTCTCTGTGAGGAGGGAATGCATTTGAGGAGAGAAACTACCAGCAGTGGGTGAGGACCATGTTAGGGAAAACAACCCACAGAATTCCTTGTGACCTGACAGAATGTGTCTAAGGGTGCTGAGAGAGCTGGACAATATCATATAGAGTCCATTACCAAATTGGAAAATTAATGAAGATCAAGGAAAGTTAGCAGTGACCGAAAAAAGGTCAATGTTAAACACGAGCCAAAACTGTGCCTTGGATGGTATTCACAGGGACACAGCCAGTATGTCAAAAGGACAAATTACCCCCCTTTACTCAGCGCTCATGAGAACACACCTAGTAACTACTTCCAGTTTTGGAGCCCTCAGCCCAGGAAGGATGTCAATTAACTGAAACAAGTTCAGCTGTGAACCCCAACAGTGATCAATGACTGGAGCATTTTTCCTGTGAGTTGAGACTGAGGGAATGGGGTTTGTTCAGCCTGGAAAAGAGACCGTAAACTAATAGTAGCCTGGCCCATACCTGTGTGCTGGTTGCTAAAAAGATGAAAGTGTGCTCTTCACAGTAGTGCCTAGAGGAAAGACAAGAGTCATGGCAAGTAAGGTGTGGACATAAGAGAAAAAAAATTCACCTCAGGAAAGTGGAGTAGGCTGCCCAGAGAGTCTATGTAATTTCCATTCTTGGAAGTTTTAAAGACTCAACTGGATAAAACCCTGGGCAACGTGGTCCAACCTCACAGAGGGCCCTGCTTTGCACATGAAGTTGGACTAGAGCTCATGAGGTCCTTTCCCGTCTAAATTATTCTGTAATTATATGAATTTGTACAAGGGAACTAAGAAGAAATAATTATGACAAAACCTTGCAATATAACAGAAATAACACTGTGCAAAGAAAACTATTTTCCTTATTTTAAAACAGTTTGCATGTGCGTTGCTGGATGAGAGACAGTTATTATCAACTCCACAGCTGCAATATATATTGCATATAAATGCAAGCTGAAGATTCAGAACTCTAAGGAAATGCCTTTTAAAGTGATTTCTGAAGTGCAATAAGAAAAAAAAAATAGCTGCATGTAATATTTAGATGTTTAGAATAAATTTTGTAAAGTTCAATAGACATAATAAATACCTTGTGAACATTTTATATGAGATGAGCCCAGTTGCTGTAATAGATGTGGTTTTGAATCAAACATCTAGGCATCTACTTCCTCAAACAGATGCAATTTTTCTAATACACCAACTAAAAATCTATCAATGACTATGACACCTGACCTTGATAAATCATTCTTCCCCCCTCCTTGAAGACAATGTTCAATGCACACACCATTGTGGCAGTTAAGAAATTTAATTGTATGGTAAACACCACTAGGACCTTTCTGTGCTTTCAGGGAAAGCTGTAAATACCAGCACTGGTGGTGAACTATTAAGAACATCTAAATAATTTCTACTAAGACCAATTTGTAAAAAAAATTTCCAGAATGACAGTCATAAAACTCAGTGAAATTGGCCAGAATTCGTTGGACAGTATTCTTAGTAAACTATTCAAGAGAAAAGCAGATAATGAAAAATAGGGAAAAAGACAAGTAAAATCATGTGTCATGAGGGAAATAATTCATTAAATCTTACTGAAGACATTAATACTATATATAAATGTAAATACTATAGTAAAGTGGAAAAAAAAATCTATAATTGAAAGACAATTAATCAAGTGCAGCAGCAAGCCAAGTATATACTGCTTATCTGGAACATACGTGAGAACCACAGTAGCTTTACATGGTACATGATATTGCTCTATGGATTTGTCAAGGACAAAAAAGGATTGATGGAAGAAACATTAGGACAGGTGTTTGAAGTCTGAGTTTTTGGAACTAACAAACCTCAAGTTTCAGCATTAGTTTCTTATACAAATGTGTTTGTTGTCTGTGAGCTGGCTTCTTAGTAGACAAATCAGCATTTTCAAATCCTGGTAAAGCTAAGTGCCTGACAGGGGCGGGAGGGGAACGAGCAAGCTATCCAGGTTTGTGGGTTTGTGATTTCTCTGCTCTCTTCTATCCATGACAAGTAAACAGGTCTTACTCATCTGGAACAGAGGGAGCAGCAGCAGAAACGCATATGCACAGGTAAACGTAAAGTAAAGCACAAGAGCAACGTGCATGTGTAAGTGATGTACAGATGAAATGACTGGCCCAGAGCTGATCAGGTGGGGACTGTGGGATTATGACATCTCTGTGAAACAAGCAGCTCAATGCTCACTAGCAGCCAAAAACCCAAATGAAATATTAGGTATTATTAGGAAAGGTACAGAGAATAAAATGAGGATATTATTATGCTGCTATTTACATGCTCTTGTCCAATAAGACAAGAAAATGTTCAGAGAATACTGGTAAGAACGTTCAGTGGCATTTGACTCCTTCCATACAAAAAAAACAAGAGAGTAGTTTGATGTCTTCAAAAGATTCTTGTCTCTTGAAAAGAGATATAACAGATAACAAAGGACTATAAAATCAAACTGAATCAAAGAGAGTTGACATGAAGAAGTTGCAGGGTATTTCTTACAATGTAAGAACAGGGGCCATAAGCCTGATTCATAATAAAGGAGGCAGTTCCTTGGACAATGTAAAAGTGCCACAACACATTGTGAATGTTAAAAGTTTGCAGAGCCTCCAGTAACTGTAAAATTACATGTAACTGTAAAATTACATGGTAGCAAAACACATCAAAACCACATTTGGATCAAAAAGTCTGATGAGCCAAAACCAGTCTGTCCTTACTACTAGAAATTTGCTCTATAAACTCTGATAGGCACAGGTTAGCAGGCTAGGTAAACCTTTGCTCTGACCAACAACAACCTTTTTTCTCTTATATTAATGACATTTTCTGAATCTCAGTGAATACATCAGCTTTGAGCTCTTAAAATTTAGTTGAGAAAAATCAACATTGACTATTCAAAGTTCAGACTACATCTGCCATGTGAAAATTTCCTCTCTGTACCATTTCATTCATGAAACAAGAAATCCACACAAACCCACAGCTCAGAAATTACTGTTTTATCAGCTACACATTTTAATGAGTGTAGGGCTTCCTTAATATACTTTCATTTTTTCTTATGCAAAGACAATAGAATCCTATTGTACTATATAATATGCATATATACACTAAAGGATAGCTCCTCACCTGAAAGGGTTTGGCAGCAAAAAAAAGTCAGACAGCAAACGTGGACATATGTATAAAAGAAATCTCTATCCTCATAGAGATAGAAAGCATGTAGATAAACAAGGATCTAGTGGACCACAAAGCAGATGATAAAACCAAACCGAATCTAGTTCTATCAGCAATTGTTAGACAAAAAGTATCAGTACCCTCAACTACCCTCCTGTGAAAAACTGATTTGTGGTTACAGTAACGGATTTGCTTTGTTTTGGAAAGAGAGGAAGTTAAGGGCAAACCGCTACAAAATGGAAGCTGATTCAAGGCACTGTAGCATGAGAAGTGTCTTTTTTTCTCTTTCTTATCCCCAAGAGGTCGATGAAGTTCATTTATAGGGGATTTTATCTAACTACATCAATTTATACTATGTTAAGGTTAATCCTTCATGAGGATCACAGAAGAAATTAATTTCAATACCTATGGCAAATAAATTTTCTTACCATAATACTATATTTCTTGAATCCACTCAATCAAAACCTGAACTACCATCTTTTTCTATGTGGGCTACACATACCGCATAAAGTAACAAGTAAATTTTGATGGATTAATTCTCAGCAGGTTTCTCCCTATCTGCCCTAGAAAGGACAGAGACTAGAGTCTGATGACATAGAGTCAGGATTTTTTCCACCCATATATAAAAGGTGATCTGAAAATATTCAACTTAGAGACCATATTGTTTGCAATACTTTTTTTGCAGAGTTTTCTTGGCAATTTGCTTAGTGCAGAGAGTGTTCAAACTCTGGGCTCAAACACTGTGGGCTTGGGACAAATGAGCTATAGCTGAGATACACTATATATAATGTTTCAGAGATGTCTTTGTGACTTTGACTTCTAGTCCTTGGAAATCAAATTTCAAGGTACGTGGTTAATTTCATCTGAATTATTGATCTCTTGGGCATATGCAACCTCACCTTAAACAAAGTCCAATGCTCATATACGCAGTGGAAGGGTATCTTCTTGCAAGTACCAAGAAGATAAACTACATTATATTAACTATGGTTGAATGAGTTAAAATTTGGGATCCATTTAGGAATTTGGTTTAAAGAGGTATTCACTCTTGCGTGGGTATGGATAATTAGAGTATCAACAGGGGAAAAAAAAAATAAAGAGTTTGGGAAAATAGGGCATAAATTTCTGTGATGAGACATTTTAAAATAGCTTATAATTGAAGTTTGACCTGCAAGCATTTTTAGCTTGTTTTCCAAAACTGGCACTATTTAATGAAAGCACAGATATCTCAAATGCTTTACGTTCCTAGCAGCTGCATGAAAATAGGAAGTGTGGCAGAGAAGAGAGACTGTACTGTTGCTTATGCACAGAAGATGGCTGTGTTTAAAACAGTATTATGCTTTATAAGGCATTAGTAGATCTAATCATGCTTTATTTCTAAGAGATAGTGGGCCTAGTAATTCTCACCACTAATGACAAAGTTATTACTTATGTCATTAATTTATTTCCAGGTTTTGAAGTTTTTGCTATAAAATCATAAAATCCTGATAACACACAGTTGTGTCACTAAAATCTTAGCATTTGTGTGTAAATATCTTTAACCTTGAAAAACAGAAAAATAAACTATAAAATCTTTCCTTCCCGCAGATGTTTCAACTCCCTCAATGCTGAACACAAAAATAAGAGAAAGATAATGAAGAGTCTTTCCAAGAAGAAAATAATCCCAGTACTTTTTTTTTTTTTTCCATCACACTGTATGATGCAGTGCCATGAAGAGTTACCTGAGAAAAGTTGAAACAAGCTTTCTCAGGAGTTAAAAATCACATACCTATGCTTGTGTGGATATCTGCACAGAGCAATTCACCAACTTTCTCAGTGGCATAGATCTATACAGTTGATGGCTGCAGTTGAACATTATGAACGCCTGGAAGGAGTATTTCCTTTAGTAGTTCACTTACCTAGTGATTCCCAACTGTTTGGAAAGAGAAAAGATATCCACTGATGCCAAATGACTTTGAATTGCCTCATTTCCCTAACATGTTACATTGTCACTACTTTCCAAGGGCATTTAGAGTTCTTGGGAAATGGGTGGACAAAATTCTGAGCATAAGAGAGTTAACTTATTATAAAAGAATTCCTTTCAAACTTCAAATAAAAAAAATATGTTTTCACTTGACAGCATTGGAGTTTACAACCCTTGCAAAAGTCATTCTAACCATAACCACCTGTCACCTATGTATGTGTACATAGACACAGTTATTTCTGACAAGCATTATCAGATATTATTTATATTCCACGGAAAAAGTTTTTTTTATCTTTAACCTCCCTCTCTCTTCCCAGAAGAGAAGGGAGAGAGAATAAGAGAGATAGATACTTATGGGCTGAAAAGAAACTAACCTTTAATGAAATATTAATAATAAAATTAAAAGATAATAATAAACATAGAATCATCTGGGCCAGAAGGGACCTTCAAAGGTTATCTAGTCTGACCCCATAATAATAACAATAATAATAATTATAACAACAATGCTGAAATATATACAATAACCAAAGAACTACTATCAAGCTCCCAGGATGACAATCACATCACCAGCAGGCACTGAAAAAATCCCATGCTGGACTCAGTAACAAATGGGAGCTGAATTCAGGAAATGGACTCAGGAATGTATGGATTGGGATTAAAGGCACATGGCCAATCAGAATCCTCCTCAGACCCTGAAGGAAAGAGGCTGATCCTTTTGGTCCCTTAGATTGCATACTGAGCATGAGGCAGATGGGATGAAATACTCTGTTAGTCAGTTTTGGGTCACCTGTCTATTTTCACCTCCCCAACAGTAAAAACTCTCTAGGCTTTTCTGTTTCCAACCCTCCAACAGGTCACATAACAAAGTTAGCTGACATTGGTTGTTATAGCAAGTAAGTATAAGCAAGAGCCCCTATGCACAGCATTCCTTGACGTTAACTATAAACATCAGACCTTCTCTGCTAGAAGCAGACAATGTCTGAAAAATATGTTAATTTCAGAAAGAGACTTAACTGAGAAGTAAAATTACTGAAAACAAAATTCATTCTGTTTTAAGACAAACAAGGGCACTGGTTCCCTTACACCTGTTCGGACTAAGTGTAAAAAGACTGTCTTTGTAACTTTGTGATTGTAAATTTTGATCTAATGAAACAGCATTTAAAATATTATTGTCCTGTTATATTCTTTCTCTTCTTCATATCTGAAATCCAATTTAACAGTCTTTGTTAACAGCATTTGTGCTTCTATAGTGAATGTTCCATTTCAAATGCAAAGGAAAAACTATAGTTTTACTATTAAAGCTATAATACCAGTAGAAAACAAGACAAACGCTGAAAATAGGTTTGTGCTCTGCCTACAGACTCAGCTGGCAAATACCTAGGGAATGGAATACTATATAAGCAAAGCAGTGGAGAAAAAATATGCATCTTAATGAATCACAGAAGAGAGCAACAGACCTTGAGAGGTCATCCAGTTCATACACTTCCCCTAGCCATGATCCATTAGAAAAAGAAGAGAAAAATAACTTTAACATTTTTGAAAATTATTGAGATGGACTTGCATGAACAAATATGTTTTGTAAAAGACAAAGCAATCAAGATTAATGGAGCTCAGAGAACAAAAAGGAAAACTGAAGAAGAACAACATGCAGAAGATTTTTGTAAATGATATTTTTCTCAGTGTCTGGAACTAGTATCTTATTTCTAGCAGTGTCTAACTGGATATCAAGTATCACTGAAAGAGCATGTCAGAGCGCTGATAGGAAATATGGTTGGGGTTTTTTTCTTCTCCCTGTGCACTGTGCAAGTAGGAATATTTTATTTCATACATCATTTGCAAATTGCTGTGGGGATTCCAGAAAGCCAATTTGGCTTCACAAAATTGATGAATGAGGGAAAAAATACTGCTGGGTTTGTGTCTGTTGTTTTTGAAAGCTGTGCACATGGGACTTCTGCACACTGCGCATCGCTAATGATTCATTGCCATAGTGCTACAGTGAAAATGCTGAAGTTTCTTTTAACCCTCAGAGAACTTGTTCATCAGAATATGTAAATTATTTGTTCTTTTACTGGTCATCCTTGATAATAGAAAAAAAAAAACACTACAAAAATAACCTATTAAATCTAATAAAGCTTCTACACATATATGTTAAAGCAGGAAAACCTAAGAGAGGATGCAATCCAAGCTGAATAGGAAAAGCAAACAGGACTGCAAGGGGGTGTGACGTGCAACTGCTGCTGCATCAGGCAGAGAGCTGGTTTGCATAGCACTGTACAGAGCTGATGGAAAGGAGACAGTGAAAGACACACCAGTCCACTTTGGTTTTTGATGATTTTAATATATTGGATTAAAGTTCTGAGGAACTCAGAAGATCATCTGATCTGTTACATCCTCAAAACCTAGATCCTAAAAATACTGCTAAAAATACTGAGAGAATTTTGCAAACAAGATGAAGACATTATTTTATATAGAAGGGTACATGGTTTTACCACTTCACTGTATAATTATCAATCTATGTTCTACAGACAATAATCTTCATTAATTAATGAAAATAATTAAATACAAATTAAAGATATGATAGATGTTAGTTCCTTCAACCAGAAGATGAAAGAATAAATTCTGAAGTTTTTAAAGTCATAGGGAGAGACAACAGGGGTCACCAACTCACAATTGCTACTTCCAGCTCAAGGGAAGCTGGTATGGTCCTGTGTGGCCAAGTGAAGCAGCTACACATGTTATGAGAGAGGTGATCCTGAGACTGCTTTCAATCTCATCAAGATGAGAAAGGAGCTGCCCTTGCACACATACACTAGGAATTCAGTTGCAGGGTCTTGAATATTTGTCATGATCATCCAGGATCAAGAAAGGATTGCTTTGTATAGGACAGACGGGCTACTCCATAGCCTCCATGGAACAAAGTCAGATAACTTGGAAGTTAAGATCATAAAACTCACACCTCAGATACACTGCCTACCTCAGTCCCAGTAGGCAGCATTCAGAATTGATTTCAGTGGTAAAAGACATAGGAACAGGGCAACAGGGAGCTCATTTACAAACACAACCAGGGCTGAGCCACTGAAGACCTTGTCAGATTAACCAGGTTTTCCACTCAACAGAGGTACAGGACAGATGCTTCCTGCTCACACTGATCACACTTCTTCCTCCCTTCTCCATAAAATCCTCAGTTTGACTGAGCAATTGCCTGGGAGTCAAAAAAAATCTTCATCATTTACTGGTTAAATTTATGCCTGGTTCTTCAACACATAAATCTGAAATTGACGTCTTCTTGGTCCTATGTCGTCTGTGATTTTTACCTGTACTTCTAAATAAACGTGTTTAACTCAGTCCACCTTCTAATGAGAGTAAAATAGAGCACAGCATTGGCTAACTGTATGCACTGAGTTCTAAAATACAATCAACTAACTTGAATACAGATATTAAAGACCTCTGAAATTCCAATGACAAATTGATAATTATGTAAGAGGTGAAGAAAACTCTTCAGAAATGTAACACAGGAGTTCATGCAACCTTGAGGGTATATCAAATATAATGCCAAACCCAAAACACCCATTACTACTTAAAAGTTATGCAATTTTAATTTTAAATAAGGACACTATCTTGGTATAAAATATAGGAAATGCCTAAAAAAGTACTAAATGCAAAGATATCCATCATCAGATATAACCGCATTAGCAGTAACATTTGAAATGACTTTGTGTATCCTTGAAATAAACTAAAAACAGAAGAGTGAAAGAATATCATATCAGATACTACATGTCCTTGCTGCACTCTTAATTAACAAATATATTTAAAAACAAGGAAACACACAAACATGCCCCAGGCCTCAGTTATCAAAAAATCCTCTTCTTTCATTATTGATTTAAGCAAGACAACTTGTGCTAGAAAGTGAAACTCCTGTGGAAAATGCATGGCCTCTTTCAAATACACAATCTTTCTGTTAAGTGATAAGAAAATAGAAAACCAAGAATAAGCCCACAAGACACAAAAGGACAGCGTCCTCATTGATTTTGCTTCCCCACTATCACCTCTTTCTCCAAAAAGCTACCAAAAAATTCTAAATAAGTATAAGTATGTTCTGTGAGTATGTGTTGGGTTTGCATGGCAAGGCTTTGGTAGCAGGTGGGGTACAGGGATGGTTTCTGTGAGAAGATGCCAGAAAATTCCCTCATGTACAATCGAGTCAATGCCAGCCAGCTCCAAGACAGATCCAATGCTGCCCAAAGCTGAACCAATCAATGCCAGTGGTAGGGCCTCCGTGATAACATATTTAATAAAGGGAAAAAAAATACTGTGGAACATGAGCCAAAGAGAGGAGTGAGAATATGTGAGAGAAACAGCTCTGCAGACACCACCAAAGAAGGAAGGGGAAGAGGTACTCCAGGACAGAGCAGATATCCACCTGCAGCCTGTGGATGACCCCACACTGGAGCAGCTTCTGAAGAACTGCAGCCTGTGGAAAGGCACCATGCTGGAGAATTTTTTGGAGGACTGTTTCCGGAGGAAGAGCGTGAGGAGTCCTCCTCCTGAGGAGGAAGAAGCAGCAGAGACAACGTGCAATGAACTGATTGCAACGTCCTTTCCCCAACCCCCTGTGTTGCTGTGGGGGGAAGAGGCAGAGAAAATCAGGAGTCAAGTTGAGTCTGGGAAGAAAGAAGGGACGGGAGTAAGGTGTTTCAGATTTGGCTTTATTTCTTACTGTCCTACTCTGATTTGATTAGCAAAAAATTAAATTAATTTGTCCAAGTTGAGTCTTATTTTGCCCATGACAGTAATTGGTGAGTGATCTCTCCCTGTTCTTATCTCTACCCATGAAGTTTCATTGTATTTTTCTCTCCCTGTCTAGTTGAGGGAGAGGAGAGGAGGAGGGAGGGGGAGTCATAGAGGAGCTTGGTGGGTCCAGCCAAGATTAACTCAACTCAGAGTGAAACCTAAGATCTAGTTTTAACAACAGGTTAGTATGACTGGAACAAATCCCTCAGATAAATCCTAGAATGCAGTTCCAGGAACAAATGATTCATATGCATAAGAACTCAAGCAAAACTGTTACAGGCTGGTACCAGATCAATTCCCAACACTCAGTAACTGAGCAAATGGAATATTCAGCTTCACAAGTTACTTCAACCAGGCATCAAGCATGCTTTCCACTTCAAAGAATGACAGAACCAAGAACTAAATTAAAATGAAAGCACAATCTGCTCACGCATGTCCACTCACACACACAATATTGTTCCCCAGACTCAGCAGCAGCCGCAGATCCCACCTCTGATTAACAGAGCAAATAACAAAATCCCTTAAATGCTCAGTAGGCCAGACTGGCATCTGAAATGCCAATGTAGAAGTTTCTGGGAAGAATAAATCAAAGAAAACAAGAAAAATGCTACAGATCCCCACCATGAGATTAACACAGAAACAGACTAACATAGCACAACCAAACTTGCAAAATTGTCAGATCAAGTGCAGACTGACCCATCTCAAAATAAGTGAGGACATAATCAGGCAGAAAATACTTTCTAAAACCTTATGCCTTTTTCTTAGCTTTAGTCAATGTCTGCATGGCTTATTATTGCAATATAATCTTGCATCAAATAACCTACACTCAAAGACGAAACAGAAGAGACAAGTCCAGTTTCCAGTCTTCTGGGAAATTGGACGGACTTGTAGCATTTCCATTTTCTGTACATTCACTATGAAACAGGCTGGAAACAAGATTTCCACTTCACAGGATATTCTGCTGTTTCACATTGGTTTTTACACTGAACCGGCAAAACAGATGTCACTTGAAATTTACCAATGAGCAGTTTCAGAAAAAGTGTTTTATGTGAGTGTCTATTTTCACTAATTAAATATTTTTTCTCTGTTTTATTTCACAGTACTCAAACCAAGCTTCAATGATTATTAAAATAAATGCCCACAATATCATTTCACACTGTAACATTAAAATGCCTGTAATATTTGACTTATTTTTTTTACGTCTGCCTTCTCAGTTCTGTTCTTTGCAGCTCTGTTAAAAAATCCAAAGAAAAAATTCCCCAAACAAACCAAAAATTAAGAATCCCAACAGTTAATATTTTTTTGACTTGCATATTTCAGGATAGCTTACTCATGCTAGGCAAGAAAGGGAAATGTATGCTAATCCTTTACATATATACGAAGCCCTTGAATTTTGAATTCCAGGAAAAAATACTACAACTCAGTGTTTGGCTCTGACATTATTCATTACAGAAATATAAAAAGACTTTTGATGGAACAAGTTACCACTATAGGTACAAACATCACGGCTTTCATTTTTTGTGGCAATTTTAAATTATAGGGATGAATTTAAAGTAGAGAGCACAACTGATGAGTCAGAGCAGCAATGGCTACTTCCACTACACTCTCATTTTAAGAGTAACAAACTACAGTCTTCAAACTGAAGATTTAATTTTACCTTCAATATGTTTTTTAAAGGATTTTTTTTACTAAATGAAATCACAACTAATCTCAAAGGATAAAACACAGGAGCATTAAAGAATAAGAAAGCAAAAAATAACTTTGTAAACTAGTATTAGCACAGTTTGGTAAACAAAACATTTGAAGCAATAATTTTATTTAGATCTACATATGATTAATATTCTTACATGCAGAAAGTCGTCTGAATCACCAGCGCTTTGTAATGACTTTATAATCCATCATATAATTTTAGAAGAGTCCCTTTTTTAAAATTAAGAAGTGTTGTTATGGTTTACAGCACATGTTAATTAACAACCATGTTTTTCCACATCAAGAGTAATAACAGCTGTATTTTGTAATGAACAAAGGAAAAGAAACATTTGGATTAAATAAACTAGCAAAACTTCTTTTCCTGTCATATCCATGTTTCCCTGACTGTTTCTTTTATTTTGGTTCCATTTTGGCTGTATTTTTCCTCCTTTGTATATGCTAAACAGAAATCATAAACTACATTAGAAAATGTTTTGTAATTGCTTTGGTCTTATCTTGAGTCTTTGTATATTTTTAGAAGCCACAATGTCCCATAGCTACCAATTCCACTGCTAGGCTAAACAATACATGAAGAACTGCTTTTATTTGTTTATTGTGACTGTGACTCCTGTTAGTGTAATCGATAGCCCAGATTCTTATATCAGAAGAGAGAAGGCATAATCATTCCTTTCTACTCTTTCCATGTATCCCATATGAAACCTCAATAAACCTCTCAGTCATGCTCTTTCTGAGACATCTCATCTCAAAACCAAACAGCCTATTTGTTTCTCAGGTATCTGAGAATCAGGTTTTCTGTATCTTTGATCACTACTAGTGTGCTTCCCTAAATTTTCCAACTTTGTATCATTTGTCTTTTCTCTCATGCTAAGGGAAAATTGTACAAAGTATGCAACCTCTGAAAAGAACACAATTATAAAGGGGATTTTCTTTGCTTTGATCTGTATTACCTAACAATTATTTTGTGACTGCTAGCAACAAGCAAGTCTACATTTTTCAGGCTCACTCCTTCCTAACTGAAATCCACTATCTGACTGCAATGATTTGGAATCTAATTTAAATGGAAAGTTTGTTTTTTATCATCTCTTTGCCATCACTTTATCTATACCGAATTCCATTTTATTATTTGGTCACTGGTTCTTATAAGATTGTTCTGCAATTCACCACAGTTGGCCTTTCTTTCACACCCAAGGTTTCATTTTAAACATATTCACAAAAGTCTCCTGTAGCACATCACAAATTGCAATATACTTAAATAATCTATGGGATACAATGCTATTCACACAGTCGTTCAGTGTTCAAAACATCCCAGGCAGCCATTCCCATGTAGTTTATAAAGCATCCAGTAGGTTACAAAAAATCCTGATGGGGTGAGGAAAGGGGAAAAAGTGAAGAAAGGTCTTGATTTATTTGCATCCAGAACCCAAGAAATAGCATAATCATTTTAAGTCCCCTACATGGTGCATAAGATGGGATCAGATCTCACCTAACCATATTGGTATTTGTAACAGGTGTTATTTTAAAATACTTCATATATTCTGTAGCTGCTGATCATAAATTGCAGATTAGGTGACTAGTGACATAATGAGTCACTCACCGTATCTGCACTTGGGATTGTCATGGTAAACTGGAATAGCTATTTACTGTCATTGTAGGGAGTCTTTTGTTCATCTTGTTTTCATACAGTTTCCCTTTTTGAAACTGAGCAGAGATGCAATGATTTTTGATTGACTCTACAGGGGCATTGAATATAAACTCATCATGCTCATTGTTATAGAGAGGTCTTATAACTGAAGATGTCACACCTGTTGCATCTTTGCTCAAGGATACAGGATTTTTGTGATTTCATCAACAACAGATGGAATCATGCTGAACTATGCTGTATTTCACTGTTACTGACTTTACCATACTCTTAATTTTATATATAAGCTAGTCAGTTTTCAATTTCAAAAGCCCTAGTTCTTCATTTAAATTAAGTTCACTTTTTCTATATAGGCTTTCTTTATCACAGAGGCCTCCACAGTCTCTGAAGAATCTGAATTCCTGTTTAATGTCCTTTCAACAGCCAGGCACTAAAAATCTGCTTTTCAGCCAGTTTCTAAAACACCACAAACTACTATAAGAATTTAAGAGAATGTTACTGTAGGTGTCCTGGTTTTCAAATGCATTCCTGAAGGCCCGTATTATGTTTCTATAATAAAATTATTAGACTGTAACCAAGGGGAAAAGCATGGTTGCCAACTATCTTTACTGCACCAAGGCTTTCAACAGTCCCCTACGTTAAGGTCTGGATGGTTGAACTGCTAGATGGACAAACAAAAGGGTGGAAGATTGAACTCAGAGAATCATAGTTACTGAGTTGTATTCTACCTGGAGACTTGTGACAGGTGAAATACCACTGGGGTCTGTACTGAGACAAAAGTACTTGACCAAAATAAGGCATTATTCATTAGAATTGATTAAGCCTGGGAGACCTGCTTTTTTGATGAATGCCCAGAAGAGGAAACCGAATGCATAAACAAGAAACTTACTTGGCAATTTGTGTAAGTGTTCCCACACTTGTTTCTCTTTTCTGTTCACCCTTTAGTTATTTGAATTGCTTGTACTTTTCTGCCCTTGTAAATTTTTCTCCTGATGCTATCTATTGTTTACACTTTCTCATCCAAGTGCCTCCTCACTCTATGGCTTTCTAAAAAAAAAAAAAAAAAAGAAAAAGAAAAAAAAGGTATCATTTAAATCCTTCCTTAAAGTTGAAATAAGTAATTAGAAAAAGAAGTCTCTAGTAAAATGGTCAATAAATAAGATTTTATGCTAATACTGTGAAGCTCAATTACACTATTTGTTTATTACCATAATCCATGTTTGTTAGCTGGTTTGATCTAACCTCTTATGGCAAGACTGTCTTCAGATTAATCCATCGTATAATTATCATATATAATTATCTTGTGGCTGATAAATGATTATATTGATAAAACTTCAGCTGCAATTGTGGCAATCTGCAGAAAGACTCCCAAAAATCTCAATATTGCTGCACTAAACGGAAGGAAGTTTCTTCTGGAAATAAAAGTCATGTTTCATAATTTGCTGATTTGAGACTATATGTTCAAATTTCAGAACACTACGGTCTATTCTGATGAGATATCAATTCTTGTAGTCACTTCAATAAATTTCTACCTCTTACATTAAAAAGTGCAAATAAACATGAAAAAGAGTAAAAAAAACTACATCGATTTTCAAGGATTTTGCAGGGTGCAACTCAACAGACTGAAACCTCGTACTTGCTCTGAATTTTTACATAGTCCATTCTGAAATTCTTCTTGATTTTTATACTGGTTTAGTGACTAAGAACATGGCTGTACTTACCTGTCAGTTCAACATTTTCCATTTGTGTCAGTACCTCCCTATATGTTATCACAATTGAATTTGACAGGTTATCTGCCTTCTTTTCTGATAAAAACATTTGAAACAAAGTATCTCCAAGGTTTTCACATAAGTCTTTTAGATGCATACAATCTCCAAGACTAGTAAAGTGGACCTTTTAGTATTATTTTACATACTGTAGTATTTGCTTTTTAAACCTTCCCAACATATAGCTGGTAAGTACATATATTTCCCAGTTTGCTATATTAATAAGAAATTATGATCAGTTTTAGCTGCTTAAATGTAGGCAGTAATAGGTGGCTACTGTACTAGCTCCC
>JAOXNG010000012.1:78035062-78047536 GCA_028566535.1 Scolopax minor
CCCTGTTTTAAAGATAAAGGAGTAAGAAACAAGGAATTAAAGAGATTTTCTCAAGATCCCACAAAAAAACCATGTCAGAATACATAACATATTCAGTCCTCTTGTATCTCTGTCTCAAATCCCAAATTTACAACCAGGTTTCCTGTCACTGTTGTGGATAAAACTGTAGGGTTTTGAGAGGAACAGAAGTCTTCAAGGTTTGGAATAGAGGCCTGCACAGCTAACAATTAGAAAGAAGTACTCATTTACAAAATAAGCAAAGCTGGAAGGAGGACAGGGGGAGAAAGAAAAAAGGGTGAGCCTAAGAAGCTATCATTTTTAAAAACAAAAAATCAGGCTATAAAATGATACCAGACGGGCTTTTACACAACTGAAATTCAAAATACAACTAACTACTTTGTCTTCAGAATACACATAAGGTAGACAGTCATCATGCCAAAGCACGTCTTATAAATTGCATTGAGAAACTCCTGGTACCTTGCAGTTCCTCAGAGAGACTACTTCTGCGGAGCCTTCCTTCCTGTACAGCCAAGACATCAATCTGCCATCCCCATGGTCAGACACAGGAAAGAGGAACCTCTGTGTGTTTAGGAGATAGTTCATGTGTGGCACTGAATTCAGGCTGGAATCTGCTGAAGTGCACTTTCTGTTTTAAACACCTTATTTTTTCTGTTACAGTGTAACCCCTATGCTCTTAATACTTTATAAATTTCCGTTTTCGGAAAGAGTAAGATTAATCAGGTACCCAGAACTTGTTTAAAATTCAAAGCAAAATTATGCTTTGAAACAACACCACCTATGCGCATGTATCAAAGACTGCAGCACTGACTTCCCTCAGACTACCTGTCAATTGCCACACTGCTATCAAATATCCAGTGGGAAAGCCTGTATAGAAAGCTCCCCAAAGGGGGGAATTTTTATTCCACTAAGGATTGGAGTTGTATCAAACTTACATACAAAATATGGGTAATGAAGTGGAAGAGGTTCTAAACTTGGGTCCTCCAGGATACGTCATTGACAATAACAAACATTGATGACAATTACCTAATTTACCTTAACAGGATAAATGTTAAAGGCTAATCAACAACTAAATATCTGAAAATATAACATCATTCTATAGTTTTTAAATATATACTTTTTTTAAAAAATTGCAAACACATATGATCAACATGAATTTCAAATTAGGAGGGTAATATAATTCACTGATACTGTTCAACTTGAAGTGTTCAACTGTTCTACTTGAAGTGTTCATATTTTCTGTTTACTTATTTTCCTCAAAAGTTTCTGAAATAAAACTGAGTAGCTGGAATTAAATTTCAACCCCCATTATAATAATTACTTTTGAATATAGCTTATAGTGATACAGTAAATAGGAAGCATTTAATATTTGAGAGGATGACTTTAAAAAGCAGATTGATATTTAGGGGGGAGGGAAGAAGAAAAACAAATTCCTGATCTGACAGAAGCCAGAAAATGATGTTGTTTTGTAAAACATTTTGAAGCTAATCATCAGTAAGTCTGAATCTTACAGAAGATGTCTTGCAGAAATAATAAATACAGGAACACTGCATTCAGAGAAAAGCATGTCAGCAAAAAAAGTGCCCTTAAATGCAAAGACTATGATGATCAGGAAAGATACCCCAGTGCTGCTAAAGAATAAGGTTCCAAAGTAAAGCGTCAACCCTAGTTAAACTTAAAATACACTTTCAATGAGTAAAAAAAATACTGTTTTGTAACCTCGCATTGGAAAGCCAAGGTTGCGATGCTGCTTACTGAACCAACTGGTCAGATTTCTTTATTCTAGAAGTGGGGAAGAGCTTGATTCTGAGTAAATTAAATCATGAGAAAACCTAGCGACAAATGCCTCACATTGCCTTTGCTAGATCAATCATATAAACTCCTTTTTGTTACTACTTACTAGGGAGGAAGAGATACTGTGTAATCCTATGAACCATCAGCATCTTGGCACTTAGATGACAATGACTGAAATTCAAGGGAAATATTTTGCTTTATATTTTACAAATAAATCTATTGTAAAAAAATATCTATCTGTTAGGGAGTTAGAGATTGCTACGTTGACAGTGTTTAAAAGACTGAACTAAGACTTTCATAATTCAAAACACTTTCTAGATTGAAATTCAGTAACAAAACTTGTTGCCAGTGGATAGTTCCTGTTCACTATCAACCATTATCAGTATGTATTCAAAGCAACTAGTCATTCAAAATGGATTTTAGAGCCAGAAGACGTAACACTCTTTGCTGGGCAATACCTTAGTTTCAAGGTATCAGCATCAGGACATTTATCTGTATATAATTTATTGAAGTCTACTGGACTGCTAAAAGTCCAAGAGGTAAATGTGGATCATGGATGATGTAGTGCACACAAAAAGAGTGGCATTTGCAAAAGAAGGGATCACTTCATTTACTGCCGCAGTCATGAGTAATTGAAAATTGCAGTGTCTTGAAGAAACGTGGGATACATATATCTGACCAGTCGAAGTTCCTGAACACTACTAACATATGATTAACAAGTCTTCACAGTACATAGATCTTGGGCTATATGTTCTTCTGACAGTGTTCACTGCCCAAGTGGGGATGAATGAAAGGTTACCCTGTGGTTTGAAAAGATTCCATGAAAGGCCATATTTTCCATACATTGCTTAGTTCTTTCCTTGCAGAATACACATGTCTGTGGAGCAAATATTTGATGCTTAGAGTCAAATTTGAACAATCACTTTTCTGTACCAAGGAAGGAGTCGTGAAATTACATGTTGTCATGTAGGCAACAGACTAGAAGAGTTTTTTGCCAATGTATGGTGGCTGCTGTATATGGATGAGATTGATTGAAGTCCTAGCTACTGTAAGCTTCAGTAATGCTCCCACAATTTCTATCTGCTGAGTGTGCTAGATATGCTTTTAGAACATTCATCTTGTGATTCAGAGAACTCAGGATTCATATGTTTTTGTTCATGCAATTCACTGTTTTGGAAAAAATAAAACAAAAAAAAAAACCAACACAAAACCTCATCCTTTAACAGCCATTTATCAAGATATGGATGTAGTTTCAACATCTGTCATTTAGGAATCATAACCTTACTTACTGTGTCTCTTTTGGTCAGGTATCTTCCACATCATGCAGCAAAACTTTGCTATCAAGACATACATGATGTACGTGGTAGCCAGCCAGTCTCAGACAACTAGGGAAAGGTGGCCTCAACTGCTCGCAATGGGATAATCCTCATTCTTGCCAAATTGCTATCTTTAGTCTCACTAGTTTTTCCTTTATGTCTTATATATTCCTAGTTTTTCTCTTGAATCTTTGAGCTCCTAACTGTCACTGTCTCAACAATTTCAGTCCTGCCTGTGTTCTTCTTCCTATTGTCACACATGGCTTTAGCTCACATAACTTCTCATGCCTTAGCAACAGTCTTCATAATAAGAGTCAAGACTGCACTGCTGTGCTGCACCAAACGAGGTCTGAAGTGACATGTTAAAGGTTACAGCATGCTAGGTTACTGGAGCTAGGAATGTCAGTAAACACCTGTTCATTAAATCTATTCAGTGCCATGTGAAGACCAAAGGCCAGAAGCATGAATGGATAATGATCCTGACCTATTGTTTATCTAAGGCACTTACAGTACAAGTAGCTGGTATATATCTAGAAATTAGATTCAGATTGAGAAATGGGAACCAGTTGTGGGTTTTTCTTCTGGAACAAGGGGATTATTCCCACAAAGTCACTAACTCTCTTAATTTTCTTAAACTTAATTTTTCAGTACCTGTGGTTCATGAAATGGTTCTGTAATAAAAGGGAAGTAAATAATGTAAAGAGTAATCCTAAAACACTGCTATGGGCAACATCTCTTACATAAAGCCAAGATTTAGTTACTATATCTGAAATCCAAAAAGTCCGATCAATGAATAGTCCAGATCTAATTATAGGAATAGAAAACTAAAAGAAAATAAAATAATACCTTTCTATGAAAAAGTCTCAATAATAGTAATAATATAGTTAAAGCTACACACATTTCCCAATAGCTACTCCTTTTTCCAATGTTACAGTCTTCTGCTCTCCTGCCAGGCCCTAGATTGACGTCTTCAGTTTGATCTGGGGAGAGGAGGTAAAGTGAAAACATGTTATGTCCTTAGTCCTTTGCTGGGAGGTTAATGTTTATCATGTTTGTGGTTTCTTCCTCCTAACTCTAGGATATCCTTGGGGTTATTTTAGTATGTTTGCTAACCCATTCTATACCTTGTTTTCTACACTGTATGCAAGTCCATTGAAATTTACTGTTTGTGCAATATTTATGTTAACTACTAGTTCTTAATTGTTACCCCTCTATCTCGCTTATTCCTGCTCCCAGATTTAAATTTTTTGACTGATCTTTACTGAACGTTTTATAGCCCCAGGTTTTCCAGTGTAACGACGGGTTCCTTTCCATATCATCCTGCACCTCTGCAATATCCCCCCCCCCCGTTTTAAGACCTCTGTTACCATCTCAAGCATGTATTCTTCTACATCACTATGTTGTAAATAGTTCTTTTACACAGAACTACTTGTTACTGCCATCTATATAAAACTTGTAGGCATACCATTCAAAGCTAAATAAAACTAAAATAAATAAAGCATATTCACCTAGTCATTAAGTAAATTGTCATTACAGCTCAAAAAGATGAAACAAAGCTTCTGGCAGGCCATGATGAGTTCAGAGAAGGCAATCCTGGCAAGCCTCAGTTCTGAGGCCTTGTGAATTCAGTACAATGCCTGTGACACATTAGTAATAATTATAATATTTTATTTGTTGGGCCACAAGACACAAAGGGCTTTTCCCAGTCTTTTTTTTTTCTTGGCTTTTTCATGACAGCTTCAGCAAGAACTGAACTGTAGCCAAATCCAAGGAAGGATCCCTGAGAGAAGACGGTGGGAGACCATTGTTAACATGTGTACTCAATGTAGTTAAAAGGTATGAGCTATAATACCTGCTTGGATGTAAGAGCAAAGTTAGAAGGAATGATCTCAGAAGTAAGGGTGATAGTGAAAATGGTGACAGCACACTGGCATTCAGCAACAGTGATGGATGAGATTGGCTGTTTCTCCCCCTCCTCTTGTGGGAGGTAATAGGGAGCAAGAACAGATGCTGCTGATGTGGCAAAGTAAACAATGGTGGGCCACTAATGTTTTATTCTGATATGCCAGATATGGTCTTTCCAATAATAATTATTATTACTACTAATAATAGTAGTAACTTACTACTAAGTAATAGTACTAATAAAAATAATTGGAGAAGTCAATCAGGTTTGTCAAGCATTACTGTTCCAGTCCTAAGAAACCTTTCATTGTTGCCATGACCTTTCAGAGAAAATTAAGAGTAGCCTTGTAATCACAAGCCATCTCCCTTGGTCCCATCAACTTGTGCATACCCATTTTGTTTAAATATTCCCTACTGGATCCTCTTCCACAAAGGATATTGTTCTTGCTCCAGACTGACTCAAAGAAAGTATTGCAAACTTCAGCCTTTTCCATGTCCTTTTACACCCTACCCCACAAAGAAGATTTTCTCTGCTTCTTTTTGCTGTTGCTTTATTTACAGAAGCCATCCATATTGCCCTCCGTGTCCCCCACCAGATTTAATTCAGTTGGGCTTTGGCCATCCATGGTGTTGGTACATGACACTAGAGTCATAGAATTGTTTAGGTTGGAAAAGACATTAAAGATCATCAAGTCCCACTGTTAACATAGCGCTGCCCAGCACTAAACCAAGTCCCTAAACACCACATGTCACATCTTCCAGATATCTCCAGTGATGTTTCCTTGCCTTTTCAGTGAAGAAATTTGTCCTAATATCTAATATTCTTATGTTCAGCAATTGGGAGTGGTTGGGCTTGGCCACCACTAGAGAGAAAATACTTGGGAAACTAACTTTCCAATATGACCCAATATGACTTCTGTCACATTTTCAATAACTTGCAGTCATCAGTCTGAGTGTGACCTCCAACAAACATGGTTCGCCCTATGAGATGAGGTTTTTTTTAAAAGCTGCACTTGACAGCAAGCTGTTTGTAAAAGTTACAGTTTAGATGAAAGAAAAAAAAAGACAGAAAGAAATAATATACAATGTAATTCCTCATCTCAGAAATATCTGTTATACAAAATGACCAGAAAAGCAGACTCTGCCCAAACTGGGAGGATGGATCAAACTGACAGGAAAAACATACGATAGCAATAGTTGTTATAAGTCTCCAGGGCTCAATAAGGAAACTGGTTAGAGATTTGGGACTGACTTATGAAGAAAGAAGATAAAACTTTTATCATAGCAAATTTCATTTAGCTTGACAGTCAGGAGCAAATATAAGATGTGGAAATGTTAGGAGATGGAACATAATTTTTTGTCTTCACCGTCTAAGAAAGTATGCAAAATAAAGAATTCATCCTTTCTTGGTTTAATTTATAGTGGCATATAGGTATATTACTGTAAAATATACCAAAGAATGAATTTTTTGCATTTTAAGAATAACTGAAGCTCTAGTTGTATGAAATGTTGGCAAAAGTGCAATGTGTTCAGGCTTTTCAAAAGATACTGATTTACAAGACCAGCTATATTGTCCACATGTAACAAAGCTTCCATTGTAAGATAGTGCTGTACATGAAAATCAGGGAAAAAAAACCCCAAACATAATTGTATTAAAGGATTTACACACCACATTTACAAAATGTGGTTCCCTGCCCAAAAGGTTTATTTCAATTCACAGCATCATTACTACAGCGATTGTATTTGTGAATTAAATGCCTTTCTATACTATACTGACTATCCATTTCTTTAAAAATCTTGGTAAAAAAAAAATCCATTTGCATAGAAAACAAAACCATAAAAAACACACACACACACAAAAAACAATTAGGAAACATGCAACTCAAATAACTTCAGCCAGTAGAAGTAGTATGACTTTTTGCAGGAAGTTACCATGTTCTTACTGAAAAAAAATATTATACATAAATATATAACAATATATAATATTTTTTGAGTAAGATTTTTAAGGTCTGTAGCTCTACTCCTTATTTGGGCATTTGATTCCTCTTTTGGAATCAACACCTATACATGTCTTAAAACCTTTCATCACTTCCTACACTGGCCAGTAGTAAAAGTACTGAATTGAACTGGAATGCATATTGCACAAGTTCAGATATAAAAGAAGAGTGAAATAAAGAAAGCAGGCAGACATTGGATCTCTTAGAAAAACAGAGAGGGGATACTGGAAAAAATTATACTGAAGGAATTTGGAGAAAGTGAAACTTGCATGACATGATAATTTAAAAGATAATCTAAAACCAAGGCAAAACACAAAACCAACAACTGTAAAGGATGATGAAGATGTAACAAAGAAGAGAGTAAAAAAGTAGACACTGGAAAATTTAATAAACAGTGAGAAAGAAGACACACAACTACTTCAGAAAAAATATTTCTGGGGAAACAGAAATACAGACATAATGGAGATCCAGTAGACACAGGTTTTGGAAGCAGCTTCATTAGCAGAAAACTAAAATGATAAGGTTTGAAGAACAGAATCCAGTAAAATTCTTTACAACATTAAAGAAGATGATGGAAGGAGAAGAAGAAGAAGGTGGAAGTGGGGCAAATATAAAAATTAATCTAAGAGGCAATAATGCATAGAATTCATTCTGCAATGTGGAGAAAAAAAATATTTATATTCAGTGGGAAGATTCTGTGAAGAATACTAGAAAAGTCATAAATAGGCTTCTACATAGAGAACCTAAATTACATGCACTGGTCACAATTCCCAGTTTTTGGCTGTTTGAGTCTTCCAAGACTGAGTTCCACCTTGATATAGGTATACAATTCAGCATTGTAAGAAACTGGAAGCAACCAGCTCCACCTACCATGGCTCAATAGGGAAACCAAACAAGGGTTAATTGAAAATAGGTGAGAAAAATATTTCTAATATACAACTAGACAAACTATTTCTGATGTTTGGTCAACATTTTTTATTTCCCACCAACATTCAAAGAAAAATGCTGTAAGATCTTCCACGCTAAGAACTGCTGACTGAAAAAAAAAAAAAAAAAAAAAATCCATGTGTCCTGCTTCGATGAAAATAGATAAATGGATTTTTTAAAACTAACAACTCATTAGTTTAGTGGCAGTGATTGCATTTTGTACAATAAATTTTTTGGGTAATTTTATTCCAGTTCATACAGACAATAATACAGCAGATAAAATGCAACAGTTTAATAAGACTGACAATTTTTAAGGTTTTATGTACCATTTATATTATGAATGCAAACACAGTTACTCAATGAAACATTCCCATATTTTGCAAATTCTGGTTGCAGAAAACTGTTGTCCTACTTAAAAGCCATTTTGTGCAATGTGATTTCTATTAAGGGATCATAATTATTTAATAATAACATTCTTCCTTAGGGAAGAAATATTAATCATTTCAGATAGGTGAAATGCAAGCAATTAATTGTACATCTTAGTGATCTTATAAGTCCTACCTACATAATACTCTAGGGTTATGTGTGATATAGGGAACTATTACTCAAAATAAATGATGTCATTACAAAATTCTGATTTTCTGTTTTTAAATGCTCAGTAAGATAGAACAAAACCCAGATTTTTTTTAACTGCCCCCTAAGATTTGTCAAAGTAGTCTAGGTATCCTAGCGGTAAGTAGTCTGCTGACTTGTATTGTAAAAATAAGGTTATATATCAGATATGTGTTTATAGAGTGTATAAACTATATATAATAATAGTAATATGTAGTATATTATGAAAGAGTACACTCATAACTCTTCTTTATAAAAGGTAGTGAGGGATAGAACTGGATTTCTACCCATAACTGCGCATTTTAACTACTCCTATATTAACAAATGACTGGAACTATCATGCCTCATTTCATTTCCATTTTTACCAGAAGTCTTTATTCAGGGTATTTTTCATATCTATGCAACTGAGACCCTTAATGTTAATCATACGCAGCATATCCTCCCTCGGGTGAACCCATCTCCAGATGCTTTATGTGGTAGTGGCATTTTTATATGGTATAAAGAAGCATCCTTCTACACTTCTGTAAAATATGTAAATTGTGAGAACTTACCAGTAACATTGTCACAACCAGTAGATACTTAGATTGTACTATTAATGACTTTAAAACCGGGGTATATGCGCAAATGGATTTGGCTACTGGAATACGAGTTCCACCAGTAGGAGACAACAACTTGAAAGCTCCATAACTGAGCGTTTAACAGGAACACTCAAAAATACAAGGAAAAGATGACACCAGACACTCTAGGACTTCACACTCTGGTTATACACGGTCAATTATTAACAATTACTCTTGTTGATTCTAGGTATGTAACTTTATTGCTTAAAACTGATTGTAGGGATAAAAAAGAAGTATCTGTTAAGAGTAAATTAGGAAATAACATGGGGTTCTGAAGCAATTAAAAATTAATCCCACTTCCTAAAGAAGACTTGAAGCTGTCTACCTCAGAACAGTAGGAGCACTGAATTGGTAAGTATAACATCAGCTAAAGAGGCAGGCATTAAAAAGCCTATGCAATTTGTGATTCAAAACCAGACTACAAACAAAATTCCTGAAATCTCAATAAATTCCTGAAGGCAACTGGAGCTAAACATCGCCATTTCTTTTCTACATAACAGAAAATTATATTAAAAGGAAAAATTAAATTAAAAGGAAAAAAAATACATATATTTTTCCTTAATGCAACCAAGTTTTCTTGCTTCTATCTTTAATGCTCTCTATGGTCTTCTTATTTGTAAGTTTTAATATTAGGCAATCTATTCAATAAATTGTTGTAAATTTCAGCAAAGTATCATTCATGCAGTCGAATCCACACTTAAATAAACATAAATAAAATCTACTTATATTTCTTGCCAAGTTAATTTATTACACTGAACAATAATGTACAATGGTTAACATTTTTAAATGTCAAGCAGATTTGTTTAATTGCACTAGTATCTTTGCAGATAGGAATATACAATTTTGACCTTCTGAATGGTCATATTAACATTTAAAACAAATCTAAATATATCAATCTGTGAAATATTTGTTGTAAAGTTCAAAATATTTTGAATGAATTCATGCAAGATTAGATAAGAACATGCAAAGGGCAGAAGGAAGATGGAGAACTACATATTCAGCCAACTGCTGATTACCATAAATACAGAGGTTTCGATCTGAATTTAAAATCTTAAAAAAGCATTTATCTCTTGTGTCAAAATTTACACACAGCGTAAAACCAAGATATAAACCAAAACTGCTACAAAGAACTGTTACATTACTCTGTATAATATATTAAAAAAACCAAACAATTCACCATTAAGTAATGTTAAAATTGAACTGGTGTTTTAAGGATTCCCTTTGCAAAATAAACCATTCATTTCAACATGCATTCTTAATATCTGTACTTGTCCATGAAAATATAAATATATACATTTTGAAACTGCAACAAAGATGATGGAATTTTCAGTGGGTTTATTCACACCACGTTTCCAAAGTATATTAGCCAAATTGATGAAAAGCAGTTTCAAAATTTACGGGAATGGAAGAAGAGAGGAATTCAGAGTGCTGAAGCACCAATCTAAATTCAAAAGAAGACAATTTGATATAAATATTCTAAGACTAAGGTTCACAAAGATATCGGCTTGTACCGAACAAAACACACACCATTACAATGGTCACATTATTTTCTATAAACTTTCATTTTTCCTTTTTCTCCAAAATAAAATTTAGGAACATATTTATTTATCTTCTTCAGAACACAGTATATGTGAATATACTGTGAAAAGAGACAAACATTCACCCCTCTCTTATTATATTTACCATGTAAGTCTCTCGTTATTTACCTTTTTAGCTTGTAGAATGGGAGCCCCCAGATGCTTTAAGATTTATACTGGGTGTATTTAGTGTACTGTGCACATTAAGAGAAGAAGTCCTTACTCGAAGAACATTGTTACATAAATAAGCAAGAAAAAATACAGTAGGGAGAATAGAGATGTAAAATCCCACTCACACAGCTGCAAGTTAAAGATACATGGTGTCATGTGCCCACACACCCATCCATAAATCAGTTCTAGGGATTACCTTTTCTAATAGCTGTTATTAGAAAAGTAAGTTTTCCTTGATGTAAAGTGTTTCATCTGGATTGTGTTTCCATTTTTGAACCATTTTCTTTCTACCCCAACACCTCTATTCTCAATACCAGATTCAAAGCCAATGCAGAACATAGTGACTATGCCTGTGCCTACAACGGCCTACCTTACCCATGAATTTGGTTAAAACCAGAATGATTTTCTGCTTCTTAGAACCTACTTTTCACTCAAGTCTGTTTAGTGTGTTGTAAAGCAGTATAGTATTTAAACGTTTCTAAAAGCTTATAAAACAAGTGTTTTATCCTCACTTTTTATACAAATTGTTGACGGCCACAATCTGGTCAAACCAAAGAAACTATACCTATTCCCAATTTACAGTAATCTGCCTTCTTCTATACTTACACTGTACTTTCTCAGTACTGCAAGAAGTAGGAACTCAGTTCATGTCAGAGGATAATATAGGGCTGAACAAAAATAGCCAAGATATATTAGGCCATGAAAACAATCAAGAGCTTTGCCCTTTAAAAAAAAGAAGCCTTCCACCAGACTTGAATACCCCACTATAAAAGTGTTAAACTGCTTCTACCATGAAAGCTCTGAACCTGGCTCTGAGCAAGCTATTTTTGGAATAGCTCTGTATTGAGCAATATAGCCATATCCTTCTTTTAATTGCAGTCTATGGATGTTTACACCAGGTAAACTCCTGACATTTTGGACAGTAATGTTATGACCATAAGGGGAAAACTAAATACAAATGCAATTGTCTGTATCAGCAGATGATTAGAGCACTGGTATGATTTTGGCCCTATGCCAAGCAACATCCCCCAAAACAGCTCCTGGGTGCAGTTTAAGAGTGATATTGCTCCAGGAAAGACAGTCAAGAGACAATATCCATGCAGTCTGCATCCTGGATGTTAACAGCACACCTCATGCAAATTTGGGGTGTTCCATCTTGTTTGGCTTGAGGTCTAAGAAACAACCATCATAGATGTAACTATATTGTTTCTGTCAGTCTTGTTCAGTCACTGAAAGTTAATGGAGGTTCATCTGAGGATTCTAACAGCAGCATAGTTCACACTGAGGAAACAAATTTCCAGAGAAAGAGCATTTGGTGAAAATAACCATACAGCCTTGATTTTGCTTCAGTGTTGGTCCCCATGCTTGATTATACCTTTAAATTCAAAGTAAGTGAAACTGAATCTAAAAGCACCAACATTCCTTCATTTGACAGTCCACACAACAACAGATGGCTGAGACTCGATAGCTGCCCATGCCAAACACCATTTTTCTTAATCAAATGTGAATCCTTTAAAAACTTATCTTTTAATTGAGTTCATAC
>JAOXNG010000012.1:78051147-78062627 GCA_028566535.1 Scolopax minor
AAGCAATTAATAGAATGCATAAAGGCTAGTGACAAGAGTAGGGAAATTTAGCAACACAAAGGCAATCTGGGATTTTGACTAGTGTATCACAGAAATACCCAGCTTTAGCAAGGGGGGCATACAGGCTCAGAACCTTGACTCCCTGTCTCATCTGAAATTAAATAAGCCCCCTTCCAAATCACCAGTGGGGCAGGAACCAACAGAAATGAAAAACTTATCTGCTGGATCTTCCTTTCTAATCTCTACTGGCTTCTTTAGAATGACCACCTTGATGACTAAATTGCTTCTGTACCAATAAAAAGTCCTACCTGATGAATTTGGAGAGATCAGGATCATAGAGGCTCATCAACAGCTCTGCATCTTCTCCAATATTGCAGACAAAATTCTTGAAGTTCACATACAGGCTGTATGTATGTGTTGTGTTGAATATTGGCTGCCCTCGGAGGTCCAAACTCTGTTGCAGGGACTGGAAAGAAGGAGAGTACCCCATACTCCAATTCCTATGCTGGATAAAAGCATAAATATCATTATAGCTATGTAGTCATCGGTAAAGATGAGTAAACGATACCTGTCATTGTGTTGGCTGCATTCCATTGCATGCTCAGGTTCAATCTATTGTCTACACTACCACAACCCTTTAAAAGCTATGATTCAGGTTCATTTTTTTCCTACAGAAAATTTGCTTTCATTTTTATTTAAAATTTACTAGCTTTTTTTCTAATACTATATTATTCTATTACTCTATTTTCTTGTCACATCTTTAAAACCAAAAGTAAATTTTTATCACTGCTATTTCAACATCATAAGTCTAGTATGACCTCTGAATTTCATTAACATAATGTTAACTGCAACTGAATCACTAAAATACTAAAGGAAATATGATTAAAATAAGCTGATGTCCCCCACTTAACAGACACCCCAATAATTTGTCAAAAACAGTGGTTGTGGGAAACACTTTATATTCCTAGTACATATAAAAATATATATTGCTATGAAAAAAAAAAACTTTTATAATTGAAATAAAATATATTTACCATTCATTTTACAAAAGAATAATTGCAGAAACTGAAAGATAAAATTATTTCTTTCAATTATAAGTCTATTTTCACTGGTTTTTTTGTGTGATTTATATTATTTCCAGGTATATGACATTAAGCACAGGGAAGTTAGTGTTGAGCAACTGGTTTTACTTCCACAATTATAAATGTTCTGTGCATACATTCTAACCTAAATACCTTTATTCTTCCATCTTTTGTTTCAATTTAGCTTATTATTAAGACTTACACAAAGTATTTTTTTCCATCATATTTTCCCCTTTTTTTTTTTTTCAGACTACACACTTCTGTATTTCTGTGGCTTTGCAAGATTTCTTTTAGTCTTGCAAGGTTCTAAATTAATTTTCCAGAATTTCTTTTTCAATATGTTCTGTCATTAAAATCAGAGATGTCAACTCTTGATAGCAATTAAAATCTACTTGAGCATTTTTTTATTTCCCTTAATGTTCCAAATTGTACATCCTTGAAACTAAACTCTTTTTTTTTATTCTCAATAGGTATTCCCTAATCTGGTACCTAATTCAGGTATTCCCTAATCTGACTGCCTACTCATAGCTATTTTAGACAATTTCATTACTTTCCAATTATCCAGTCATCATTTCTTTTTATTAAAATTTGTCTTTTTTTTAGTTATTATTAATTCTCCATTTATCAATCAGGCCACTTTATCTTACTATATTTCTCCTGATAAGCTTGTAAAAGATCTTCTCCTTATCTCCTTTAAGCTTTCCTTCCAACAGCTGTACATTTCACATTGGAGACTTTTCCCATGTTTCATGTAAAGCTGTAAAGTGACTGCTTAAGCAATAAAAAAGTTTTTGCTTTTTTATTTGGGTTTGCTTGTTTCAAAAGGACTCAGAGTATACTACATACCACTTTGAAGTTCTATCTATTGATATATCACAAAGTCAAGTCCTGTATAGGGCTGGTTTTAAAGACCCCAGCAGAAGGTTGTGTAGGCCTCATCACTCTCTTGATTTCTAAATTGCATGAGTCATTTTATGATGGTAACTCAACTCTGATAGCATCCCTTTTCCTGAAACTGAATTTCCTTGCTCAGCTGAATTATGTGAGCTCAGAGCTTCTTGTGCCTGCAAGTATTCAAGTGTTAACCAAATTTGGGTGGTTTGCATTTACCAATAACTTCCTTAGTCCTACTTAAAACTAACCAGCCATTCAGGATGGATAATTTCCTTCTCTGGATCATAAAGGACCAATTTTGAATAAACTCACACTCATTTTTTCTCTGCATAAAATAGGATACTATCAGGCAATAGCAAGGGCAGGCTGCTTCTATAAGAGATGGAGAATGAGGAGCCAAGCACAACCAGGCAGGAAGAAGCTGTTGCCTCACTGACAATTTCTGACCTTTGAATTAATGAAACACAAAGACCTGAAGGAAATACCTCAAACTCTTTGGTCAAAATTTACACTTCATAATATTAGATTATAGGATATAATCAAACAAAAAAGGCAGAAGATTTGTTCAGAGAAGGATGTAGGGACTTGAAATATGAAGCACAAGATATTCACATAGGAGTGAGTTTAAAATTTTCTCTTCAACAAACCTAACACATTTTTCACCTGTAATATAAACTATTCATGTTCTTTCCAGGGGGAATTTATATGAAATAATTAAATTTCAGCTGCTGAAAATTAATATAAAAGTGAAATTTTTTTGAATCTGGGACTTTGATTTTGTATGTTCCTATTTCACCTGAAATGTACGTCTGTAGACTCTCGAAGTAAGATCCATATGCTGAACTAAGCCACCGTTTAACATAAAAAGCACAGTTGCTACTATAATAGATGCAATCTATTTTACTCACATAGAAACGAAGAGAACAGCTATTATTTATATGGTCTGATTTTCTAGCACAATCTATACTTGCTTATATCCTATTTTCCTCACCTGCATATCAAGTATGCTACTATTGTTTTCAAAACATTCATATTCTGTCTCAGACAATCTGTTGGTTTTGTTTTTCCTTTTACAGTGTCCTATTTTAATTTGCCCAGGCACAAGGAAAAAGAAATTTTAGCAGTCACTCTCTGCTCCTGCATTCTTTCTAGAAGGGGACTAGATGACTATGAAAGTTAGAATTTTAAAATCCAAAACTCCATTTAAATTATGTTTAGCTTTTCCATAGACATATGCATATATATTAACAAGCTGTATCAACTTCATCTACCACTATCAAAGGCATTTGTTGCATATTTCCTCTTTTACGTAAACCATGTTTGGTACGGTATTTCTCTTCAAGTTTATAGCAGAAAATTCCATCAAAAATGTAGTGTACAGTCAATCAAATGCCTACTAGCTTTCTCTACAGTGCCCATGGCCACTCCTATCTACTTTCATGCCACTCTTTTCCTTTAGTTTAAGGTTTTTCTCTCTGGCATTCCACTCCTTTCTCCTTCACTACTGATTTAATGATAGCGATTTCCCCACAATCGGACACTTTACTGGAATGATATGTCATAGAAAAATATGTTAACATACACTTTTAATCTCATTCTGATGGTAGAAACTAAATAGGAGGCAAAAAGATCACTGCCTTTACCCAGTAGGATTTCAATTCACACATACCTATATATGTGTGTGTATGTTTTATGAACCCCTTCTTGTAAGAATTCATGTAACAAAAATTGTTCATGGTAATCCTTCCACAAGATTTTCTAGTGTCTTCTTTAATGCATTAATACTTCCCTGTATATACATAAATGCTTTACACATACTAGGATTACATTCTTATTCTTTTCATGGTAGCATCACCTTGATAACCTAGATCTATGATGCAGTACACAAGAACAGAGATTTTTTTTTTTTTCATACTTATTAAATGCCTCAAGGTCCAAGTCTGTAGTGAATGCCCTTGTTATTCATTTTAAAGTGCTATTGTGCTCAAAATTGCCATTTCTGCTATCATAATTCTTGAGGCTCTTCAGTTCTTCCTAGCTGATACTGTCTCCCTGCTTTGGTAAAGCTTCTCACCTTTCTGCAAGTATCTTTTATAATTTTGTTCTGTGAAGATTTTAAATGGAAGGTACGCTTCCTAAAGAGTAAGTTTTTTTAAGTTATCCATTAGGAGCTTTCCCCACTAGTTTCCTTTTAGGTGCAGCCCCTTGTTGCCCGTTCTTCAAACTGAGACTCACACAGGAATTGAGTTTTACCTCTCTTCCCAATTGACACAATATGCCCAGTGCTTTATGGATGACCATATTACATTTAATTTAGCTTGGTCAGAATGAGAACAAACAGTAGAATAATCGATATGATATCTATGGTATATTTCGATTTGTACTATTTACTTTCATATCCTTTAAGATTTAAGCTTGAATTTGTATTATTCAAGCCAATCAAATAAGATCAAAACAGTAAAGAAATGTGGTATAAAACCCACTAATGCCCTGTCCTACTTCAATATGAACACATCCTTGATCTTATATTTAAAACTGGATTAAAAAACACCTCAAAGCATGAATCTTCTCCCTTTCCAGTGAAAAAAAATAACCCATTTTAGTTCATTCAGCTTTTTAAAATAGTCCATTGTATGGTTATCCTTTCCTGCCTTCTCCCTTTCCGTATCTTCTTAATGTTCTATAATTGACCAAAGGAATCATCAAAGTCAGACATTTCACTGAGTGAATTAATTTCTGCAGATAATACAGTTCAATTTCTTTCCTCTGCTATCATTATTTTCAGGACTAATACATGCCAACAAAAGGCATATGATTTATTTTCTTATTTTTACTTCAGTAGGCAGAGAAGATATACTGAATATTCAGAATTTAACCTTTTATGTAATACATTGCAGCTTAGCCCATAAATGAAGATAAAACACATATACGTGCACTTAATCATTGCTAGTGCTGTTTTTGACAAGTTGTAATCTTATTCACCCAACTTGGTGAAAATACCTGTTGATTCTTGCAGTAAGAGTTCTCTTTTCCTGACTCCTGACAAAACCTGTTCTTTGTAAACCCATGTTGGCAACTGGAAATCTCATTTCCAATTCTTTTTCAAAGAACTGGTCTTTATATCTTTCTCTGATATTGAGGATCTAGAGCCATAATTAACAAGAAAAAACTCTTGTTTTTTACATCTTTTTTTACAAAATAAAACTTCCTGTTGGTTACAGGATTATTTTTTTTTTAACTAAAAGTTACTATATGATACATTACATTAAAACCTTTGGTAACATAACTATTTACTAAGAATGTTGCACATTTATTAAAACTAAAAATGGTAATGCATTCATTAGAACGTAAATGTCAGAGAGTGGCATTTCTCCATGTGGGAGGATGAATGACAGCCATGCGCGAGCCCAGCTCAGACAGTACCCGCACGAGCCAGAACACAATAGCACAATATCCAAATGTAGGAATATCCACAGAGCAAGGAGCAGGACTGCACTGACAGTCACAGACAAATCAAAGCAATGAACTGGGTTCAAAGACTATGCAGCGAGTCCATTCAGGAGAAAGGTGCAGAAGCACAACTAGAAGTAAGACTACAACATAGGTCCATAGGTTCATCCAGGAATTGGGACCAGAGACAAAAATTGAGAGTCACCTCCAGCACAGCACTGACAAGAAGATGGGGCTTGGCCCAAGCTGAAACGGGGTCCTGGACCCACAGGCAGGCAGAGAAAGATGGGCCCAGGGGAGGCTACCCAGGACAGTTAAGGCCTCATAGTGCACTCGAGGATCTGACACTTAACTAAGAGACTTTTTATAGTTTTTGTATCTTTCTTGGCATTGTAGCCTAAATATTCTATCATTCTGGGTATAGTTAGGTATCAGATTGCATTAAGGAAAATCTTAAACATAATAAATCTTGGACCTCAGAGCTAAATTTTCAAAATTTAAATGTAAAAAAAGAAGTATACATGCAAGTACACGAGTTTCTCATTCACCATTATTTTCCATATAGCTAGTTTTCGTATCACCTTCTAAAACATCCTCTGAAGTGTTCAGCCAAATAGAACATAATGCCATTAATTTATGCCATTATCCAGTTAAGCACATATTCCCACTTCAGTTGTCCCTGCAACTTGTGCATTTTTTATTCTTGGATAGAAATCTCCTCTTTCATCTTATGTTTACAGTTTCTCTTTTAGTTAATTTCTGTAAATACATCAAAGAATTATCAAAATTTTTTTTTCAAATTATACAACAATCACTCTGACTGCATTTGTGTGCTCTTAGCTTTTCACTTTTTTAAACAAGTCCATCATACCAGTTTTTCAATACTCAGAACTTTGCAGTCTATAAACTGTGGTTGAGGGGTTTTGCTGGAGTTTGTTTTTGTATAAAATACATAATTTACCAGAGCTTTTAGAATTAACATTTTTAAAATATTTACAAGTGGTATTTAACTTCTGTGACTGTGGTTTTATTTTTAGGTCTGTTCATCTACTTTTTTTTTCCATGATGTTTGTCCAAATAAAAATTTCTGAATGCAAGCAGTGTAGAAATTAGTTTGATTACCAACTCTCCAAATTACTCTAGATAACAGAAAGCAAGTATTAAACCACCAAGTAGTTGTGTATTTTTGTCTCAATACAGTTTCCAAGCCATGCAGTGTTGTCATTTCCAGATACGCGTAGAAGAGAGGGATGTATCAGGACAGTACTTTTTCTAAAGAAACAGTCTAATCTTCAGTATATAGTTTTCATCTACTTAGCTGTCTTAAACAAAGGCCACATTTTTCAAGACTATTAGCTAGTTACCTCCTTCAACTGCACAACACTATGTAAACTCTAGATAAACTAGGGAGACTTCTATGTTTGTGTACAAAAAGGTATACCTGCTCTGTGCTTTGGGTGGGGGAAATTTTTTGAGCATAGTACCTTAAGAATGAGGCAGAGGAAAAAAAACTGGTTTACAGTTACACATAATTTAGTTACTTGCCATTGGTGTTGCATTACTTGCAAGATCACTGAATTTACCCGCTCTCTCAGGCATTCAAGAAAGGGAGAATGAAGCAGCGTATCTGACACATGCCACCACAAGAATTCTGTGACCAACTAGTAGTCTTTCTCTTGCTATCAATATCTATTCTCAACCTTGAGTCACATTATTCCAAGAATACCTTGACTCATTAATTTAAATGAATAGGCATTTTTTTTTCCAGTCAGATGTCATAAATATCCAGTCATCTTTGATATTAAAAGATCAAGAAGTGCCATATGACACCATTATGAAATCAGAAAGGAAGAGGGAAGGACATACAAACTAAATTAAAAACTTGTAGTATTTAGTCATTAATGATGTATCATTCTATGAGTCAGTTGTAGCTCAGGCATAAACAATTATTTCTAATATTAACTTTCATCAAAATGGACTCGTTTCTGCCTCTTTTAATGGAACCCTGATATCTTCCTTAGAAACCTGACATTTGTTTCATGAAAAGACATCCTAAAACAATACACTTCACCATGACTCTTAGTAGCACAAGCGTGATCCAGATTATGACAAATTTCATTTTCCTTCATGCCTAATATCTCTCAACTCTCCACCTGCACATTAACTTATCAACATAAATACACAGTTAACAGAAATGAGAAATGAATATTTAAAACTCTAAATCAGACCAATTTGACAAGGCCCTGTGATTTAAGAAGAGCTGAACCTTAGAAGTCTTCTAGGTAAGCTGTAGATTCAGGGTAAAAGTAAGAAAGAAATTACAGACATTTATGAAAGTGATATAAGAAAATTTGATTTGAAAGTCCAAGTACAAAGCCTCAAAACAGTTTAGAATTCCTAAGGTTCTCTCAAACAGGACAATTCAACATGTTTCTCCTTTGCAGTCTTCTTTCTCGGGAATGATACATCAGTGAGAGAGCATGAACTGGTAGGGACAGCAAGCATTTGGCAGTAAAATGCCTTCAATAATGACAAAAGGGCTCCTCATTTAGGACTGCTTGCCACCAAGGGGATCCTCATGAATACATGATAACACTTGAACTTCTACCTGGTGAGCAATATCCTGGTGTCAGTTGAGATAGAGTATACTTTATTACTAGCTACTGATGTAGTGCTGTTTTGGATTTCAGAGAGGAATAGTGTAATGACATACTGGTGGCTTTGGTTGTTGTTAAGCACTCAAGATCTTTTCTGCACTTCACACCACCCCAGCAGCAGGTAGACCGGGGGGTCACCCAGTCTTTAAGAGTCTTTAAGAATATGGATGAATCTTGTGTTCTGTCCAGGTGATGGTCTGGATTTTTATATTCTGAATCATTAAGTTTTATATATTATGATTGCTTTAGAATAGCCATCATTATTAAAAGCACATCCTCATGATTAGCAGTTCTAAGCACTGTTATTAAAGGATTAAATGCAATTAGATTGTGATGTAGATTCATAACAGGACCATAAAAACACAGGATCAAAAAAGGTTAGTAGGGACAGTCCTATTACATGGACTGACATATGAATTGAGACTCTGCTATCATTCAAGCTATAAAGATGATTAGGTTATGTTACTATGCAGAATTTATGAAAATTACTGACTGCACTGATGCCAGAATAAACTATACATGTAAGACAGGGAGTGTACTGTAGATAACCATGACCTGTACTGCTTCCCAAACCTTCTTGCATGCAACCTCCTACATATATAGTTTTGAAGGTCACTAAAAAGGGGAGAAAAAAATAACCTCCCAATAGAAATAAGAACATGAATTCTACTTCCATGCACTAATGACATTACTGATACAAACACCAGCACTGATGCAGCATAACTTTCAAAGAACTGGTGAAAGTACATACACACATTTTCTTTAGGCCTTATGAACTCAGCAGAGGGATCTGTGCATCTGACCAAAATAAGGAGCTTCACAGTGTTAGTCACTCAAAATGTCGAGCCCTCAAATTCTGCTAAGAGCCAAACCATATACTTGGCACAAATGGCATCTTTACTAGGTCTTCCTACCATTGATGCTCCATGGCATTAGCTCTGTAAAACAGAGAACTCAATAGGACAAGGATGATAATGATTTTTTGCTTTGAACTATTTTGTTAAATAAGAAAGGAAACATTTTGATGTATTAAAATGTTAGCTTGACTTTTGCATCACCATTTGTTAGTGGCATGAGCACTCATCTCAAGCAGGCTAAAGGGTTCTGCTGCTTAAATGGCTTCTAATGAAAGAAAAATTTAAATCTCTTGCTATAATATCTGTTCAAGCACACATTCCAGGATCCTTGACTCCTCCCTAAAGATTGCAAGCTGAATAATGAGACAACTACAATTCAGGTAGGCAGTGCATCGCAGAAGATATCAAAGCAGACTAATGTACAGAGCCATTAAATACTGTATTGTTGGCATGTCGCTTGGCTAGGACTCATTTTGAATTCTGTATTGAACTACAGAAGTGCAAGTATTATGATGTACAAATTGCTCTGAATAGCCCTTCTGTGTAAATGCAATCCATTAACACTGGCTGTAAGAGGGTTTATTATAAGCAATTTCTTTTAAAATACTAATTTCAAAGCATCTATTAGACTCTTGTTAAGCTTTGACTATATTGCTTTTGATAACCCATATAGTTAGTTATAAGGGAAGGTTATTTCCTTTACCATTTTCATTCTTTTGTTATTTAATTCAAAGCTTAGTCACAAGGGATACTAGAAATGCAGCCTCAGTTCTTGACCTTTCCTGAATATTTCCAGAACTTCAGAGACAGAAAAAGAAATTTAAGTTTTGTAATGAATTCAACAAAAGTGATAGAAAACATGATTTCTACCCAACAGTACAAACAAGCAAAATCTATTTATACCTATCTTAACCGTTTACATAAGCTTTTTAATCCATTTTTAGCTTAAGGCACTCAGAAGCTGAGAGAATTATACTTTTCTTTTTTTCACCTCTTTCTTTTTCCCCACCCCAATTAAAAAGGAAAAGGCTGATAGTCATGCCTTAGCTTAGTCTTCAAACCTGTTAACAATGGGTTTTTCCATTTTCATAAATAATAAAATTACTTTCACCTACTGAATAGTACCACCACAGGTTGAAAGTTTAATCTAGGTCACGTGTCTGCTTTTTTTCACCTATTTGTTCACACAGATTACAGCCCTCACCCCCCTTGCAAATACTAGTTTGCTTTGGTTTGTTTCTTATTCCCTCATGGGCTTGTATTCTAGAGATCTGACAAAAATACATTTCCATTCTTAGTGTTCTCAAGATTTCACATATCACTTTGACATTTTTCTCACAAGTCTGTTTCTTAGGATGCGTATATTATGGATGAGGAATCTCACAAAACTTAAGTCTAAAATCATCCAATGTACTTTCCCCCAAAATGAGCATATATTGTATTTTCAGAGCTTTGTTAGGAACATTCTAGTTCCTTGCAACTGTTACAAATAGCTTTTGAGAAAAACTGTAAAACATTCTTTCATTTATGTTTACTCAGATTTGGTGTGGTGGTATCAATCACCTGGTCACAAGGGAAGGCTAGTGCAGAACACAGATGGGTATTCCTTTTTAAAACCGTCACTTTTTCACCCAATAATATTGTGAAAGATAGAGCTTTGTATGTGATTGTTAAGTCTTTCACTGCAAGAGGTATGAGTGGGGAAAAAAAAAAAACACCAAAAGTACAATAAGCTGTATTCTTTCTTTACAGAACAGGAATGAGGAACCTGTTGTATCTCCAGAGATGGGAAGCACTGCCATGAAGCTCACTTCTGTTCCCCTTCCTGTTCTTGTAGAGGCTGCCACTGTACTTTATACCTTCTTATCTCCCTTTTTGTTTTCATCATATTTTACATATACTGGATATATGCTTTGTCCTCTTTGGTATGTCCAGTTGTACCCAGTTCTTAATCCTGGGTAATCCTATCCTGGGCTGGTACTCAAAAGCCCTTGTTATATTCCATGATTAGGGTACAAGAAACAAACTAGCTGTGTCAATGTTTAAATTAAAACTGTAACATTTTCTAAACATAATAGTCTTTAGGACTAATCTTTATCAAAGGTTTTAATAAGCAACATTATGTTAGGCTCAGAAGGCTTTCAAAGGTTCCCTCACAGGCTCTCTCACCTGTAACTACTACAGTTTGTCCTTCAGCAAGAAATATTAGGTTCTGCTTAGTCATGCATACAGTAAATTGCAGAACATATGAAGTTTACATAATTCTCCAGCCAGTCCACACAACTTCTGTTTGGACCAAACAAATTTAAGTATGATTATTAAAGGGTATATCCTCAACTCCTAGTTCAAACAAACAGATTTGTAGGTTCAGACTACCTCCAAAACTAAAAAGGCCTACATATTACAAACACCAAACTACAAATTTTTCAGAAAATGTCTCCTGCTAGCTTGGGGTCTAATCAGTCTCATACAAAAAACTCTAACAAAGCCTTTATCACATTTATTTAGATTGTGTATCTCCACAGAAGGAATGTTGCCCT
>JAOXNG010000012.1:78090193-78108827 GCA_028566535.1 Scolopax minor
CATTGGGCCTCTGAAAATATTTCCCTTATTCCTCTTTTTGACATTATAAGACATCTACAATGCCCTTTTCAAATATTTGAGGATGCTAAGTTATGTTTCCTTTTTTTAGGTGTCCACAAAGGTAAAAATAGTCTGCCTGAATCTACAGATATTAGCAAAGGAAGGTCCATTAACTTTTTAAATGGATGTTTTCCTATCCTTTACTCAACATTGTAGTATTTCTCAGTCCTGTTTCCCAATGTCAATGGAAAATTTTTACCACATCGACATTAGTATGAAATACATTTATTCATATTTGAATATTACTAATGACAAATTAAATGTGCTGAATATTAATGACAGTGATCAAATCATATAATCGAAAATTTGACTGGCATAATAGTTGATAGTTTAATAGTATTTAGGGGCTTTAATTTTGAGGGGGATTTTATACTCCTTTTGATTCTATAACTCTTGTTTTCAGTCAGCTTTTTCAGTGGTTTTAACAGGTAAGATTCCTGTTAGTAAATGAAGTTGGTTAGCATTATTTTCTGGCCCTGACAGCAGGTGGCACTCTACCATTTTTGTGTGTACCCTTTCCATACTGTATTCCTTGAGGTTCATGTGTGCACACTCATATCTTTCTGCATGCCAAAGACCTTTTCATGCCACCAGCAGTCACTGGGGGATGTTTCTGCCTCCTTTAGCCCCAGTGGCACCACCTCTTCACCAGGTGCACGGAGCTTAAATGCTGCGACGCTTTGGATGCATTGAACAATACAAAGCTGTAGCGCTTTGTGATGCTAACATATTCCAGAGTCTTGGTTTAAAGATTTGGCATGCCTTTGAGGAAGAAGTGCATTGGTGTTAAATTGTACTTGGACTAAATTAACTCAAAATGTTCCTAATGCAAACATTTGATGACAGCATATAAAATCAGACAGGAGATACAAATGTCTGCTACAAGTATAGGAAAAAGAAAGAATAAACTATCTTAATCTACTTACATTAGGAAAGGTTGCTTTCCTCCTTGTTCAGACTATTTTCTGTTTCCCTATCTTAATTGAGACTGACTTTGGTACCAGCAAACCACTTTGAGTACAGATGGGTTTGAGAAGTCTGGTTCCAAATTTCTTA
Organism: Scolopax minor; assembly: GCA_028566535.1. Taxonomy (NCBI): domain Eukaryota; kingdom Metazoa; phylum Chordata; class Aves; order Charadriiformes; family Scolopacidae; genus Scolopax; species Scolopax minor. The sequence goes on from JAOXNG010000012.1 coordinate 78,091,310, forward strand.
TTTTTCAGGAAAATCATAATGCTGTCCTAACAGTTTAACTCAGTTCCCTTAAAAAACATGTAATCTCCTCCAGAAAGGTTGCTGACAACAGTCCCTGGCCCATGCAGTTCCTCAGTGTGTGTAGAGGTGTTGTCTGGGATGGTACTAATTCGGTGTGCTCCTATGCCAAAGAGCAGGCCAACAGTTAGGCAGGATGGATGACCATATGCCAACACTTAAGGCTAGGACCTCATCACGTTTTTTTTTTTTTACGAGAATAAGAAAAGCCTGAGTGCACAAAAATTTCTTTATTGTTTTTTATAAATAGGGTGAAGTTTGAAATAGCCTTAGATTTGAAAACTCTAAATCTTGTGGTAGTTGTTAAACACCTTCAAAGTTTATTTTATATTAAAAGGATTTTTATTTTGCCTTTGATTTCCCATAGCCTGAAACAAAATCTGTCACACATCAAATTCTGTCATGATCACTGGCTATAATCAATGAGAGATTATAGAGACCAATGACAAACTGAATTTCTTCAGGATACTTGTGACTAATTATGTATAAATAAGCTCATTTTATTCTGTATTAAATATTCCGTGCTTTGGTGGGGGGTAGGGGTAGAGAGGGGGAAGAAAGCTGTCTTCAATTTTACTTGTATTTATTATAATTTGTATGTCTGATAATCAACTTTAATATTTGTTGTACTAGCAATTAGTGTCAAATTTACACACAGATGGTGCATTGTTCCTTCACTACAGAAAGAACCTATCCTTGAAGTATTAACAGCAACACTGATTGCTTTTATGCTGAATATTCAAAATTCCAGTTGCTTAAGAAAGCTGGTATTAAACAAATTTTATGCCAAAAATTGCCCTCATCTGCCACTCTACTCTTGCTGCTATTACTTCAATTGCAAAAGCTGAATTGCAGTTTATAAATTAAGATGTGTAATTTTACTTGCTGAGCAAAAAAAATAGGAAGTCAAAACTAGGTGAGAGTGCCTGCTGTTACAAATTTCTTATAGGATTTGGAGGTAGGGAGCACTCGGGTCCAGATCCTCAGGTGATTTTGTGCTGAATCTCCACTGATATTAGTTAAATATCTTACGAGCTGTTTATTACAGGCCTTAGCCTCATCAGTTATTTTTAAGCTGTTGCTTGAAATGTGTGTGTTGTAACTGAATACTGGGATAGGAAATAAAGCCCTGAGATCTGTCTATTATTCATGTTGTATTTGGGTTCAGGGCATCTGTGTTTCAGATAAGCCTAGACAAGCTTCTGATGCTTGTTTTGGCTGCAGTGTGTGTTGGTGGAGCTCAGGCTCCATGAAGAACACATTCTAACATGCTGAATATGGTCACTCTTTCCTGCAGTGAAGAGGCCTGGCTTGCAACTCTCAAGAGCATATCTTTGTATGTAAATGGATGCTGAGTAGTTGCCTTCTCTTGAAATTTCAATCATTCTATTTTGCCAGAGATTCAGGTCTGGGATCTACATCTCACAGTGTACTTATACGTTGCTGAAGAATATGACCTCTACCTCTTTATTTCATACATTAAGACACATCCTATTTGAAGGGAAAAATGGTCCTTTTGTCACAATCTGTGTCTTGTAAATGCTGTGGTTATTTTCGTTCTATAAAGAAGAAAATTGCATCATACTGCCTTGGATACTATGGGCTGATGATTAAATATGATAGCTGCTGTAATTTTTTTTCTCTTCTGTTATTACTCTAAGATGAGAAAGGGCTAGATGCCTGATTCTTTTATACTTCCATCTCTTTTGGGCTGTCAGGTGCTTTCAGACAGAGCTTCAGTAACTTAGAAAGGTCAGAGTGATGACTTCTTAGATTACTTCATCCTTGCACAGTTTCCATAACTGCGTATTTCCATCTTCCCTTTGAATTGCAGGTAAAACACACAGGGATATAGGACACGTTCATACTTAAAAAGATGCTTGTTAACTAATTAACTCTGCAAATGATATAATGACAGGAATATTTCAGGGAGATTCTTTGGAATAACTGAACAAACTGTTGGAAATCATCTCAGACTCTTCTAATACTTTATTCTTATAAAGAGTCAGAACTAAAGACTATTGATACAGGTAAACATTAAAAATAAAGCTCTAGAACACCAGCTGATGTGAAGTAATGCAGACCTTTACCTTGAGAATGTAGAATGCATTTAACCTCAGTTGAAACTCCAAGCAATGTAACTTTCTCTGCTTTCCGGTACTATTAGGTATGCTTTTCACTAAATTTGTTCTCATGAAGATTTCTTGAATCAATATAAAAAAAAATCTGATTATACATGGAACAGTTTAAGAGCTGAATGTGTAGAATGTACTTCTTTACTGAAAATCTATGCCTCTAATAGTCTCCAGTTCCTCAAAAAGACAAAGAACATTGCTTCATTTAGGCTTTTTTTTTTTTTTTTTTTTTTTTTTTTTCCCTAAGGAGCACTCAGTTATGGCATAACCTTACTCCTATGGTCAGCAGCCTGAGTGGGAACAGAATAGTTAGTGCAAAACGCTTTGGAAAATTTCTATAATGTAAGTAGTTTTGCTTTGATTATTACAAAAACTTTTCTAAAGTTCTTAACTCTTTAATAGAAGTTTTAACCGATAGACTTTTTGCCTGGGAATATATCTGCACTGCTAGTACTTCTACAGAGAAAACAGAATTATCTAGGGTCAGAAGGCAGTCTGGGAGTTCTAAAATTTCCTAATACCCACTCTAATGTTTGGGAAGTTATTTTAATTATTTTTATTGTCATAGTATATTTTAGGAAATAACAAAGGAAACTTTGCTCTCTTCCCTTATCCTTAACTTCTGCAATAATCACTAGCATGCTATAAGTAAGTTATTTCTTCATTTTGATCTCAGTCCCAAATGGCTATTTGGTACTCATTTAATGAGTTTTAGTTGACACCAGTTAAAGTAGCCTCATCAGATAATAACAGCATAGATCCAGTTCAGTTAAACTACTTTTAGACATAATTTAATTTAGGCTGTGTTTATATTTTACTGAACACATGGCCTGGTATCTTGTAATTTTAATGGTTTCTATGGTGATAGGAAGATTTCGTAGAAATTAGTAACTTTTTGTGAGCACATGGGTTGGTACTTATTCAATATAGCTATTTTTACTTTTCTCTGTCATTTTCCTAAAGCCGACTTAAAGCAACATTATTATTAACTCTTTGTGCTACTTTTGGCTGGGATAGAGTTAGTTTTCTTTATAGCAATTAGTATGGTATCAGTATGGTGCTGTGTTTTGAATTTGTGCTGGAAAGAGCATTGATAATTATGGGATGTTTTAGTTATTGCAGAGCAGTGTTTAGACAGAGTCAAGACCTTTTCTGCTCCTCACCCCACTAGTGAGTAGGCTGGGGGTGCACAAGAAGGTTGGAGGGGGCACAGCCTGGACAGATTACTCTGACCAAAAGGATATTTTGTACTATGTGGTGTCATACTCAATATATAAACTGGTGGAAGAAGGAGGAAGGGGAAGGACGGTTAGAGTTATGGCATTTGTCTTCCCAAGTAACTTATGTGTGATGGAGTCCTGCTTTCTTGTTTTGCTTTGTCTACACTCATGGCTTTTGCTTTCCCTATTAAACCATCTCTATCTCAACCCACTCAACCCCTCCTCTTCTCTCCCCCATCCCACTGGGAGTGAGCAAGCAAGCTGCTGGATGCCCAGTTGCCAGCTGGGGTTAAACCATGACATTCCTCTTCAAACAGGTTTTAAATATGAAAGACAAAAATCCCTGCCATGAACAAGCTATGAATATGTTCTATTTTTTTTTCCAGAGTAGATTAAACAGTTCTTTATTTCTTATATTCACACTTGATCCTGCACTGATTTTTGTTTTATATTTTCAGTTTAAGCAACACTAGGTATTCAAGGTTGGAAATTATTTCTGAAGTCTACCATGAGCTTTCTCCATATCACAATTTGCAGCAGTCTGTGAAGACATATGTACTCTTTCAGTTTCCTCTGGGTTAAAAATATTCAAGACAAACTCTTTCTCTCACATTGAAATAATTTGTAATGAAATACTGCTTTCTGTCTAGACAGCATTGCAGAGTAATTGCCAATCACAGAGTTTCTGAAAAATGGTACCATTTTATAGTTTATAATATTAAGACAACTCTGCATAATTGAAAAGCTAATTCTAATGTAATTTGAATCATCTATCTGAGCTGCAGCTGGGGAAAACTCACTAGTTACAGTGAGCAAAGAATATGATGAATTTTTATCTTCTGTTTTGCTTTCCTCAATTTGGAGGACCTTCATCTGGAGTCCACAGAAAAAAATTAAAGCAACCCAAGCTTCCTGAAACTTTTTTTAACATTTACAGAGAAAGAAAAATATCAAAATGTTTCCTTTGCACGGATATTTAATTTTATTTTAAATTAAATTTTTTAATTTTTTTTGTTATCATTTGTTTTGTAAACTTAGACATGACACAGAATCTAAAATATTTCATTTTGCTTGCTTTTTTATATATGAGCCTGTGTCAATTTCCAGACAGCTTAAAAGTAATTTTTGTTGTAAGCCACATTTGTACACATACATAAAAATGCTCAGAATTCCCACAATGTTATTCTATCTTACTCTTGGTTGTAGAGGAGAACTTGTCACTGTGGGTTAGAATTTCAGTTATCCAGGTGAATTTTCAGAAAATTGACTAGTGTAGGTTATAGGGCTAGTATCAAAAAAATGATAAATTCAGTTTGAGATTATGATTTGGTCAGACACTAGAAAACACAGAAATACACAAAGTTGCCGTTTGTTGATGCAGTATTAGCTGCAGTTTGTTAACTTGGTTTGTTAACTTGGTCTTATGTAAATTGCTGCTGTGGTGCAGTCTTAAGATGTGCTATTAATGAGTCAGTACCTACTGCAGCAGAATCTACTTGACATCTCAATAGCAATTTCTTGGTCAACCATGTCAGCAAAGTCTCTAGAGCCATGTAGCCCTTCATTGTTGCCTGAGTAGCACAGACAAAAACTAATTTCTTATGCTCACTATCAGGAATCTTGCTGACACTGTCAGCTGTTGAGTGAGTGCAGCTACCAGCACCTTTTCAGGTGTGCAGGATTGGGTCATGCATTTACCTATGCTATTGTTTGAAAACAAAAAACCATCCTTTTAAATTATCTTCCCTCCCTTTCCGAGTTTAACCCTTCAAATAGTGTATGGGAACCAACCTACCCTTTCTAAAACAACTGCCCACCTTTCTTTCACTCAGTACTTGGAGTGAGTTACAAACCAGCTGAGTTTTCTGAATGCAAGCATCTTTAGGTAACTGTTTACTGTTTGACCTACTTTCTTCGAAAGAGCTCAGGCAGACATCCTGCATTAACAAGAACATCTTCTGTCCTCTAGTGTTAAGATATCAAACATTACGTAAGGTCACAGTTGAGTCCTGACCTTTCTATTTGTTCATCCATATCTGATAGTTTATAGCAGGTAGACACACAGGAAATTCTAATCTATTTTTGTCTGGAAGGACTTTACAGAAGCTGCCAGAGGGAATCACAAACACCACTGGAATGCATGAAGCTTGTATGCCATTCAAAACTGAAATATAAATCCACTTTATGCAATAACTTTCTATCTGTAATTCTCTTGAAACAAAATCCTTTTTACCTCTTACATCCCTGTAGCCTAGGAGACTCTTAGTCTATATAGAGCTATAAACTCTCAGGGCAGGGGATCTCTTTGAGCATGATTAGACAAAAACAAAACAGTTTTCATCATTATTTAAGACTTGTAGTCATTGCCTTAATTTCAGTAATTATGCATGCACACCTATGATACATAGAATCAGTACTTCATTATCTGAAGGGGGTGACCAAAAACTTTTATTATAAAGTGCTACAGAACACTAAAAATAGTTCTTATTCAAAATTTTAATCCAATTTTCATCTTGTAAAATAAAAGTACTAAAACATTTAGTTTGTTAACATTACAGTGTCTTCGAAAGTAGTTCTCACTTAGCTAACACCATCTGTTTATGCCCAAATATTTTCCTTCCATTCAGCCAAGTTGAAAGTATCAGTAAAAACAGTCTGTGTGCAGCAAAGAAATGTGCTGCTACACATACATAGTAACATAAGAGCCATTTTTAATACTGCTTTAGTTTGTAGCCAAAAATTGAGCTGTTGCTTTTGAAATTCAGCAAAGGAGAAAACTGAAAAAGTCTTGCGAACATCTGGAACTAGGATAAAAGCCAAAGGCATAACTTCCATTTACTTCCACATATAAGCATCAACACCCTGGTTGAATTCATCAGAGGAAATGTTTGAGAAAGTAAAAAATAATTACTACATCATATACATAACATTCATCTCTTATATTACGGCAACACATGCTTTTGAGCTCACCTTCCATGAACTGAAGAGTAATTTGGTTGGGTCCTTTCTTCTCCTATTTATCCCAATGCACTTTTTCATCCTCTGCAATCTTATCTTACTGAAAAAAAAAAAAAAAAACCAAAAAACCAAACCAACCTTTATTCTTTGTGGAACTTTGTATTCTTCTCTTCTATTTAAAAAATACTATTCCAAGTGATCCCCATTCACTATTCAGCTTCTGCCACTAGCCCCAGCTTTTTGGCTAGTCATGATTATCATGAAGTTAGAGACAAAAAACAACAACTAGAAGAATGCATCCAGAAAAAGACAAACTGAATATACTGGCATTTAATTCTTCCATTTTTCTTTGGCAGGGGAAGGATTTATAAACACTAGTTTTAAACTACTTACATTAAGAGTCTTAATATATCACTAAAGGAAAGATCAGAACTTCCCTCTGAAACTATATAGACTCCACTAAAGTCTTTTCAGATGGCTTTGTTGTCGATACTGATTTCTGATCTCAGGTGTGTTCAGCCTAGAAGACAAGTAGCCTCAGTAATCAGCAGCTCTTTACATTAGTTGTTCTTCTACAAACTCTCCCAGCTGGAACCAGAAAAATTATTTCACCTGCAGATCACACAGAGGAAGTTATGCAGAGTTCGTTAATAGGAACAAACATAGAATATTATAGCCTGCCTTGTCAAAAAAGTGTGTTGCAACTAGGCAATTTTCAAATCATTTTTTCATGATTTATAGACTAGTTGGTGTTGGAGTGTTCCTCTTAAATATCTTTCTTTTACTCATGTACTGGTGAGTCAGTGACAATAAGGGAAACTGAAGTGAGATAATTTGTCCCCCCAGTTGCATTCCATGAAACTAGGATTCTTATGCTTTTACTCCCATAAATTGACTTTTCTCTCAATTTTAGCTCAGTGCTTTCTACTAAGTTTAGTGAGAATATATCCATTTGATTTAATGAGCATTGGACTGTCTTGCTTGTCTATGTACTAGATTTGTATTTCAGCACTGAAAATTCTCACTGAGAGAAAATGAACTTTAATTTTAAAATTAAGAGAACATCACTCAGATATGCCATCACTACTCAGAAAAGCGATACTTTTGCTCCAGTGTTCCACATGGCTTTTAGCATCTGTAAATCAGAAAAGAGTTTTCAGCGATCCAGTTTTCTCATAAACCAATATGATATGAGTGAATCAGATTAACTAAATACTCAGGTTAATATATAGTAATTCAGGTGTATATTAACATGATATTTGCATATGGCAAGATAAATATTATAATAATTTTTATTTTCAGATAAAGAAACCCTGAACTCTGACTAATGATTTTATAAATAGAAAGAAATAGTAGTTGTGTGTGTCTAAAGATGGCATTAGTCAATGCTGTAACTTTCTAAGGAAAACAAACCAGAGCTACCAAGTACTTTCTCTCCTAAGGGGAAAAAAACCCAAACACACACATAAGCACACATTTACATATTTCTAAAGCCAATATAATCCTGGCTTATATCAAAGATAGTGTAGCCAGCAGGACCAGGGAAGAAATTGTCCCCCTGTACTTGGCACTACTGAGGCCACACACACCTCAAATACTGTGTTCAGTTTTGGGCCTTTCACTACAAGAAAGACATTGAGGTGCTGGATCGTGTCCAGAGAAGCGTAACAAAGCTGGTGATAGGTCTAGAGAACAAGTCATATGAGGAGTGCTTGAGGGAACTAGGGTTGTTTAGTCTGGAGAACAGGAGGCTGAGGAGAAATCTTATCAATCTCAACAACCTCCTGAAAGGAGGTTGGAGCAAGGTGGGTGTTCATCTCCTGCCAAGTAACAAGTGACAAGAGAAGAGGCAACAGCCTCAAGTTGCTCCAGGAGAGATTTAGATTGGATATGAGGAAATTTTTTTTTCACTGCAAAGGTTAACAAGCATTGAAGAGGCTACTCAGGGCAGTAGTTGAGTCAACACCCCTGGATGTATTTAAAAGACGTGTATGTGTGTGGCTTAGGGACATGGTTTAGTGGTAGACTTCACATTACTAGATTAATGGCTGGACTTAATGATTTTAAACATCTTTTCCAACCAAAACGATTCTATGATTCTACGTTTTTAATAATCACATTTTGTGAGATCACATTTTGTGTGAAGCCTGCTATTAGGAAAAATCTATTTCTGGTTGCAAATCCCTTCAGTCAGCTTATGTTTATGAATGACTTAAAATACATTAAAAGAAAAGCTATGTAATTAGAATTTGTGGAAATACCTTTGTAGAGAAAAGAACAGTTACTTTAGATGTTACTAAAAAGAAAAGATGCGCATTTTGTAAAACCTCTGTTCCCAGGAATGTACAGATGACACTGAATAACTTATATATTTATTTACATTTTTAATGGCCTAGACAATCTCATTTTCAAAGAAAATATAATTGTTTCAAATCAACCTATAGTGAAATACTTCATTGTCTCAAGGATTCATTCTTTGTACAAAATAAGATTTCTGATAAAGCTTTGCATTTTAGCTTTTGGCACTGATACTCTACAGAAAGTTGTTATCAATTGTACCTAATCACTAGTAAAGTCAATCTTGCCAGCTGTTACATAAATCTTCGAAATGGAGATGCCTTGAAGGGCTTTATTTGGGATGACAAGGCCAAGACTATTCTCAGAAATGGGGGATATCTCTATTTTCATTGCATTTTAAATTAATTATTGCATTTCATATTCATTATTGCATCTTATTATCTTTATTTTATTTCTCGGCAAATATTAACTGTTTACGAACAAGGAAAAAAAACCAAAGTAGCCATCTGGCATATTTACAAATAATACTTTTAATTGAATGGCCATCCCCTCCAAAATGACAAAAGTGGGGAAGATCAAATAATCTTTCTACATTTAAAAAAAATAAATGTCTAAAGAGCATATGAAATTTCCATACTATATCCAACTGGGGAATGGGAATTTTTGCAAACTTAATTCTACTGGACAGAAAAAAGATAGACTTGACTCGTGTAATTCAGTCACCAAATAAATGCAACAGAGTTATGTTTCATCTGTTAGTTAAAGTTGCAGTAGTAATTCAAAATGTTATGAAGCTACAAACTAATAGGTATCACTTGAAGGAAAAACAAGCTATTCACATTTTATATTTTTAGATGAAGGCAAAGAATATCACCTACAGCATTAAAACTTTTCAAAAAGCTTAACTTACTAAATATCAAATGAGGTCTTAAATCTCATGTATTGTGTATTGTCTTTAGTTGCTCAGAGAAAGCCACTATTACAAGAGAATTCCTGTAACAAATTAGTACCTTTTACATTGGTCCATTATGATGATGACTCAGAGGCTCACATGCAGCTACTAATAAGGCATATAAATCTCTCTCTGTATTGGTAACAAAGAAGACTAGAATTTAAAAAAACATATTTATAGGAATGAACATAAGGACTCCTGAGTCTTGTAGAGAAATCATACATTTCAGAGCCAGTGTCCCTACCATTGTGAAACAAAAGGACAAATTGAGCTGTCCCATGAGATTCTTCAGAGAGTTTCTTGAGAAAGCCATTTTTAGACTGGAGATAGACCTCCAGGAGTATATCCCCTATATATGTCCTTGTTCTCTTAGACCCACAAAGATAATGCTTTAATCCTTAGGCTGTTAAACAATTCAGGGTATTCAGTCTTTTTGGACAACACAGTGAGGAGAAAGTTCATGTTTTTCTACTTGAAGAATAATTGGCAATTAAAGTCCTCCAAATAATCCAGTTAGCCAATGTGTACAAGGCTGCACAAGGGAAAAAAACTTTCTTACTCTAGAAAGTGATCATCTTGTGATATGAAGCATGAACATTCATTAGGCTTTATTTAATTTGTATAACTGTGATATTAGACATACTAGTCTAACAGTCTATCCATCCTGCTGAACTCAAGTGATCTCTTGAAGAAAGAATTAATCACTCACAGGCTGATATATATACTACAGGAGGAAAATTTTCTTATCCCCCATTCCCCAAGATTACTGTCCATTATTTTAAACATCATTTATTAAAAAAAAAAAAAAAGAAAAAAAAAAGAAAAAATAGAAAAAAAAGATTAAAAGATGATTTGCTGCATCAGAATATAAAGCATATTCTGAAAACAGTCACTATAACTTTAGTAATTTTGCACATCTAAGTCAGGTCATCTTGATTTTTTTATTTTTGTGATATCAAGTGACTCTAAATTTTATCTAACTTTAGACACAAAATTCCTTCCCTTTGCATGCTCTCAGCCATGTCACATCTACTAGCTGATCCTTTTTGAAAGCAAGGGACTCATTAGGTATATTACTGAACAGCTAAGTGTCTTCTGGAGGAAAATACAAAGTAGTTATAGTTATGTATATGTTGCTTTCTAAATGTAGCAAGCATCTAAAATTTTGACAAGTATTGTACACTGTACATTTTTATTGAATTATTCACAATTATTCTTTTGTCTTTTTTTTTTCTTCAAAGTACCTTATGCATTCAAAACTCAGAATATCTGAAAAGATTAGAACACTATTGTAGAACTACCTGGCTTTATACTGACCCAACTGGAGGTTCATCTGCTGCTACACAATATATATTCCTGTCTTGACATTCCTCTAAATGTTCTAATAGTACAATAAAGTTTTGAAACTAGAGATAGTATAATTTTAGACATCCCTCCCACTTTTTAATCTTATAATCACTTAAGTAATAGCATGATGTCAGCTACAGTTCTTAAGACCAAGTAAAGGCAGTTTGTACACAGACATCTACAATGCTTGCTTACACAGCTCCATATTTTACAGCTCATCATGACAGTATTAAAATCTGTGTGTCTATCATACTATTTATGTATGTAGTCTGTTAGGAATCAAGACCTCCTAAAACTACTCTAAGTAGAGGTGTGCCTGTGAATCATCCTCCAAGGAGATCACTTCCTTATCATCCTCAAGATGAGGGAATCATTACCCCTTATCTTCTGCTAAGCTGAGTTTTGAACACACAGTAGTTTTCTGGCGAATTGTTGTTTGGCTTTTTAAAATTTATTTTGGTTTTTATTCCTTATCACCTCTTAGCAGTTATTTTTAGGGTAGGTGGTTAGTCAGGTAATTTAATCCTTGGGTCTAGGTTTTGTTTATCAATAAAAGTATTTTCAGGTCTTTCTGGTACCTTCCAGCAGCTTCTGCAGGGCAATGCCTCTGTTACCTTCTTCCTGATTGGTGGGTCCTTGATTTGTTAGCTGTTGTCTGATTGGTGGGTTTCTCTATAAAAGGGGCCTGGGCAAAATGACTTGATCTTCAGGAGCTTCAGCAGTGTTCAGTTTTGGGCCTCTTGCTACAAGAGAGACACTGAGGTGCTGGATCATGTCTGGAGAAAAGCAACAAAACTGATGAAAGGTCTAGAGAACAGTATTATGAGAAGCAACTGAGGGAACTGGAGTTGTTTAGTCTGGAGAACAGGAGGCTGAGGGGAGGCCTTATCACTCTCTACAACTACCTGAAAGGAGATTTCAGCAAGGTGGGTATCAGTCTCTTCTGTTAAGTAACAAGCAACAGGACAAGAGGCAACAGCTTTAAGTTGCTCAAGGGGAGATTTAGATTGGCTATTAGGAAAAAATTCTTCTCTAAAAGGGCTATCAAGCATTGGAGGAGGATGCCTAGGGAAGTAATTGAATCACCATCTCTGGAGGTGTTTATAAGATGTAGAAATGTGCTTCTTAGAGACATGGTTTAGTGGTGTACTTGGCTAGGTTAATGGTCAGATTTTATGATCTTGAAAATCTTTTCCAACCTAATGATTCTATGTTTCTGTGAAATGTTGCAGGAGGGAGGTGACCTGTCTGTGTGCTTTTAGGGGGGGTAAATGGTGGATTGATTGGGGCTCCAGAGAAGCTTTGCAGAGAGAAGAGCCTGAGTTCTGTGATGTAGGGAAGGCAAAGAGGACATACAGAGCCTATGGTTTGATTCATGGATGGAGACCTACAAGATGGCAGAGGTTTGAAACTTTTGATTTTCAAGAATAGGAGAAAGGCTACTTCTCTGATGCTGTATCTGAACTTATATAAATGGGTACTGTGCTGTAACAGCCAATAGAGAGTATAGGCTCTCTGAAGGAGAGTGGTCTAAACTACTTCTGTGTGGATGAATGGTGTCCGTAGTTGGGATATAAGCTTGGATAAACTTGTATGTAAGTTAGGATAAACTTGGCTTGGGTGCCAGTGCACTCTGAAACTTATTTCCATGACAATCAATTACAAAAATTTTCTTTTGTTGAAATTCTGAAACAAGCTTATAGTAATTTCTGATCACAAGCTTTTATGATAATGACTCTAAATGTTGTTCATGGAACATTTGTGCTTTGATCATGTATACAGATATGCGTGCATATATAAAATGGTATATCAGTATAAATGGTAATGATTTAGTGATGTGTGTTATAGTTGGTTTTTTGAACTGAGAAAGCAACTAAATTCTATTCATCATAATAGTTCACTTCTTTGAAAATAAGTTGTAGGGGACACCATATTTTTAAAACTTGTTACTGCCTTCTTTAACTTTGAAAGTATTTCCTGTTCACTATATCAGTCAGTATTTCCAGTTACCCAAGCTGTATTGATCAATGTTGTTTGGATAACCCGGGCTTGTAGCTGAAGAATTGAATATGATATAAAGCTCTCTGAGCTAATGTCCTGTGTGTGTAGTACAGGGCAATAAAGTGGATGTTAGATTAAATTCTAGGAACAGTACATCATGCTGGCATGGCTAAGGAGTCCTGCTCATTAGTCTGGACTTTCAGTGCTTTCCTGAAGTAACTACATTGCTTTCAGTTCTAAAGTGAATATAGTCATTTAATTGCCACAGTGTTTATGCAATCGGTTTCCCTTTGTATAGGTGTGATGAGGTAAACATAACAAAGTAAAGCTGCTTTCTGTACAGGGTTCTACAGTGATGTGACTTCCACCAGAACAAAGCAAAAATCTGGTTGCAGATCTGAGTGAATCATATTAGTGCTTGTCAAAATAACTGTATAATTATCTCTGCAAAAAAGAAGCTTTCTGCACGATTAAAATCTAAGTTAATGGCTGTTATGAGGGATTTTTTAAATTGCTTTGCATCAAGCTGAGTGAATTTTGCATTATGTTTTTATTGTCACTGTTTACACAAACGTTTTCATAACTAAAACCACTTGAAAGTTAAGTCTTTGAACCAAGCAGTAAAATACATGCAATTGTTTTGAATAAAATGTTCCAGTTATGCTTCCAGTCTGGCAAAGGGCTGTTCCAGCTTTAGAGTGGGATTTACCTTGGTTTTCCTGAGCACTTGTCTCAGGTGTGTATTCTGGCTTTTAAGAATCAACTCCTGAACAGGATAGAGTGCTGTGCTGTAAGCTGCAATGGAGCAGAATACATTTCCAACGCTGGATTCCGCCGTGCTTGAGGGTCCCAAGCGTCTGAAGAGCATCTCTGCAGAGATGATTGCCACTTTTGCTTTCCTCTGAGAATCAAACTCGTGCCCTTTTGAGATAGTGGGGGACAGTTCATCCCCCCCTTCCACCTGCCCTCGCTTCCACTGACATTTCTGTTCATTGCTTTCATACAGTGCTGTGGTTTTGGTGGTGGTAGGCTCTTTGCAGATAAAAGCCGAGAGCTGTGCCTACAGATTGCTGGGGTTGGAGCACACCTCTCCAGCTGTGCACCACCCAATTAGTATGAGCTACAGCACTCTCTGCAGACAGGAATGCTGCTCCAGCCCACACAGACCTCTTGTTAGTTCACTGCTGACAATTGTGAGTAACAGGTGAAATACGATGAATCTGAGATTACAGGAAATCCATCTCATCTGGCTACCTATTGGCACTTTTGATGTCTCCATCACAGTAGCACCTTTAGGGGTGTTGGAAGGGAAACTCTAGAAACATTTTCCCTGTCTTTTCTCCTTGTCCATGTTATCTGTCCTGACATCTCTGTGAAGGTCAGTGCCATTCATTTGTTCAGTGGATGGCTAAACGTAGACAAGAATGAGGATAGATGAGGGAAAGGTCAGTAGTTCCTGTGGGCTCAGAAAACGTCATACATGAGCAGTAACCTGCTCCTACAGAGGAAGGTGCTGCGTTTGACATGAGAGACAGAGCCTGAGCCAGGGGCAATGCTCCTGCAAGATCCACAAGTCAACTGATGTGTCAGAAAAGATGAGGGAAGCTCCTGTGACAGTGATGCTGATGGACATTAATATTAGTGGAAAAATTAAAACCAGAGTCTTGGCTCAGATGAGTACCTCCATCCAGTGAAGGTCTTCTGAAAGTCAGGTGCATGAGGTTGGTTTGCTTTCATCCCAAAATGTGGCTGAGAAAAGCACCTGCAAGATTCAATCCCCACAGAAATTACCAGATGGGTGTTTTCTGACTGCCTTGGTGACAGACGGGTGGCCAGCTCAGGACCAGCAGTCGTGCCGGTCACCGTCTCATTACAGTTTCCCAAATCAAGACCAAACCACAAGAGATGACAAGTAAGAATTTGAAACAGTTCTTGGTGTAAATCAGTGTTTTACTGTCATAGCAATGGAATATGGGCTTGGTTATGGGTCAGGGAGGCTCCTGTCCCAGAGTCACAGCTGGTACAAATCTGTGGTGCTCCAGGACAGTGCCTGGTCTGAATCCATCCTTTATTCTCTCGGTCTCATTCTGGCACTTCCCCACTGGCTCTTTTCCGTACAATTCCCCTTGGTAGTATTGCCAACCTGTGAAAGCAAACCCATGTTTGCTGGCCATTAGGCTGACGTGGGGAGCCACATGGGAGGAGAAACTCTCCAAATATGTTCAAGACAAGGATGTCCTTGCTGCCACGGTGCAATACTTTTCAGCAGTGGAGGGGCCCCAGATGCCACCTACTTGGCCATGAGGCAGGCAGGTAAAGTCTGTGCCTGTAATTGTGCTGCTTCTTACTATCTCCAGGATCAGGAGGCTGTAAGAGCAATGACAAGAGTTGTGTTTTGGTTTTTTTGTACTTGCTGGAGAAAAGACTGGCCCAGTTTTATATTCTTTTGGCCTCTTAATTCTCAGAATATCAAATTGCTTCACCATCAGAATTCACTGGTCTGAAACCAGCTCCAGATGTGCCAGCAAAGAGCTGACCTCAGGGGGAAACTGAGATAATTTGCCAGTGTGAAAAATCTTCTGCTTTTCACCTGAGCTAGGGACGGGGGTCCCTGCAGGTGTGAGGAACAGCTTTTTGACAGGATTATCACTTCCGATGCAGCAAACAACACCAGCTAGTGCTCTGATTAGCCTGATATATCTGGGGAAGGCTTTTAATAAGCCATTTGAGTCAGGATGTTCCAGAGATGTATGTATTCAAAGTGCTGTTTTCAGCAGTGCCTTCCACCCAGAGGCATATTCTGAGCTTGTTCTGAATGTGAACAAGTGCAGGAGAGGCCTTTAATCTTTATGGAAATTGTAGCTAACGTCTCTAGCCAAATACAGGCAGAGCAGCACGGGAGTACTTCCATCCTGATCACGGCGTAGGGGAGGAGATCACTGCCCTTGGCCCTGCTCTCCCCGGGCTACTGGCTCAGCAGGGGCACTGGCCCTTTGCTACAGAGCAGGCTGAGCCAGGGCAGTGGCCATCAGGTTATTTGTACACCTTCTCCCCAGCCATCCCTCTTCCTTTTCCCTCTCTCCTTCCCCCCATCTCTACAGCTGGTCTCCGCTTCAAATTACTTCCTTTATTCATTCATTGAATTCTCCAGCTTCTCCCCCAAATCCCCAGCAACTGGATGAATTAATTTACTGAGGATCAGTGCAGAAATGTATGTCGAAGGCGTTCAAATTCCCTGCTGCTTCACAGTTTGTGTTGTCATTTACAGCTGTTCAGGGGAATACAAAGCAGGTGTAAAATGCTCCCCCAGTCCCTGCAGTAGCATTTTACAGCCCCTCTGCTCTGTTGTAAGAAACTAGTTAAGGGGCAGGCGGGTGAAGAATTAGGGAAACCACTTGGAAAACACCCAGAGAGTTCCAGGAAGAGGGTGTTTTTTTCTTTTCTTCTTACTCCTTTTGCCATTCCCTGACATTTGAAAAAAAAGAAATGGGACCAGCTTTGAAGCCTCTAGGATCTGTGGAAGATAAGGCAGTTCAGTGCCATTCCATCTGCACACCTCTGTTACAACAAGCCCCAGTGCTGCCCGTAGCTTTCCCACCCCGGAAATTCCCAATTGAGTTAACGCACTTTCTGAGCAGCCAGAAAATGTCAGATATTTCTGTCTCAGAACATTTTGAGGGTAAGAGTTACTCAGTGTCCTGGCATCCAAAATACCATTGCCAGAAGGAAGGAGGAGTCCATCAGAGTGGGGAGAGGAGGAAGCTGCCTGAATTGGTGCAGGGCAACTAAGAGAAGGCACCAGATGCTGTCTTCTTCGGTGTGAAGGATCTAGGTTCCTCACTTATTTAGGAGCTAGGTTAGTCTGTACAGTGTTAGGCATCATAGGTATTCACTCACCAGTAGTCACCAGAGCAGCTCCCGCTCCCTGTGGCATTGCCCAATCTTCATTTTACAGATGGGGAAATGGAGCACAGAGAGGCCAAGGACCTTACATCAAAAGGTACTTGGTTTCTCATCTTCCATTGACTTCCAAATAAATGCCTAAGCCTTTGTTGATATCTGTCCCTGAGTAATTTATGCACTTGGGCCATGTACTGAGAGAGCAGTTTTGCCCTTGGACCACCACTTTCCCTTTTGGTTGGCACCTCTTGGAGAGGGTGTGTGCTGCAGCACGTGCTTTGGTCCTGCTCTGAACGCTCAGGGATGCTTCATCCTGCATCACTGCACAGGCACAGACCTGGCTCCTTCAATCCTGTATCCTGACAGCAAGTGAGAGCTTTTACACGTACACTGGAAAGCAAAGTTTGTCCCAAAGTACTTTGTAATCCAAGAAACACAAGAGAAAGAATGGGCTGGAAAGTCAGATCTCAATCTCCCCTCTTTCAGTTTAAAACCATTGTCCTATGGCTTTGTCCTTTGTCTAATGGCTCCCCTCCCTGATCCAGGGTCCTTCCCCATCTCTCCTGGAGCCCCTTGAGGGACTGGAAGGGGCTCTAAGGTCTCCCCGGAGCCTTCTCTTCTCCAGGATGAACCCCCCCCAACTCTCTCAG
>JAOXNG010000012.1:78144969-78173415 GCA_028566535.1 Scolopax minor
AAAGCACCCGGGTTTCAAAGAATTTGATCTGGTTTGGTCACAAAATATTTTTTTTTTTTTTGCTTTTAAATGAAATGGCATGGCTTGGATGGGCATTCTCTTTGCTGGGTAAAAAACTTGTTGGGTGGGCAAGCCCAAGGAGTTGTGGTGAATGGATTTAAATCCCATTGGCCGACGGTCAAAGGTAATGTTCCCCAGGGATCAGTATTGGGGCCAGTTCTGTTTAAAATCTTTAGCAATGATCTGGTTAAGGGGATCAAGTGCATCCTTGGTAAGTTTGCAGATGACACCAAGTTAGGTGACTGTATTGATTTGCTTGAGGGTAGGAAAGCTCTACAGAGGGATCTGGACAGGCTGGATCAATGGGCTGAGGTCAATTGCATCAGGTTCAACAAGGCTAATTTGCAAAGGAAGTAGTTGTTGCCCTGTACTTGGCACTAGTGAGGTCACATCTTAAATACTGTGTTCAGTTTTGGGCCCCTCACTACAAGAAAGACATTGAGATGATGTCCAAAGAAGGGCAACAAATCTGGTGAAGGTCTAGAGAACTAGTCTTAGGAAGGGTAACAAGCATAGGACAAGAGGCAACAGCCTCAAGTTGCACAAGAGGAGGTTTAGATTGGATATTAGGAATAATTTCTTCACCAAAAGGGTTATCAAGAACTGAAAGAGGCTTCCCAGGGAAGTGGTTGAGTTGCCATCCCTGGAGATATTTAAAAGATCTATAAATGTGATTCTCAAGGATACGGTTGGCAGTGTTAGGTTGATGGTTGGACTTGATCATCTTAAGAGTCATTTCCAACCTAAATGATTCTGTGATTCTATGTAGATTGACCAGACCCCTATAAATTAACAGACGACTTCTTAAAACCGAATGTTTTTATGAAAGTCTTATCCCCACTTAAAGTATCAAGCAAGATGATTTTTCCTTTCTACACAACACTTTGAATATAGCATACTTTTCATACCAAGGGCTATATCTACACAGACTCAACTAATAGATGAGGTTAACTGTACCCTGGCTGAGTTGCTATGAGTTGCATATGCACACCAACCTCATTTTTCAGCTATACTAATCATGAGGACTTATTGCACACAAATTTTGGAGCATTTTGGAACTAAGACTTCATGCTCTTATTCCTTCAAGCCTTTGTTGCTTTTCTTCTGGAAAAGAATCATGACTGCAGAGCTCTCAATTAACAGTAATTTGTAATTTGGAGGGTATATCCACTATGTTATTTGCTATTGATTTATACTCGTGACAAGTGAACGCTAATTGAATTGCAAGAGCTTTATAACCTCTCACCAAAACATGTCATTTTTAAAAAATAGGCAGATTTATTGCATTTTATTTCAGGAGCTGAACTTATCTTAAATATTGAACCAAAGACCCATGAGGCAGAGTAACTATCAAAGTCTCATTTCTAGCTGCGGAAAGATTCCCTTGGTTCAAGCACTGAGGAAAACAGCCACAATGCAACCCTCTACTGAGCATCTGAAAATCTGGCTAGAGGGAGAGATGGTGAACCACTAACATGGCTAGGGGTGGAAAAGGTACTCTGGGACTCTGGAGCTTTTGCACTGCACATTGGTACATAAAGCATTCATTACAGAACCAGTTCCTAGGATTTTCTGCTTTGTCACAGTATCCAATGAAAAATTAACCTTGCTTATTATAGAAAGACTTCTTTTGAGATTAGAATGGTTGTACTGGGCTGCCATCATCAGTAGATGCAAAAAGAAAAATATTTTTATTTATGAAAATTAATTTCCTCAGAAAATTTTGAAATTAAATAATTTGAGTTTGTGTTTGTGACAATAAGTGACAATAAGCAAAACAAACAATAGTAAAATTTCAAGGAGACGTATTGAGGAGCAATAGATAATGTTTGTCAATAATTTATTTTGCAAAACTATTTGATTAAAAATTAATAGAATAATTGTATTGGCTTTACTTAAAGTGTTGTTCCTATCTGTCCCAGAGGTTCTCTTTCTATAAAAGGTATATAAACTGTTTTCTCATAATGATATTCCCCCTCGCAAAAAAAACTAGTTTTATTCCCGAATCTAGGTTTTGCTCTCAAAACTATGTTAGCAGAAGAGAAACCCTGTAGTGGGTTTATTATATGAAGAAAGATGATCCATGTTTCCAATGAGTTTCAACTCACTTTTTGCCACTTATCTTGTGGCAAAGTGGAATGGGATCCTTCTCTGACTTGCCTTGCATAGTTCACTCTCAGGGGTTACTTGTGCTTTTTGATACTTTGCCATCAGATGTCCATCAGACACTTCTAAGGTAACCAAATTTTGGTAATCATTTATATTGGTCTTTCTATTTCTTTTATGAACTAAAACATAATAAAGACTATATAAGAAGGTATTAAGTTACAATGCATGCTATACACTTAGCTGAAAATAATGTTATGAGAACAGCATTTATTTCTTATAAGTTGGTGCCAATACATGTTACTACTAAAATAAAAATAATTTTAAAAATAGTCTCCTGGATATTATAAATTTATAGATTGCAATACTAAGATTAACAGGGAACACAGAAAAGAAAAAGCAAACCTCAAGAAACTTGAAACTCAGAAAATGCTATTGAATAGTTACTCTAATGCAACATTTTAACAATAAAATAATTTAATTATTATAAAGACATTTGAAACAGAACTAAAATTCTCATTTCCACGTGATGTGACTGGAAAGAAATCTTCTGCACATAAACTGCAGTACATCTATTCTGCCTCATTTGTATGGCAGACAAGAATTGCCATTTTCTCCCTACCCCCCATCACCAGAGTTAGTGTCAGACTGTATGGAGAAAAATAAAAAACCAGAAGAGTATTGTTGAGTATTAAAATACCTGAGTATTAAAACATGCAGGGAAGCAACAGAAATATTTGTTTAATGCAACCAGAATAAGGAGCTTAAAAAGCAGAGGACAAGGACTGTCAGTGAACAATTACATAAGAAATTTTAGGGAAAGCTTGTATGGAACAACGGAGGGTAAATTGGGTCATACAAGTGTTTAAATTACCCTATGTGAGTAAGGATAAAATGGAGAAGTTGGAGGAGGTAGAATGAGATATCCAAAGTCTGAAAATGACAGAGACAAGGAGAATGAGCTTGGGATAAGAACTACAGATGAAGGGAGACAGGGTAGAAAACATTTGGAAAAAGAGCACCAGGACATGACAGGAGAAAGCTCATGTTCATCAGCATGCCTTCTCTTTCTCATACTTGAAGTAAAAAAAAAAAAAAAATCAATTATTTAAAAAACATCTGTAACTTTATTAACTCAAATGGCAGAAGTCAGCAAATTTAGTCCTCAGGCTCATATGATGGATTTTTCAGGTAAGACAGAGGGAAGGACATCAGGAGGAAGAGCAAACTGGAAACCACCTCCTTTTTTAAAGACTGCAATAAAAATTACGGAATTAAGATTCTAGCCTTAGTTCAGTACTTTTTAAATGAAAGCTATATAGGTAACCATAAGTACAGATTTCAGCACCACTTTTGTCATGATTTTCTTCTTTATTGTAAGCAGCTGGGTTCATCTGTGGACTTTTCCCATTCCAACAGCTCCTGGTAGCTCTCAATTTAACTTAGTGCTTAGTCAGCTGTTCACTATCTTCAGATGACTCTTCTTTACATTCATTCCCTTCACCCAGTAAGTTGGCAAAATACAGCACAAGTGCAGCTGATACACAAACTGCTGATAGAGGCGGGTCCCTACCTACCTCTGTGAACATATGGTTTAAAATTACTTTTTAAGTAATTTTAACTACCAAAGCTAGTGGCTGGAGACAAAAATTATTACAGCTTATTTAGGCTATATTTAAATTGCTGCAACAGAAAATTAACAGAAGGTACGTCTAGATTTCTCTTAGTGACAATAACAGAAGTTCCAGTTGCTTATACTTTAACAGCCAAATAAACTGTTATGACAATTTAATACGATATTCCATGAAACAGAGAAAATGCTCAAGTAGTAATACTTTTTGTAACTTCTAATTGAGTTAAAATATGTTGTTTGCAAGAAAGCCAGTGACAGTTTAAAGAATGTATCAACTTATAAATGTCCTTTCAGGTTTTAATTAGCAACTATGCTTTATGCTCTGTGTGAACTAGAACTTGTGATCATGGTGTGAAAAATAGTATTCCTAACTGAAAAGCTGAATAGGACCATGCAGAGGCTATCTGTATTAAAAAGATCTTTACAACTAGAACAGTGGGGCTTCCTCCAGAAAACTCATTGCTTTTTAGCAATGTTTAATCTGAGATATCTATTAGGGGGGTAACTGGGTGAAATATAATGCTTGTTATGTATTGGGAAAACATGTTAATGATCTAATGATTTTTCCCAGCTATAAAATCTATTTCCTCTGACAATAATTCAATGTAGCATAAGGAGCACTCTAGACTGTGCAGTCTGATTCTCACAGTCATTACTGTACTATGGATCAATAGAATGATTCAAAAAAGATCAAAATAATGTCCTCAACAATCACAAGCAGTGTCCTGGAAATAAACATTGGTCCTGAAGGGGAAGGGTGATATGGCAGGACGCTTTGGAGAGATGACAGACTACTTGGAATGCAGTCATTTTATACATACCTGATGTGAGGTTTTCAGAGCAGACTACCAGCAATGTATATTCTCAACTAGCACCTATGTGTCTCATAAACTTTATTTAGCACCAGCATTGTTAATTCCTAGAATATACACCAGACAAGACCTTCCCTAAAATTGGTTCATCCCAAGGAATTACTATGTTTGAGAAAGAACCTTATCCACCTCATTCCTAATGGCCAAGGCTAGGCTAGTTAATGATCATCCTGTGTTTGCCAACCACAGATTTGTAGACTGATGAGTAGTCAATTACTTGTTTTTAGGAAGATGTTTTCCTTTGTGTTAAAGTTAAACCAATATTACTAAAGTGAATATAATGAATATATTATATATATATACACACACATCATTATAATTGTTCTAGGTATCTCTTCCTTTTACTGCCTGTTACTTCTCTTGTGTTATATTGAATTTCAAGTCTGCAAATTTCTATATTCTTCTCATATTTTATCCATCAATCAGTGTATATAATAACTGAACCACTCTGAGCACGTGGCCTCAGGAGATGATAATTTCCATTTAACAGGAAACACCTAGCACACAGACAGTGAACTGAATGAGGACAGAGAACCAGGTCAACCTTGGAAGCACAGTAGGAGTGCTCACTCCACTCCTCAGGATCTTGCTTCCCTCAAGTAGGAAGTTTTGGATCAGATTGTAGTATGTGGATGCATGACTCCCTTTTGGTCTTTCTAGAAGACATTGGTAGCAGCCTGGTTGTCATGCTGAAACCAGGTCCTGCCACCAGACATCTGGAAAATAAACATGAGAGGTAAAAGAAAGGAAAAAAATTGAAATGGGTGTTCCAGCACCTGCCCTGGAAGAAGACCTGTGGGTCTGTCTTAGCTTTTTTCTGTTAAGACATTTATGCTACTCCTTCCACTGACTGCAGTTTCCTGAAACAAAGTGTTCTATTTCTCAGGTAACCAACTAACAGAACCATCTTAAAGAACATGGAAGAACAGTCAGGTAATAAGCTTGAGTGTATTCAGCAACTGTATTTCCAGGATTAGTATCAATATAAAATGTACAATCTTGATTTAGCCCACACATCCGATTTCAGTGACTCCTGCTGAGATGACTAACTACTTTGCTCCTATATTTTCAGTTTAATGGTGATTTAAGCAGAGGATCATTATGCAGATGAGAACAACTTTGCACAGAGAAATAAGAAATACAATACAATCAAGCAATCACCCTTCTCATTTCTGAAGAGATGGAGGAAACTCTCAAAGGTGGTTGTTAACCACACTCAGAAAAAACAATTAAACAGATAAGATATTAGGAAGAAAATGAAACAAAATGAATGAGTGAAATTAACGGAGTAGGAATGAATGAAACGAAAACCAAAGGGTTCCTAGCTGAAATATTTAAACTGTATCTATTACTGGGGAGGAAAAAAAAAAAAGAAAAAAAAGAAAAAGCGATACTTGACTACTAAAGATGTGAGTAATTTAAGGAAATAACTTGTCACTTACAATTCAGTCTTCTACTTAAACTTCTACTTCTTCTACTTCTACTTAAATTATTTTCTCTCAAATTCTGCAGATGGTGATAAGCTCCTAGTTACTGTATGAGTAGCCTTGTAAAGAAAATACTATTCACATGGCTAAGAAGGTAGAGTAAAAAGAGACACTTTACAGAGAGGTCGTTTAATTCAATTGTCAACATTAAGGTGTTTAGAACCAGCTAAAAAAGTCTATAACAAATTAAATTGAATGAAGGACTCCAAATTCATCCTATCTTTCCACCTTTATCCTCAAAGAATGTTTTAATTCACACACTTCTTCAGATAAAAAAAAGGCAGAAGAAACTTTACAAAGATTTATTGACTCACAAAGACTATGAAAGGGAAAGGCATCTCAAAATGTGACTTTCAGGATTTATTTATTTCTAAAGTAAAAAGAGCATATGTACTGGAAAAAAAAGAGCAATAAATAAAATAAAATACTCACTTCTTATTCGCTACTCCTACAATATTTGTTAGATTTTCACTTTGACTGAAAATTATTTCACTTTTCTATTAACATTTTATTTTTGCTGCTTAGCCTTCTTGTTTTTTACTGTTTTGTTGGCATGTCATACCTGCGAAACCTCAATGATTTCAGGTTATATAAAAGAAGGTAATCTCTTCTGATTCTCATAGTGAAATTATGGGATAGTTTCCTAGCTCTAAGGAAGAAATATCTCTATATACAACAACAACTGATAGAATATATGTTATAATGTACTTGAAATTTTATTATAGACAAGAAAATTCTATTAGAAAATCTCTTTCTGACAGAAAACAATTTAACTTTTCTGTATCCATGTCATTTTTGGGTTACAAATAAAAAGAGTCAAGGCTTTTCATTTGAAGTATCCATTTTGTTAATGTTAATGTGTTATTGATGTCTTACATATGGATTTTTTATCTGCATAAGCATTAGTCAGAAATATCTTGAAAGTATTCCTGTTGTGAAAACTCTAACTTACTGTCTACATCAGAATAAAATCTTAAGGATCTTTAATTGTTGTTGCTAAGATTACTGGGCTGCAAAATATTTCATGTAAGAAATTTCATGTAAGCTTCTAGAATATATATCTGTATTTGCACCTCAGAAATGCAAAGTTTCGTTTGCCTGACATTTGAATTACTTTGTCAGTCAGCGAAAAAACAAATTCACACTTCAAAATAAAAAATTAAGTAATCTTATGTCAACTATTATGTTTCTCCAAGGGGTAAACCATGCAAGTGTTACAACAATAGCATTGTGTTTCATTTATCATAACTAACCACTTCTCAAACCACCAAAGCAACATTCTTAATAGAATGCGTATAAAACATTTAAGGCCCCTTACAATATATTAGAATAATGTATTCAAATTAAATGTTTAATGTTATCAGGAAATATTATATTAGTTTCTAAAAATAAATGTGATAGGGTATTCTGTGATGCATGTGATTGATAGATAAAACTTGAAAGCTGGTGTAGTCTTTCTCCCAGCAGATTAAATTTTTAGACTCTTACATTGCATTGATCATCCTCATCCCATCTTTCATCAAAAGTATTATAAGAGCCTCTAATCTCTCAAGAAAATAGTTTAATTTGTATGTTTTCAGACACTTGCACTCTGCATCTTAACAGTAAGAAAATACATGCAATTACACTGTGGAGGACTACAGAGTTTAAAGAGGCCCGACAGTTTTTTGATTTGATTTTTATGGGGTTTTTTAATTCTCTTGCCAGGATGCCAGATTTCTCAGATTTATCTAATTCCAAGGAGTTTTGTTTTAATGTTTTATTGCAACTTCTGCTTTCACCAATAGCTTTAGAAAGTTATATTTCCTCATTCTAATGTTAATTTATGATTACTATTCAGGGCTTAATTCTGTAAGAAAAAGCATTAGGATCCTTTGTAAAAATGTAACATGCAAAAAAATAATAAATTAACTTTTCTACTGTCCAGTCTCTGATGTCTTTCACCTGATAGTATTAAAATAAAGGCATTTCTCCAAAATTATTTATTTTATTTAGACAGATAGAAAGCGAATTAGACTGTTCTACGAAATAATATTATGAAATTATCCTACTATATTTCTGTGGAGACTTGGTAAACAGAATGCTGAAAATGTTTAGAAGGTTATCATCATGTAGTATCAGTAGAGCATATGAAACAAACATATGTAGGGAAATAATGAGAGATCAAACCATATACGGGAAATCTCAATTTGTAGTATTTAATGAACTGTTAAAACACACTGAGAGGTTATAGCAATGAAAATGGCATAAGACAATGTCTGGAACAAAGTAGGAACTGGAAATATATGCCCCTATCTTGTCTGAGAAATACCTTAGACAGGGACACAGTTTTATTTCCTGTGTAATTTTTGGTTCATACTCATAGAAAACGAAGAAGTGATTTATCTAGAAATGGTTTAAGTAACCAGGAAAATTGATTCCTGGGCCATTTTATGACTTTTTGAGTCATCAGTTCTCTTAATCTATGTGGAAAAAAACCCAAATATTTTGCTGTATCTTTTTTTGAAAGGATTTAATTCTCAGAACTGACCACTTTCCGAATGCTTGATTTTGAGATCAACTTAGCTTCACTCCTAGCTACACCAGATACCAG
The DNA here is from genome assembly GCA_028566535.1 of Scolopax minor. NCBI lineage: Eukaryota > Metazoa > Chordata > Aves > Charadriiformes > Scolopacidae > Scolopax > Scolopax minor. The sequence continues at coordinate 78,153,721 of JAOXNG010000012.1, forward strand.
ATTTTCCCCTGGATGCTATTTAGTACAAGCTCTCTCCTGTTCCACTCCAAGAAAGCTTTTAATGTTGCCTCCTAGGATACTCTTTATGTTCACAATCTTTAAACAAATCGCATTAATGCAGATAACTGTAATAAGGTGAAAAGTTAATCTGCATACTTAAGGCTGAGGCTGTGAAATTTTATTTCTCCCATAAACTTTTCGTGAAAGTACATAGAAGACAGCAACAGAAGCAATAGCTTGTTTCCAGTTCTGTAGAACAGAACAGAACAAAACAGAACAGAACAGAACAGAACAGAATAGTTCCAGTTGGAAGGGATTTACAGTGATCCTCTAATCCATGTGCCTGACCATTTCAGGGCAGACGAAAAGTTAGAGCATGTTGTTAATCTAAATGCCTCTTAAACACTGACAGGCTTGGGGCATCAACAACTTTTCTAGGAAGCTTGTTCCAGTGTTAGACCACCCTCTTCATAAAGAATTGCTTCCTAATGTCAAATTTGAACATCCCTTGACACATCTTTGAACTATTCCCATATGTCCTGTCACTGGACACCAGCGAGAAGAGATCAGCACCTCTCTTTCCACTTCCTCTCTTCAGGAAGCTGCAGAGTGCAATGAGGTCACCCCTCAGTTACCTTTTCTCCAAACTAGACAAACTCAGAGTCCTTAGCTGCTTCTCAAATGACATTCCTTCTAGCCCTTTCATCAGTTTTATTGCCCTCCTTTGGAAACATTCAAGGACTTTCATATCCTTAATATCCTTCATATCATTAGGACCCAGAGTTGTGTGAGGTATTCAAGCAGAGTCTGTACCAATGCTTCCTGTAATCCTTCTGAAATACTGTCCTCTCCTTTTGGGATTTTTTTTTTGCTTCTCCTCTGACCACGTGCTCTAAGCATGCTCATAGAACAGCCCAGATTGGAAGAGTCCTGAAAGATCACCTGGTCCAAACTTACATGGGAAAGGGAGCCTAGATAGAAATTATATAGCACACTGTCCAGTCATGTCTTGAAAACTTCTAGTAATGGGGACTCTACCACAGCACTGGGGAGGTTGTTCCAGTGAATAATTGTTCTCATTGTAAAAACTTCTTTCATAGGTTGAGGTGAAACCTATTCTGGTGCAACATGTACTTGTTGCCCCTTGTCTTTTCCATGTGACTCCATATGAAGAGAGCTTCTGCCCTCTTTGTAGACATCCATTAAGTACAGGAATATTGTACTCAATATCCCCTTCAGCTTTCTCCTGTCCAGTGAGAAAAGAGATACCTCTTTCAGTCTTTCCTCATAGGACAGGCTCTCCTACCCTTTCATCATCTTTGTGGCCCTCCTTTGGACCCTCTCCAAAGATGAGTGTGTCTTTTTGCATTGTGAGAGCAGAATTGAACACAATACTCCATGTATTGCCTGGCAAACATTAGTAAAGTGCTTGTAGTGACATATTCTACCATGTCCTCTAGAGGAAAATATGTATTATCCTCTGCCAGCTTCATGAAATACATCTCTGTTTTGGGTTTTTCTGACTTCTGTTTTTTAAAAGTATTTGCTTCCTTTCCTTGTGTCTCAGAAAAATAAAATAAAAATAAAAATGTAAAATAAAGCCACAAAATTACCAAGATAGAAAGCATTTCCTATTCCCCAGTTTTCACAATGAAAAATTACCTCCCCAAACCACTTTTTTTTTTCTTTTGATCCTTTTGTCCAATAAAAAACAAACAAACAAACAAAAAAACACCCAGAAAAAAATCCTTCAGAAAACATAAAACCCAGATAAAAAAGAAAACTAAGCCTAAAAATATTCCTTAGAGACAGGACGCATCTGTTATGTGCACACAGTTTACCCTGATCCTTCAAAGTACATTTTAGCTTCTAAGACTTGGATGACCAATTCAAACATCTACTTGCTCCTTGAAGCTATAAGATGATAAAAATTCCATCCCTCACTAAGATCCTATGAAAATAAACATTAAACAAACAAACAAGGAAAAACTATTTTTTCCAATGTCCTACCCCCTGGTAAAACAAAGCTTGGTTTTGTTTATTTAAGTGATATACAGTTACTGGACTGAATATATACTGAATATATACATACAAGAATATAAGCATATATACATACAATCACAATCATTTTTCACACAAGCCCACACAGACCTCAAATGTATTACTAGCTTCAGCAACAAGAACAACACATTTTGTTCATCTAAAACATCCTTCTGGTTTCCTCTATTACATTTTTAATTCACTCTAAAATACCTGCAGCTACCAAGGAATATATTGATATCTAAATGTTGCATCACAGCGGAATTTCCTTAAAATTCTCATATGCTTGGGTTTCATAGTAGACATAAGGCAATTTCAGTGCAGAGATGCAGATTGCAGGATCTAATATCACCTGGAAATAAAAGTACATGCTATATAACTTGCAAAGATTCTTGACTGAAAGGTACCATACCTACACATATGGCAAAATGATCCCTGGAATGTAGTTTACCATTTTAATAGAATCATCGAATCATAAAATGGTTTAGGTTGGAAGGGACCACAAAGATCATCAAGTTCCAACCCCCCTGCCATGGGCAGAGACACCTCCCACTAGAGCAGGTTGCTCAAAGCCCCATTCAGCCTGGCCTTAAACTCTTCCAAGGATGGGGCATCCACAACTTCCCTGGGCAACCTGTTTCAGTGCCTCACTACCCTCACTGTAAAGAATTTCTTTAAGTATCTAATCTAAATCTCCCCTCTTCCAATTTAAAACCATTTCCCCTTGTCCTGTTGCTATACTACCTCGTAAACAGTCCCTCTCCAGTCTCCTATAGGCTCCCTTCAGATACTGAAAGGCTGTTATAAGGTCTCCCCGGAGCCTTCTTTTCTCCAGGCTTAACAACCCCAGCTCTCTCAGCCTGTCCTTATAGCTCCAGCCCTCCGATCATCTCTGTGGCCCTCAGCTGGTCCTGTTCCAACAGATCCATGTCCTTCCTGTGTTGCATTTTGTATGCCTATGTTTGATCCAATCTCAAGCTAGTAATATTGATAAAAATTCTGTTATTTCCAAAGACCAGTCTATTTCCTGGAAATCATCTAGGTTGCCCTAATGGAAACTTTTACAAGAATATGAACAATTTTTGATACAGCCTCTAACTTCTAAAATGTTATTAACACTAATCAGCTCTGACCAAGACATTTTGATGTGACCTTGTCAGGCACTAGTCAAACTTAAAAGTCCTTCTGAGTGTTAGCATTAGTATTAGCATTAGCATCAACATTAAGGTGTTAGAATTAGTATTAGAAGTTGCAGTATTAACCAAGATAAATCCACATAGATCATGGGAACGAGTAAACTATATTTTTCTCTTTAAGGAAATGTGCCAAGTTTCATACATCTGTTATTTCTCAAAGTATGATGTCTAACAGGATCTTGTCGTATGTCTACTTCAAACCAGGACACTCTTTCTTCCATGTCTCTCCTTATTTTATAATCTGTAGACTGGAAAATCAGATTATAAAGATGAACTTGCTCTGCATACAGACACACATGGATCTCTACCCCCTACCCTTTTCTCCTGTCTGCCTTATGCTTTATTTCTCATGGATGAAATAGGTATTATTCTTCCATGTTTACTATTACTTACTGACACTTCAAAAGATACTACTTTTAGTATGGCCAGCATTTGGAAGAGGTAGCAATCCTCATTACAGTAAAATGACAGTGGTGTATTGTCCAGGAAAATGAATGTAGGGAATGTGGTTGGCCAAATCTAAAGATGGCTGTGTGACTTATAATAGTTATCAATATGCAGTAGAAGGGGGGTCACAATAGAATACATGATGTCTTCATGAATTATTGCAGGAAAAAGACTTAAGTTGCATGTACAAAAGCGTATTAAAGCTTGAGGGAAGTTGTTAAAGAACCACTGGCTTTTTTTTCCTGATTACTTTCATTCTGAGCTTTGTACTGAGAAGTGGCAAGGTCTTCTTAGTGCACATGTTTAAAGTACAGCTTTGTAGTTTATTATTTATTCATGCTATAGGATGGCCCTTCAGAATTTTCTTAGGATTCACAAAAGGCTGATTGTTAAACAAGAAGCAATAACCTACTGATCTTAAAAGACAGAGAGGATTCACAGACTGTCAATAAACACATCAAAAGGAAGATAAATCCACAAGCTAATTAACTAAGTCTCTACAGATGAGCAGAGACAGACTGAAGTATGTTTTAGAAGAATCCCTCTACATAGTGCACTGATTACTTGGATGTATTTGTTACCTGAATAAATATAACAGTCTTCAGACTCCACTGTTCAGTTCCATTCATCTTTTGTCTAATTAATGAAAGTGCATCCAACAAACGGAGTTAATTATCCTTGTTCCATACTAACACTATGAGCATCCCCAGGAAAAATTATGAGATTTTTCATTCAGTGCTTGGGTATCACAGAAATAGGGTTGTTAGAATAGCTGGTTTCTGATTCCTTTCAGAAATACTCTTACAAACTACAGCATTAATCCTGCTTATTGCTTTTCACTATGAAACACTACATTTCACCTCTGGATTAAGATTTGATCCATAGTCTTTTAAGTATCTATTAATTCAGACTTACTTAACTTACCATGATGAAGGTTTTCTGTCTGATTATTTGTTCTTTTAGTAGAAACTTGCTTTATTAGAAAAATTTTGGAACACAAGGTTGCCTTTGGGTCAAATATTTTCGGTCATGCCTCTGCTAACAAAAAGATTTTTAAAATTGTATTTTTCTTTAACAAAGATTAATACTCATATGTACTTAAAGGAGTCCAAGACCTTCAAAGAAAATATAGAGCATCATTCGAATGGTGATAATGTTACAAAAATCTTCAAATTTTATATTACAATACTTCAAGAAGAAAGAGCTACTGTGGCTTTCAGTACAGTTCCTATACTTTTTCAGATGAATAGGTATTGAAGAGGGTAAAAGAAAACCCTATAAAATGCAAGTGTGTTTTGGTATTTGTGGTTTTTCCATTTTCCTCCACTCTTTGACTGCTTAGTTAGGCCCACTTATTCCAGCTTCTGAAAACTCCCAAACAGCACTTTGACCATTCAGAGAAAAAAAATCAAAATTGTCATTTTGCCATTCCATGGAATAAATTCATAAGCCTGATATTTATTAGGAACAGAAATACTTTCTACTATACTGAATACAGCTTCAGAACACAGTATCGAATGTAAACAGAAGACATGCAGTGATTACAAATGTAGCATATATTCAGAGATGAACAGTAGTAATAAAATATTTCTATAGATTCTAAACCTGCTTTGAAATTATACTTGTCTCCTGTTTAAGAGATGGTATAAAAAAGTAAAAGAAGCTAAAGAAAAAAGCTTTGAAATACGAAGTATAACAATATTTGTAAGCTAGTATAGAAATGTAGCTGTATTTGATGCAAATTTATCTTTAAAACTGAGAACAGTAGAATAGAAGAGTAACCCAGCAGCAAACAAAGAGTGAAAGCCAAATCGGCGTTATCAGGTTTTGAAATTAGTGCAGTCCCATGAACTGGCATATACTGGTGAGGAGTACTAGGAGAAGATACAGAAACAGTAGTCATGGTACGCAGGAGTTAGGTAGCATCCCCGTTTCAAAGAAGTTGCCTTAGACATTATTCTGACTAAAATTTAATTCTTTGTACCATAGATATTGAGAGTTTGATACAGCTTGTTCTTAAGTGAATGGAAAAAGGAAACCTTTTTTTTTTATTTTTTAGTGATGTATTGTATGGGCATTTTTGAAGATTAGTCACTGATTGGTTTGTACATATTATAGCAGAAAAATGAAGGCTAGGTAACATCTTTTTTTATTTCAAACCCCTCCCTACAGTTCTGCTAATATGCTGATGTGTGGTTTTGTGAATAATCTTTATCAAGCACCAATACAGCTTTTCTTAGGTCACATGTCCTACGTTCTTCACATACATGGATGGTTCTAACCTAATTTAAAGCAACTGGTTCTGGATTGTAGTAAATACTGTACTATAGTGTTATTTTTCTCTATTATTGAAATGTCTCTGTCTCTGTCATGTTTTCAGGCTCCAAATTGGTCATTCGGTTTCAGAAAAGAAGAGAGGCAGCGGAGACTTCTAAAGATCTATATCCATGACATACTGATGGCATGAAAAAGCCATCAAACCATAAGACTTGAGTTAGAAAACATATAATAATAGTTTCTTGTCAAATAAATTAAGAAAGAATTCATAAGGTCCATTCAAATATGAGGAAAAATTTCTTTACAGTGAGAGTGACGGAGCACTGAAACAGGCTGTCCATGGAGGTCGTGGAGTCCCCTTCTCTGGAGATCTTCAAGACCCACCTGGGTGCAGTCCTGAGTGATGTGCTCTAGGCATTCCTGCTTTAGCAGGGGAGTTGTACTAAATGATCTCTAGAGGTCCCTTCTAACTCTAACAATTCCATGATTCTGTGATATGGCGCACAAAAAGGCATGAAACTAGAATGAAATGATGGACATCGCCTAACAGGAAGACCATGAAAATTATCACTATATGTACAGCAATATTTTTCAGTGCAGGTTAAAATTACATAATTGAACAACAAAGAAAAAAAAATAACATCAAAAATGTTTAGCATTTAGTCATTAGTCATATCTAAGACTGCCAAAAAGAAATTCTAAACCTCTCCCCCTAAATAGTTAAAATAAAGTGCCTTGAATCAAACTGATTTCTACTGGAAAATTATTCTAAAATTGTGTCAAAATGCAATATTGTAAATTGTATTGACTGCAAACTTCATCCCTTCAGCCCTCCAAGACAGACAGCTAAAAAATTCTTACTGTCAATATAACTGGGATGAAATCTCTCCTACATACAGTAGCACAGCAAGGACAGAAGAAGAGTCCAAATAGAATTTTGTTGAAATATATAAGAAATCCTTCCTTGTGGACTTTAATAAGGTCATGCTTAAGAACCACATTCTGTCAAACCGAAAGGTGAACAAAATCTGTAATATTGCTGTGATAAAATGTACTGCTGCTGTTACCCCATTAGATATGTTACAAAAATACCTCTTCCTCTGTGACAAGAATTTGAAAATTAACTTTCAGGTCAGTAGTAATAAATCAGTGTAGATTTGTAGCAAGTATGGAATGTCCAAAAACTTAACTAGTTCCTTCACTATTAATTAAAAATATCAAATGGAATGGCTTTCCAGTGATAGAAACCTATCTTCATCTACTTTGTAGAAAATGTTAAGTAATTATATAAAGTTTGCAACATGTCTTGCAATAATGTCTGTTGTTTTACTGCACTGGCAAGTCCTGCAGAATTCTATTGTGTCCTCAATTCAAAATAATTTCAGATAGAGGGCTGGCTTCAGCATAAAACACTGACGATGACAAACATCTACTCTTTAAGCATAGGACCACCACTGAGAACAATCTGAGTACTATTAACTGAAAGAAATGACTTTTCAAGAAAATGAGAATGACTCCAAGAAAGTTGAAAATATGTTTGATTTTTGTATTTAACAAAGTAAAAAAAAAAAAGACTTGACTGCATTTAAACTCATCCTAAGGTACCTTGTGTTCTTTTTGAATGTCTGTCTTCCTGTACTATAAAGTCAAACTGATGGAAGCAATAAAACAATGTTGTTTGGAATGATAGATATTACCACATAATTGAAAATGAGATAAATTTTTTCAGTACTGTTTCAGGAGCATGCCCCCTCCCTACCTCCAGTATTCATCAGCATGCCGTAAATTGTAAGCTTCTCTTTTAACTCCTTTAGCTCTTACAAAAATCCTTGAAGAAGCCAACAATAATTTTCTGTTGTCTAGCAGGGTAAACGTGAACTTTCATTATGTATCCTACCCCTAATTTATTATTTCATGCAAGCTCATACTTGTTATTAATCTTCTAGTATCCAATTAAATCACTCTGAGGATCAGAGGTGCAAGAAGTGCCTTTAGGTAAACATAGCTTTAACAATACAAACATAGCTGGGATACCAGTCATATTCTGAATTAGATTCTGAGTCAAGAAGCACAGATGTCACATGCCACTCAAATAATTAAGATACTTAAAGGTCAAATTGCATATATAAGGTTGTGAGTTATTTTTAATTCTCAATACTTGGTAGGGTGTGTTTGCATTTTCTAAAAAATTACATAAGCTATTGACCCATACACAGCTATTATAATTCATTCACAGACAATTTATTAAAAGGCATTGATCTCAGCATATTCATTGAATAGTAGTTGAGTACCATTTCCCAGGTTCAAGTGCACTATTATGTGTTTGGGAATATTTTCAGAATATTGTTGCATTCCTTCAAAACAGAAAATTATTTTAGAATTCTTACTATGTAACAGTAACATGCATTTAGTTTATTTTGTAACAGCATGTCCTCTAAAGAATGCAGTTATTCATCCTCATTACAATCTAGTATGTTCCATCAGTCCATCATGTCAGTATTTCGATACCATGAATATGAACCAGAATTCAAACTACTCTGAAATGTTTGCAGTACCATATGTTTTATTTTATCAGTTTAGCAATGACCACACTTCTGAAAGTAAAGCGTATTATTTATTTCATTTAAAGCTTAGGGTCCCAAGTCAGCGATGTTCTAACAATTCTGGCACCAATTCAACAGCAATAACAGAAAACTTCATTTGGGACATGTAAAGCGTAAGTAGATGTAAAGCCTAATTAAACTATGAATGGGGAGTAACTGTATTTAAAATGAATACTTAAAAAAGAAACAATCCATTAATAATAATATTAGATTACTATTTACATAATATTTAGGCAAATATACTTCTTGACTTCCTGAGACTTTGAATTAAACCAGTCAAAAAGAATTTCAGTATTTTCATGTCAGTTTCTTTTGCAGGGCTGAACTGTAGCTCTAAGGAATGCTTAGCCCATAGATATGATGTCTGAAGGGCAGTTTAGGCAACCTTGGATTAGATTATGATTTTGAATCTCTTACTCTGGTTTTTAGGTTCTCCCTTGCTGCCAGACTGGGAAAGGAATATACTTTCTTTAAAAGATTATTAGCTTGGTATAAATTAGAGAAGTCCTTTTGCAAGACTATTGGATATAATGCAAACAAATGATTCACTTTTAGTATTTTCAGAGCCTTCATTTACCTGGGGAATCTGCTTTTACAAACTTTAAATTCTACCAACCATATTATACATGGTTCAAATACTTAGAATCCTTATGTTAATTGAACACATTAATACAATTTTCAGTAGGATTAATCTATGTACTGGTTGTGTAAAGTTAAATGCTTTTCAGGGCTCCTCATCTGATTTATATTTCACATGGAAGCACACAGGTTTTTAGCTTCTACTTTAGGCATTATACAACCTGAATGCAAAGAGGAAAGCTGGGGTTTGTGCCAGGAAGAACAGTCAAGTAGTTCCAATTCAGGTAAATTTCTCAAGTGGAAACACCCCTGCGGTGATGTTGCTTTGAATTCTTTATGGGGCTCCCAAAAGTGACAGATGCCTCCTGGCCTCCAAACTAGAAAATCTAGATTTGCTTCTAGGAAAAACACATTCTGTGCTTTTTTATAGTCTGGTTTCAAGAAATGATAATGTGTATGAACCACAGCTACTCAGGTAGAAAGTTGTAGGATGTTTGTTAAGGGACTAAATCATGGGCTGTGGTGACTACCATGTTGTTTAAATCTTCTCTGCTGTATAATTACCCTTCAAGCTCACTGTTCTCTTTTCTTTGTCGTTCTGTATATTGAATTAAGTGGAACAGGTAATGTTCAAAAGTCACTTTCATTGAATTTGAACTAGGCTTAAACATGACTAATCTGTTTGCATGTTGTATGCAAAGTTTTTCCTTATAGAAAATACACACAGAAATAAATTAAGGTGATTCTACTTAAACATCTGGAGTGTGAGGCAAAGTATCCCGTTGCAATTTCTGAAAGGTTGCTTAGATTTGCCTTGATGGCTTTACACTAGATCATAGAAAGAACTCTTATTCCTCTGAACTTTAAGATTAAACCATCAACTTTGGGTCTATAAAACAAATTCTACAGACATGTAGAATTTGTCTATAAACACAGAAAAATACCCTCAGCCTTGGCCCTGCCCCAAGAGCACAAGCCACACTGTCCCCGCTGCCTGGCCCAAGCCAGAACTGGGCTTGCTGCTGCCACCCCTGGACATCCCTGATCTGCATGCTCCAGTTCGGACAACTTCTATGCTTCTATATTTTTCTTGATGAGAAAAGACTTGTCTACCACACCCTTCCTAACTTTATTTGTGAGTGTTTTGAAGAGTGAACCTAACAGACAGCTCAGAAATAATAACAGAATTTCACTACCTGTTGCCATAGTTTAGTAATTTTTAAATAGCATATATAAGTAAACAAAAAACATAATAAAATGACATTATAATAGACCTCCTCTAAAGTAGGTCACTTGAAAATCCTGACATATTTAGTGATGTTTTACACCCATTTTCTAAAATTTCTAACGTTCCATTTCAAAAGTTTAAATATAAGCATAAAACATACATTTAAAAGAAGAAAGAAAGAGATCTATAGGGCACACACTCTTTGGAAGCAATATAATATTTCTAAAGGAGTCAGAATGACTTCTCTCTACTGGAAAAGGAAGTATGGTAAGCTACCTTGTTATTCTAATAGCGATGATCATAAAATGAGGTTCAATAAAATTGAAAAAAAAAATTAGAGCTTCAAAATATGAAATACGGAAATAGATTGTAGTGTCATTTGCATGGATATGCCCAAAAGACTGCTTATTCCACTACAGAAATTTTCTTTCTGATTAGATTTTTATTTTCTGAATTTAAGCATTTCTGAGCTGTTTTTCCAGTCTTCCTTACAACTGATAGAAAACATTCCAAGGTTTTTTTTTTCTGTTAGTGTTCCAAAAAAACTTTAGTGATACTTCTCCATTCTGATCATGCAGTATCATTAACAATCCATTGTAAACCTATTGTCATAAAATTTAGAGATCTGGTGTTACAGGCATAAGGATGAACAATTCAAAGACTTTTTACAACAGAATTTACAAGAAGTTAAGCAGCTGGCTATAAGATGAGCCATCACTTTCTATTCCAAACAGGGAAATGCAAGACTTTAATTTGTCTTTCATTCATTTTACATCTGGACTTCAGATTTGTGCTTTAGGAAATCAGACAGCTGTACCATGGAACTCTGCATTTATCAATGCATTATTTTGTTTTAACATGGAACAGTAACCAGACACAAAGCTTGGCAGTGGCTTCAAACATAAAGGCTGAACCGCTATGGTAACAAATCTGAATCATGGAATGGTTTAGGTTGGAAGGGACATTACAGATCATCTAGTTCCAACTCTGCTGCCATGGGCAGGGACACCTCCCACTAGAACAGGTTTCTCAACGCCCCATCCAGCCTGGCCTAGAACACTTGCAGGGAAGGGGCACCCACAGCTTCCCTGGGAATTTGTTCCAGTGTCTCACCACCCTCAGAGTAAAGAATTTTTTCTAGTCTAAATCTACTGTCTAGTTCATCTAATCTCTATCTAATTCACCTAACCTAAATCTGGACAAGCTCAGGACCAAAATGGAGGCCTATAGAGGGTGGAAGCAGGGACAGATAGATAGAATAGGCAGAATACAGAGAAACAGTCCCATGTTAATTGAAACCCCACTCCCCACATCCTCATTCGATTGGCTTGGGAACATTCAAAACCAGTGAGATTCGTTTCTGCAGCCTCATTCAACCATTTGCAATGAGCAAATGAAACAATTGTTTTATTTGTAAGAGGAGATTATCCTTTGAAGGCAGATAGAAGGATACTGCCTACGGAACCCCATTTGCCGGCACAAAGAGCGCTTAGTCAATTTTTGGCAGTGATACTGAAGCTATTAGTTTTGGATATGAGTCCACTGATGTTCAGCACTGTAGATTTCCAGTTAGTTCATGAAGGGCCTTTAAAATTACACACAGAGCTTCATTAATTGCCTTAGAAAAAAAGCAACAAATATCAGGCCCTTGAAGTGTGTGCGCACAGAATGGCCATTGATTTAAATGAATATTCCCCACTGGAGAACTGATCCTACATCCTGGGAAGGCAATCAGAGTTTCTCCAGTAGTTGCAGCGGGCACTGCCTCAAAGTTCACAGGCTTTTGCAGGATCAGGACCCATCAGCTGTTATTTGGCTCTATCTGATTATCTATATACATGGTTTATATACACATACGCACGTATGCATGTATATAATCTTGATTCACTGTTGTTTTAACTCAAACCGAAGACCAATATGAGATGCCAAAGATAGGGTCTTTCAAAAAATCAGAAATAGAAATCCAGCTTTGTGGTTTTGAAGGGCGTTTTTGTCCTTTTTCCATTTGATAGAGTAGTGCCTGAACATTTGTTCTACAACTAACTATCCATAAAGGAGAATTTCCTAATGCCTTTCTTGCAAACAGCACAACCCCATGTGATCCCTGATCACAACAAATTGATTTATTTAAATAAAAATAATGATCTTCTTTCCTTTCTCCAGCCCCAGCAGCAAAATCCCATGTAACCCTGATCAGCAAATTGATATACTTATCTTCTTTTGCCCTCTTTTCTCGAACCCAAACAATACCACCCTGATCCCCAAGTAATAAGAAAATGATTTATGCAAACAAAAATAATTATCTTTCTTTGCTCTCCACCCTCTAACTGTATAATCTCAGCAGCTCCTTGTTTAACAAATTGATTTATTTAAATTAAACAAATGGTGATCTCCTTTTGACCTCTATACAGCGCCTCTGTGGCACACTCCTACCACCATCTTACCCATATGGTTAGAAGGATGTGTTTTAAAATATAACAACTTTTCTAACTAACCTTGATGCTCTGTGATTACTTTAATCAAAGCTCATGGCAGCTCTGTTACTGTGCCATGAAATTAGGACACATCTCCTCTCAAAAATAATAAAGGTTAGTTAAATGTACCTTCCTCCAGATTTTTTATGGAGGGACAGTTATTAACTTAATTCCCCAGGAGGAACTTTGCAGAGGGTGGCTGTATATGGTTTGCCTACCCCTATTTTGCTGCCCATCAGATGCTTTGCAGACAGAACCTTTAAGAACTGGCAAACTCAGTGCACAAATATATACTATACCACCTCACTGAAACCACTGGGACCCATCTAGTCCCAGCCTGCTCTGTGACAAACACACCAGCAACAGCTGATGAGATCATGGACTCCAAGGTTTCCATCCATGACGTTTTAGGATCTGTCAAACCATGATTTGTATTGTAAGGACTCTGGGCCACCACTGGCACAACTTCTGTAGGCAAGGAGAGAGGCAGAGTCCTGCTGATGAACCACTGATGTGACCTTTTTGCAAAGACATTCCACATTAGATGGGCCTGAAGATATATAAACACACGTATATATATATATGTGTATGTGTGTGTGTATTTTTTACTGTGCTAGTTTTATTTAAGATTGTGCTGTCCAACCAGTATCTCTGTTTTGTGCAGCTGCTACTTAAACAGTCATTTTGGCATTATACACAATTACATAATTATATGTGCCATAAGCAAAAGTGCAAATAGTCCCACTTAACACCTAATCATATGGTATCTGTTGTGAAATGCTGGTGAAGGAGCCAATAGATATGACTGTTACTTTGCTATTAGCTTCTTTGGAGGCGAGTAGGGACTGCAGCTGGAATTTGGCGTAGATGGAAGAGGGATTAAGTGATAGTGGGAGCCTGAGTGTATTGCATATAAAAACATTCTTTCCTTAAACAATTTCTGTGATGTGTCATTCTCTGAGCAGGACATTGGTGTTAACTAGTCTTCCAGATTTTGAAATATTCTGGGTTTTTTGCAGTTCATTCACACTACCTGTCTGCTTTGGTTTCAGACTCACTTGTGTTCTCCGACAGAAGACAGTGACATGACACGAATGGTAGCACGAGGCTCTCACTGTAGCATTCAATAATTGATTCTCCTGGATGGATTGTGACTCCCTAAAGGCTGCAAAGAGAGGTAAGAATGATTGTACAGCATCAAAAACGTTAGTTCATTCCAAAGCCAGAAAGTTTTCACTTCCTTAAATCTTTCCCCTTTGAGGTCTAGCACTCTTTGTGACTCTTTGGAAAAGCATTAAGATAGATTGGTTTTATTAATGAATTATTTTCTTCTCTCTTTTTCAGTAATTTTAAGTAGGTTTTGTAATGTTGAGCACTGAATTGGGAATCACCATGTGAAAAACCTGGTTGTGTCTGTTTATGATTGCCACAAGGTCTTCATAGGAAATCCAAATAAAAAAGCAGCACATTGCAAAAACTGGACACGAAGTTGCAAAGTAGAAATACAGATACCTCTGAAGATTCTCAAATCCCACTTTTTTTTTTTTTTCCTATTTTAAATATATTTTATGTTCTTCCAAAATACCAAATAATTGAGGTTTTTGAATCTGAACATCTTTGGAGATACAGTCTCAAAAATATACTTGGATATATGTTTCAGAAAATTCAATTTCATGGAGCTTTGGGCTCTAATCCTCACCTTGCATTACCTTTCGTCCCGACTTGCAAAAGTAAAAGTGAGATGAGACTCAGACTATAAGATTATGCAAAAGTGTTCCGATGGAAAAAAAAAAATAATAAAAAAATCTTGTTTTGAAATTATACCTGGAACTTTATTGCTGCAGCCTTTTAAGAAATTTGGCCCTCTCTGTTGGCTTGCCGGAGGCGCAAGTATTTCTTCTGCAGATGGGCTGGAATTAGCAGAACATGAAATAATGTCAATGGTACTGGTAAGAGGATTAAGGAGCAGTTCTGATGTTATTGAACAGTTTGCAGAGACCACATTAAACAGCCACATCAGTCCTTGGGTCAGTCCTGCCGCGCTTGCGTTAAGCAAACACAGATGCGGAGTTCCCTTTCATGGTCATCGCTTCATTCCTTTGACATATGTTGGGCTCCTGGGACTCAGGGGCATATTTACAGCCTGAACATTAAAGATTCCTTTTTTTTTAGATCATTAGTGGACACTGACATCTAAATCGGTAGTAAAAGGGGAAAAGCAGGAGCTGAGGACACTGGGGATGAGCTCCAGTGCAATGCAAACAAATAAAGGGAAAATTAAGCTGCTAGAAAGTTCCCTGATGAAACACTGGGGGTGTTTTCAGTTGCTGACAGAAAGTCACTTTAAGGGTACAGTCAGTTTTAAATCTCTTTTTCTTTTGGGTTGATCTTCGTTGTGTTTTGCCAAGGCTGCCTCTGAAGTCGCAGTGGTTGAGTTTCACAAGGCAAGAGGAGCTTGGCCTGTGTCAGGGCTGCCAGAGCTTGTGCAAATCTACTGGGACTACAAACTGGCCAGAAGAAATTGAGGGAACAGTCTGTCTTACAATATTCCTGTCCTTTTTCTATTCCAACAGAATCTTTGGCAGTTCTTTAACATTTTCCTCAGTTTTTTTGTTTGTCTGGAACCAGGAGTCAGAAATGAAGACAATAAATAAAGCAGCTATGCAATAAGCAGGGGTTTTTATACAGCCATAATGCATATTTTTATGTGTGTGCAGTGAGGACATGGTGGGACAGATTCTTCTTGTTTATGTGAATTGTTTTACCTGGCTCAATCACGAAAACTCTTGCAGTTTTCAAATAAATATATAAATACAGATAAGCTACGTGTCAAGGTAGAGTTCCTGAATGTAAAGTTTATTGATGAAGAATTCTTATAGAAAGGAGAAGATAAATTCCAGAGCCTTTGGTCAATAATTGTTTAATATGATGCAAATTTTAAGTGAAATTTCCAACTGCTCTGTATGTACCCATGTCTTCCTGCTAGAGGAAATAAACATGCAACTGGAGAGTGTAGCAATGAATTACATTCAACCTCAGAAATGCTTTAGCGTGTCTTCAAGAGCGGCTGCCTGCTTCAGTGATGGATTATAACTTAGCCTGGGATCCCACAGGCATGGCAAGGTATTTATGGAGTGTTCTGATTGCTCAGACACTTGGAACAAATGTGCAGTCAGTGCTAACAGAAATCAGAGTATCACTATCTCCCACTTTATTTCATTTATTTATATTTAGCAAGCACTGGAATATTACAAACCACCAAGTGCGACTGTAGCTGGAATACAGTTTCCAGAGCTTATTTACAGTAGCTCTTACTTACAATAGGTAATGGTGTGTTAGTCCATAAGTACTTCCATTGATTTCAGGGGGTCCATTAGACAGAGGTTCCATTCCTTGTATGGCTGAATATATCTCGATTTGGTCCCGGGTTTGAAAGGCAGAAAGAGCTACTTTACTGCTGTGTTCTTAAATGTGTGAGCAGTTTGAAAAGAACCCTACCCTCAGCCCTCACCAAAAAGTGAATAATAGTGCAAAATACTGCTGTGGCTGGTTTTGCAATGTTTCACTGCGCTGCAGGAAACAGTGCTACATGTTCCTCAGTGAGTACATAGATGGATGTGCATTCCAAGGGCTGTTTTCAGCTCCATACTTAAACCCATACGAAATTCCAAAGAGAAAAGAAAAAGCTGAGATTCACATCAGTAGCAAAGAACGTCAGGTGATATTGATTTAAAGAAAACATTAATCAATCCAGATTTGCTTGGAACAGGGCCCAGGTTCACTCAACAGGTTGGTGAACCTTAGCAAATCTTTCTGCGAATCTGCTCTGTGTTTTGACTTTGTAACACGATCTGAAAATCATCTGAGTTTCATGTGGGTTTGTTGTGCATGTTTTGGAGCACTCGTGGGGCGAATCCAAGGAAACACAGATGCTGTATATTTTGCAGGATGCAGTAAGGTAAACCATATCTCACTCCTGCTGATGCTCCCTGATACCACACTGAACAGTGGCTGATGCTCTTAGCATGGTGTAAAAAGAGGAGACAATGTGTCTGTCTCACAAAGGAGTCTGTCAGTGTTCTGTCTGCAGTATTTCTTTCACAGCCAAGGGCCAGTCTTCAAATTGTACCCAAAATAACGGTATCGTGAGTTTGGGAATGTTATTTTCTTTTTCTCTCTTCCTGGTAAATGTCAGAATTTCTACTGCGTAGGCAAGTACTGGAGTTGTGAAGAGTACGTTTGGTTTCTTGATGTATACTGGTTGGAAGAAGTTATATAGTGCTAGAAAAAAATAGGGTTTTATTTTGAGCCTGTGGATTTACAACTTGCGTTTTAACTTCATTCAGTTTGTATCTGAATTCATAAATAGGTGTACCCAGCCTCCATGGCTGAATATAAAGTATTTAATATCCACCTACCCCAATCAGGTCAAAAATATGATGAGGTTATTTTATTTCTAGTCCAAAGTAGAGCCTAGAGCAATAGAGATGTGAGACACTCAGCACAAGAAACAAAATCTGATTCATCAGAGGATGCCAGATTTTTTATTCCATTTCAGAGTGAGCAACACAATCACTTTGCTGTGGATTTGGGAGAGAAAGGCTAGTGGGAGGAGATAGCTTTTTTTTTACACTGATGTACTGCCTTATGATTGATGTAAGTGTGTAGATTAGTGTTGGAGAAAAGGAGAAGGGTTCATGAGTGTAGCTTAATGGCCTGGCATATGTACAAGGTCAGACTAGATAAGTTAACTAGCTTTAAACTTGAGGAATCTCTGAAGAAGGAAAAATCAAAGTCTGTAAATATAATAATCAAGAAAAAAATGTCACAGACTGGGGTGCCCATTAATGCCCCTGAGGTTCTGTCCCCTCTAGCCCATCAAACAGACTGTGGTACAGCCACAAATGGAATGGTCCTGTCAGTCCATTCAGAAGTACAGTAGGAAGGAAGAACAGTTTGCCAATAATATTCAAGTCGAAGCTGACATCTTTATTCTCCTCTGGAAGAGTTGTGTTTGCACCCGCTGGTATCATTGCATTTTTCCACTAAGGTTGTCTCACTTATTTAACTTGACACACGGAGCACCCCTCAGAGGTCTTTGAGATTCAAACCAGCATTGGAAGTGACAGCCCAGATAACACAGGTAATCATACTGGACCTTCTGGGACTGCACTACTTTTTAATTGATAATTCCAAGTTTCTGTAATAAATTTATTTCTTAATTATATACGCCATGTCATACATGTTAGCTAATGATTACAGCTAGTTTAAGTTTGCAGCCGGGAAGATGTCCTCCTCCCTTACCATATAATCATGATTTTCCTTCCAAATTAAGATTTTCTGAGAAAGAAAAAGGAGTAAACCTGCACATTTAATCCAATTCCTTCCAAATAAAGGAAGGTAAATTTAAGGTACTGAATTAGGTAAGTGGTTTTAATTATCTGATCATTTCAGGAAGATCATAAAACATTTAAATAATGCTGAAGTTATGTATATTTTAGCAGGTTTATGGAGAATTAAAGTCTTAAATGGTAAATTTCAAATGTAAATACAAAAGTTGATGGAGGAATGTTAATTGCTTTTCCTAAGTTTCTCACATGGCCTGGGATGTTATAAGAGGTATCAAGAATTACATTCATAGTTATAATGTGCCCAATCCAAAGCTTATTAAAGTCCTTGGAATTTTTCCACGGGTTTTAGCAGTCATTGTAGGAAAACAACAAATGCTTTTAAACATCTAACTTTCAGTACTGTGGAAGTCACTTAAATGCTAAAATTATGTATGTTATGTCAATATTAAAAAATAACTGTAAATTTCTAGTTTAAGCTTCCTTATAGAAGCCAAGAAATTTAAACTGACCTTAAGAACTTATTCAGTTTCCTTTTAAGCAAACAAAATTACATTTGCAGGAATGGACATTTTGCACCATCAAATTAGTTTACATCAAAGGAAAAACTTTTATATTAGGAAAAGCTGCTACGATTGGACAACAAAACATGTCGGCAAATTGAATTACCATGAATACAAATTCTCACATTTAAGTGTAGCTCACTTACATTTCTTACATTATTTTTGATACAAATAGATCAAATTAACACTTAATTTTATAACCAAATGCATAATGTTTGAAACCAATGAAATTAAAATCGAGGGTAGCAAGGCTGAGAAGTCATGATGTATACATTTACCTAAATTCCTCATTGTAAACCACTTGGAAATGAATATCCACATGGAAGAAGGAGCACAGAAAATTGGATCACAGTAGAAGGTTTCCTTGATTCCCTGAAGCGATTTTGTCTTCTGGGAGAGCCTGGAAGAATCATGGCCCCATCTCTTCCAGTGTCAGTGCCAGGATCTGGGTGGCAGTGGTAACCTTCCACACAAGTGTTTTACTCCATGTAGATGTAGGGGCAACTGTTCCACCAGCAGTCAAAAAGAAATGGAATTGCCATTGTCTGGGGCTCCTTGTGACTAAATTGTTGTAGCTGGTGTGTCTGAGGAACAAATACTTTAAGGGACTGGTAGTTCCCAATGCCCAAGGGAAAAATCAAGAAGAAATAGGTTTTTTTTTTCTCCAGAAAAGATTCATCCCCACCCCTGGAGTGATTTATTTCAGAATTAAGTAGTAGATTAGAAAGTGCAATGTTTGTTTTAAATTGGTCAGTAGTGAGACAGGTTCCGTGGCTTTTCACAGCAAAAAGATATCCTGGTGCAGACGAATGTGCAGGTAGCCCGGGGTGAGGCAAAGCATTGCCCACGTGTCCTGTGTTTCAGTGGCTGGTGGAGGTGATGCCTCTAGGACTGTCTAGAGCCACCAGGAGCAGTTGTGGGACAGGGATGTGCCTATGTG
>JAOXNG010000012.1:78182047-78193165 GCA_028566535.1 Scolopax minor
GGTAGAATTACTGCTGCAAGGTCTGATTAAGTAATAAATCATAAGTCAGTCATCAGGTCAAATCATAAAATCAGAACTAAACCACAATAATTATGAGGTAATATATTTATTTTCAGAAGGGAAAAAAAGAAGGCTAATGTTTTTAAGATAGAATTAGGCCATAATTAGTTTGCAAGGCAACCATAGCAAGACAATGCATGTGTTGATCATCAGTAAGACTGAGAATTGTATATTTTTTTTTATTTTAAGATGAAAATATGAGAAGAAATGCTTTGACCCAATATTACATGGTTGACAACATTTACTTACCAGACAATTAATGGAAAGCAACAATCTTGTTATTGTATTTTGATAAACCATGGAAGTTTAGGGAAAAAAAAGGTCATAGAAAACAATAGTCTTGAGTAAATGAAGCTGATGTGGAGTAAACTAAAGTTACCATTAGGTAAAATTGGCTTATACATAAGGGCTTTTTATTATTTTTACATTAAATGTAAGACTGGGAAACTAAGGTATAAAACTCAAAGGTTCACCGGCACTAAGACAAAATCTCTCTCAAAAAAGATGAGGTTTTGTACTACTAGCAAAGGGAAACATATCCCAGGGTCAAGGCCCACAATTAACAGTATTCCTCACAAACTCAAAATCAGATTGCATAAATGTAGCAGAAAAAGATTGGAAACAAACCCTTTAGTTAAGAGGTTAATCTAGTCCATTCACACATGATCTTCTCTCATATGAGGTAATGGCCACAGAGACATGCAACCTTATTCTCTTCTCCTTGACTTAGTGTTTCTTGAAAGAATTAATTTAACTTAACAACCACCACTTCATCTGTCCTGCTTCTTGCATGAAATTAGTTTATCCAGAATAAGATTGCATGTCTTACATAGTACTACCCAGAGATTCTTGAAGTTTATGTCTAGACAGTTACATCCATACATTTTTTTTCCACAGAAATCCCACAGAAAATAGTAGAGGTTTGACTTCTTTAAACTGGACTTATCCTAAGACCTGCAAAGTCTTTTGGAAATACTGGTCAGAAACATTCTGACCAGGGGTAGTCCAAGGGCCCACTCAGTGTTTTCTGTTCCACAAGTAGTTTAGTTTCCTCAAACCTGTGTTACTAGGAGATGCCACAGAACACTGTAACATCTTTCTCAGAATCATGAATGCAGAAACAATCACAAAAAACTCACCACCAAAAAAACCCCATTTTTGTTCAAACAATAGCTTTTCCTAGAGATACTACAAATATCTCCTCCCAAAATCAAAAGAGAACAAACATGAAGTGGATGCTGTCCCTATTAACTCTGCCACATAGTTCACTGAAACTTTAAAATTAAAAATGTGTTTCCTATCTGGAGTCAAAAGAAGCACATATACTGTTGCTTCACAGTCTACCACCTTCTCTACTGTGCATAAATATATATGTATTGTCTTGTGAATTAATGAATTATGAATATATTATGAATTAATTTTTTTCAATCCTATATTAGAAGTCATCCACTTAATGGATGAAATTTGTTTGGGCATTTTTCCTCAACTGCGTATGACATAAATGTCCATTCCTTTTAAGGAATGACTGGGACGTGTGTTATCCCTGAAAGGAGAGGAAAATACATTTTTCTCTACTGACAAATTTATGTGTTCAAAGCAGAGAAATTTATGTCTCTCAGTTAAACTGTCTGCCAGTTAAAAGGAGGAAGGCAAATGTGCGAAGTTCAGAGAGAGACACTTGGCTATATAGCTGGTAAAAGAAGAAAATTGCAGAAGAATCTAAGATCTTCCACTAAAGCACAGTCTTCCACAGGTAGCAGGTGGCCACATTTGGCTGATATTCCTCAGAGAAAGCTCTCTAGGGTCTGCTGCAATTTAAGAAGCCATTGAGCTGACTGAAGGAAAACCTGGAAGCAAAGAATCATCCTATAAAGAATTCTACTTCAAATCACTGAACTCCCCCATAATCCAGCAAGTAAATTACTAGAATGGAGGAGTCATTGTAGGTAAGCATCATACTCGGTGACAGAGAAAATCTTCCTATACTGCATAAGGGATCAATTCCGAAGAACTTAGGTGTAAAATATTAAATGTAAAACATGCTTATTAAATTTTTGTATTTCATGTTCATGAAAAACTTTCTGTAAGAGAGTGAGGCTTTCATATTTTTGTGGACACTGTGCAAGGCATTGTACGTATTTCTAAGAGTCAGAAGAAGAAAACAATTTCTGCTTGATTTACAATAAGAGGAATTTGGCTTAGGAATTTACTTCTAAAATATATAGGTAAACAAAAGCTGTATGTTTAGAGAAAAATTATTAAAATTATGAAGAGCTGTTCAGGAGATTTGAGCTTATTCATTATTTTGATACTGTGTAAGCTTAGACAGATCACTTAAGCTATATTCTCAGCAGTTCCAAGACAGCAAAATAATTCTGACGTGGTATGTTCAACTGAAATTATTGCCTGCAGTATGCCTCCATACAGGATTGGAAATGTATACAAACACACATGTCACACATGTCATTTGTCAGAATAGGATGGATGTTTTTCCCCATTCTAAGCTCTGCAAAAAGCTCCCTCCTATCTACTAAAAGAGAAAATCTGTTTCTGGGCAAAGATTTTATTTTGTTCTGATTGTATGCATCTCTTACAGGAAGAATTTTATTTCATTTGGGACATCTAGATGCTACTAAAAGTAACAACTAAAATTTATTTCTCTGCTTATGCTTGGTTAAGTTATGAAGGGGGGTAATTTGCAATTGCTTTTCTTTGCCCTTTAAAGTATATTTTGTCATTTTGCTGTTTTTATTGCTAAAATTGTATCGCTAAAATTTTATCACAAAATATGTAAAAAGTAAAACCAGGAAATATTAATGAGATTTAATTTTTATTTCCCCAGTGACACTTTAATGTATATAGATGGAGAAAAGGAAGAATTGAAGATTTGTAATTTTCAGTTATGCTTCTTAAAGTAAACATTCTTTCTGGAAGCAATCGTTTACTAACATCTTTGAAAAACCCAACATTTAAAAAGCTATTTGATTGCTAATACTTTTTTTTTTCCACTATGGGAAGCTCAGGGTCTTAGTGTTATAGTAAATTATTTGCCAGTTGAGAGGAAGCCAGATGTTTAGAAAGGATCTTTGCTGTTGAAGCTTTCAAGAGATATTTTAGCTATGTACCAGAATTAGCAATTAGTATTCAGTAAGCCACTTTTCAAACACCAGTCGTATAAATGTATTTGCTCCAAAAATTATTCATATACAAGAGAAGTAGAAAATCACAAACTAATCCCCAGTGCTGCCAAAAGAAACTTAGTTAGCTACACTTTAATTAGCACTTTCCGGTCATTTAATTAATTTGTTCTTAAAGCCTAATCCATCAAACTGTAACTACCATTATGACTGGTTTAAAAACGATGTATTAACAAACAGGTTTGGAAAAATGCTACAGAACAGCACCATGGAACTGCAGCACTATGAGTTCTGGGTCCGATTACCTTGGGAAATCAAGTTCTGTGAGGACGAATGTTGTCCAATTTACTGTAAGTGAGCTGGAGGTTGCTCTAATTAGCTGTCAGTTGAAGTTCATAGAATAATTCCAAAGATTATTTGTCAATTGTTTAAAATATTTCAATAATTTCTATTTTGCCCACAGAGTCTTCATAAAATCATAATACCGAAATACTGGGTACTGGAGTCACAGTTACTTTAAAATGTAACTGAAATTACAGCATAAAATCATAGAGGAAAATATGGACTTTGCTGAGGAAAAACATGCTTTTCTAGTCTACTAGAAACATCAGAAAAGTTATTTAGGAGAAGCATTCCAGTGAAATCTGTACTTATAAAATTTTAGGAAAACAAATCTTTTATTGGGAACAGAGGAGATAGATAATGTGTGTAAATTGTAGCCAAAGTACAGATCTGTTGACTAATAAAGTAGAAAATAAGCATAATGTAATTAATTTTAGTTTGCCTTGGACCCAAACACAAACACACTAAAATAGCATAATCCCTGAGAGTGTTGTATGACTGTAGTACTGTAGTAAAACCAGCAAGAAGCACTTTGTAACCGTGCTAAATGTAAGAATAATAGATAACCATGATGAAGCGAAATTAAACTCAAGGCATAATTACCCAAAGAGGAATAGACTGTAAATTACAATTTGCAAGAGAAGGATGAAGGCAGGAGAGTGGCATGGATCTACTAGAAAACTACTACAAATTAGAAAAGAAAGATACACATCATCATACACTTCCTGGGGTAGCCACATAAAATCATGCTCATCTGGATTATAAGAGCTAAGCGTAACAGTGGTTCAGGGATTCAGAATGATCTCTTTGGATCCCTTTGTACCATAGTCAAATGTGCTGCAAGAATACACTAAAAGAATATGCTAAAAGAGATTAATGTTATGTTTTCTTAAGAAACAGGACAAATGAAACAGTGGCAAGTTTTGAAAATGAGAAAAAAAATACTGTAGTCAAGAACAAAATGAAGCCCAGGCCAATTTCTGAATGCTAGTGGTGAGTCAATAGAGATACCTACGTCTTGTTTTTTAATATTGAAATATAAAGTACAGTAAAATAGTGCCAACTACTCACACAACAGAAAATCTTAGATATTTGACAGTTTTGTTTTTTTCCAAATGCAATAGGAAAAAACAATCTAAGCATATATAGCTCAAATATATCCATTTAAACATGAACTACCTCAAAGACATCTGTAACAATAAAAAGTATAAAAATATTTAAAAACAAAATAGAATGTTATGCAGATCCCATCTTATGTCCTGAGATGAACATTGTACCTCTAAAGTTTTTAAGAACTAGGGCAGTAAAATAAAGAACAAAACACTACATTGAAAGTCTGAAGGACATTACCACGATAGGAGTTGGAAAAATATTAGAATCGTGTAGCTGATTTTTATGGCAGTAAAAGTGGTAAGACAAAGTTGTTTAGCTTTAAGAGAAAAAAGAATAATTCACAAGAGGTTGTATATTTCCTGATATGTTTGTGCAGAAAACTAGAAGCAAAGATGGTACCAGAAGTACCATAACATAACTTCAAATACTATTTTATCAGAGACTAGTGTACAATCAATAAAGGTTAGATTTTTTTTTCTAAGATCAAGATGAACAGGCATTTTCTTGCATACATATGTCCTGGACATAATTTGAAGAGCAAAATAAGGTATAGGACATTATGAAATAGTTAAATAATGCCCTAAGTTTTTCTTCATCATTTTCAATATGATTTCATCTTTTATAATTTCTGTTACAGGAGTATTCTTGATAACATTAAGTAAAATATAGTGGCTTTAGACATAGGTGATCCCTCACCCACATACCAAAATTAGGCCATAAAGCAGTTGGTTTTCATCTTTCTCTTTCATTATCTTGTACATGTTCATCATAGAATATACTTTTTTATTTATTTTTGTCTCACAATTGACTTACACTCACAAATATAAGCCTATGTTGCTCTAAGAACAACTAAAGTGCTCTCTAAAACAGATTATTTCAAGTTTATAAAATATAACAATTTCAAGGTTAAAATTTTGTCCCCTAACATCATATCTGTAATAAATCTTACAAGAGAATATAAAATTCTGACAACAAATTATTTTGTTTATTAAATCACCTAAACCACCTTTATTCAGATTGTTTATTGTAATTTCTACAAATGAACTCATGAATTCTGCCATTCAGAAAAGTTAACCATATATAAAATGATTTTATATATAAAAGTTGCAGTACATATTTGTACATGCAGTTCAGCACATATTTGCCACATGAAACATCCTTCTATAACAGTGCAATGTTGAAATTTAAGCAAAATGCACTCAGAGATTTATTGTATTCTATAAGAACACTGTAAGCACACTAGTTGCAAGCAAATCTAGTTTATAGGTTTGTCTAAAGGTAATGAAAGTCCAAAAAAAAAAAGCAAAGTTACATACTATCTTGAAAATTTAGTCTGTAAGAACTTTTCTGTTAGGGAAAACTACTATGAATGACAGGATAAGCTGCTTAATGAAAAATGGATGCTGGTTTAACCCATAAAGTTGTGGCAATCCAAAGATACAGCCAGCCTCTCAATGTTGGAATAAGTGAGTTTACTTCTAACCCCTATATCTGATATGCCCAATTAAACATTTGAAGTCAGTGAACAATTTGCCTATGAATGCCATTCCTATATAGTATTTTCCAGCTGGTTCTTAGATCCAGATTGCCACATGTGTAGAATAGTCTGACTGATTCATATTTATAGACTACCCAAAGCAGACTTTAATATTTTATTGTTTGCTTAAAGCTATTAAACAAAATTCAGAAAATACTTTTCAATCACATATGTAATTTGTAAATACTTACTGCTTGATGTTTTAACTTTTTTGTAATGATTAGGTTCCGGTTTTATGCTTGTTACCAACCATGTTTTCTGCACACTGGACAATGGGATTTTGAAATTTCTGCTTTTATTCATATTTTGAGATTAAAAATAAGTAGGAATAAGTAATAGTATATTTAAAAGCTTAAAAATATTGCATATCAAAGTACTCTGCTGATCTAAAACATGAAAAATGATCTTGGAGCAAGACAGAGGAGAATATGGAACAGCTAACATTTTGACAAGGCAAAGGCACTGCAATTTCTAGGCAGTTAACACAATCAAACCAGTGACATGATTACCTGGAACATAGTAAACAGACTATAGGAGGAAATCTGCCTTCTTGTATTTATGACTAAAATTGTAGTAGTCTTACAGAGATTATTCAGTTTCAGTGAATTTATTTTGTGGATAATATACGTAAGGTTCTTGGAAAGATTCTGAAAAGCTAATGCTTGAACCCTTTTCTTTGGTTGAGGAATGTGCTTGCTGCTTGCCAGGCTGCATAAACTGTTTCTCTCCTGCTTTTGCCTGTGGTATTTTAGCTTCACTGCACAGCAGAACGTTGTGAATTGAGAAGATTTTGTATGATTCTGTGAGTACAGTTGTTATGCTACTGACAAGATGTGGCATGGTGTTGTAATAAGATTTGAGGCCATGTAAGTAACCATTTTCAAGAAAGTGATTCATTGTGTAACAAGTTCAAGAAATAAGCCTCCAGTTTAGATCTTATCAATAAATGTTGATATAGTGCTTGTTCCTGATAGGTATCTTTTTCACTGCTTTCCTCTCTCTCTGTGTGTGTGTGTGTATGTGTGTTTTTCCTACATTTCCTACATTTTCTTCTATTTCCTACCCAAATCAAATTAATAACAAAAAAATACACCAGTGTAGACTATTCATAGTTGTATAAACCAGATCTTCAAATGATGTATGCAGGTGAAGCTCCACTAAAGTTGACAGTAATACAGACATTTAAGCCATTTATTTTATTAACTGTGTCAGTCTTTTCATATTTCTCTTTTCATATAGTAATAGATTTTGTTTTGTGGAGACCTATGACTTATAATCCATGAAGGCAAACAGATAAGTGTGGTGTTTGAACTGGAAGTGCTTAATGGTACTCCTCAGTCCTAACACAAGGAATAGCTGTCAAGTAAATTATTATATATAACTCATTATGCATTAGGTTTTATGTCAATCATCCTCAAACATAAATGCAATATCTAACAACCCAAAGCAAGAATACAAATGATGCCTGCACAGCTATATGTCTCTGTCAGGACTTTGGGAATCTATATTATATTTTTTAATTTGTTAGGAAAAATTATGTGATAATCTCTTTTCATGTTGTCACTTTGTGCTGAGATATGCCTGAGATACACTATGTTGCCTCTGATAATTCATTACCCATAGTGGTCCCAGTTTTGAAAATTAGTAGCTACTCTGATATTCCTGTCCCCACAGTTCAGCAAATCTACTGAGAGCAACTTTTCTGTTACATGGCAAAATCCCCTGGCAGAGCTGCGTGACATTGCTTTATGAGAAATATTACCAGCTGAAGTATTCTCTTAAAAGAAGAAATTACACAGAAGTGTTTCTATCTGCTCAGTGAAAAACCACCACTCTGTTAATCCCCCATACACAACTCCTTTTTTTCTTAACTAGAATTTAAGCATATGACTAAGATTAAGCACCTTTTTTAAATATGGGTATCTTTTTCATTCAGGTTTTCAAGTGTTCAGTCCCAACAGACTGAATTTCAGGTATTAAGTAGTCAAAACAAAGACCTCCTGTTAAATAACTATTCATAAAAAACATCCAATAAGTGTTTAAAAAAAAACAAATTCAAGAAAATAATAATACTTTGGCAGCCATATTCTGAGCAAAGTAAGAGATGACATTCAGTGACTGTGTTCTGAATTACTTTTCATCAGTCTGCCATACTATTTCTACTGAGGTATTAGTGCTGTTCATCTAAGAAGCATGAGTTGTTTAATTAACAAGTCAGGTGCAGAAAATATGGCTGAAAAGGTTTGTTAATATTGGAGAGTTGTGTATTCTGAATTTCTGTCTCTTCTCTTTTTATAAATTTAAAAACCTTCTTACTCAGGAGAATAAATATTTGTGATAATATCAGTGAATATACAATGCAATACAACAATACAATAGAATATACAAGGCTGGTCTTTGGAGATAATACATTGAACACACAATAGTTGTATTGTACTCCTCTAAGAATCCCACTGATACCTCAGTTTCAAGTTTCAACCCTTATACATAAAACTGTAATTCTATTGAAATTCCATTCTATGAAATTAAAGATGATGGGAAATAAAATTAAAAAACAAAAATTAAAACCAAAACTAAAACCAAACAAAAAAAAAACCCAAAAGCAACAAAACAAACCAACTAACCAACCAAACACTTCAGATGTCAACATAGATTAGATCAGGCCATAAGAAAATAATAAATCTGATGTAACATATGTTGGAAGACTCTTAAGGAAATACGATGAAGTCAAAGATTTATTCTTTTGGAAATCCTTCTAAAAATTACAAGTGTCTCTGCATTCAGGCACAGATTTTTCTTACACTGAATACAAATAAATGCTGATTGCAACTTTGGTAGAGTTAAGAAGGAATCTATTGTACGCAGAATAACTGGGATGATGATGACACTTAGTAGATAGTAGCTTCTTCTTCCGTGCCTGCTATTTACACTGAATTGTTATTAAGCAGATGGAAACTTTATACTTGCCATCTCAGAAAAGTGTATCTCAGAGCTTTTGATCAGAGCTAATTGAAACTGTAATGATTTGCTGCACGTGTGGTAACTTTCTCTCTTTCTAGCTGCTGATATGCAGAGGGTTATTTAAAAAAAAAATCTTACTTCTCTGTGGCTTACAAGCAGAAAAGACATACTATCTAGGGGAGAAAATCCAGTTACAAAAGCAATTAAAATTGCTGTTCTTTCTTTCTCTGTGCCTAGGCTAAAGTAAAAGTTGCAGAGAAATAATAGGTGTTGGCCATTTGCTGTGAGAAGCCAACGATTGTGAACAAATTCCAGAGAGGCCCAATACCAACTTTGCCATGTTAGCGCTGTGTGTAGGCTTCATGTTCTAGGAGACAGTGCTGGTCAGGGGCTGTCCATAGCGCTCTAATAAATAGCAGCATACTCACTCCAGAAACTATAAAATACATGGTTACATACAGTGATACCACTTAACACATTATTAATTCAACTCATAAATTACAAAGGCAGTTGCCCGGATTTTGCAGGCATGGGATATTTGCAGCAGAGCCAGGGATAATGACCTCATTTTAGCACTGGACTATCAAATGCCCTTTGTCACAGAGGGCAGATCTGGTACACCTAGCTTCTTCTGAACAAAGCATGGGGAAAACATATTTACCAGCTCTTTGCATTGTAAGGCAATATGTTCCACATGCTGTGATGTGATGCTCCAGTGGATGCTGCTATTAGCTGACCGTTTTAGGAAGCTAAAGCATGAAATATTCAGCTATGTAATAACTTTTAAAAAGTTCTTCACAAAATCTTCACAAAGTGGTTACATGAAAAATACAAAAGTTTTATTTATCTGTAGACAAGTTAGTCTTTTGTCAAGACTAAATTAGCAGCAGCAGTGGTCAGCTTCAGGTGTACTGGTCAGTAATAATCACTAGCTGAAGCTCTCATCCATAACTTAGAAAATATAACAAAATAATATATTCCTATCTCACATATATTTTCAACAAAACAGAACTTTACTGAAAAAGATAACAAGGGAAATGAAAAGACCAATATTTAATTAGTCATTTGCCAATGTACAACAGCAAAAATTTAAAGCTCATTAAAAAAATATATTTAAATCCTTAGTATTCTCTTTGATGTTACCTGCCACAACTGCTTGCTGTGTTCCAGCTTCTGTAGTGGCACCTCATTCTGTGATTGCTGCTGTGCTCTGTCCGCATCCTGTCCAGCAGCAAACCCTTGCCATACTGCAGCAGGAATTGCCACTTGAATTCCCCACTACCTGATAATGTTCATGATTTTTTGCTTTTTAGCAACAGTAAACAACTCTGAAAACATAGTTTCCTCACATAGTATTTTTTTTTTTAACTACTGTCCTCTTCTTCTCTCACAATCTATGGCTCTAACCTCTTTTTATACTGATGCCTCAAATTTAGGCACATTTCACTTCAGGTGTGGTTCGGAATAATTATTTTCCCCATACTTGTACATATTGTCTCAAATAGGTATTTTCCTATACTTTATAAAGGACCTACTTTTTAAACAGAAATCTGTGATACATAAATACAAATGTTCAGTACAAGTTGAACATATTTAATACCTATCTGCTGACCCCTTTTCATTTATTTCTCAGATGGGTTAGGAAAAAACCCTCCTTTTCAGCACAAATATCTCTGAAGCTCTCTGAGAGGGATTACAATTCATTTTTGAAGACTCTACCACCAGGCTAATCAATACAAAGAAAGTACACACTGGGAGTTTTCAGTGAGCATTCAAGTCAATGCATTTAGTTGTCTTGTGGTTATGGAAGAGATTAAGGGACTAATCAGATCTGAAGAATATTTACACCCCTAGCTGGCTTAGACAGAATCATAGAATCGTTTGAGTTGGCAGGGACCTTAAAGATCATCGAGTTCCAACCCCCCTGCCATGGGCAGGGACACCTCCCACTAGAGCAGGTTGCTCAAA
>JAOXNG010000012.1:78193265-78205899 GCA_028566535.1 Scolopax minor
CTGTTCCAGTGTCTCACCACCCTCACTGTAAAGAATTTCTTTCTGGTGTCTAAAGATGCTTTGGAAAATAAAAACAAATACACACCAAAAACCTAAACCTAAACTAACCAACCAAACAAAACCAGTAAAGATTTAGCTGTTGCTTTAGTCTTGAAAGAATTTTGGAGATATAATTTCTTTGCATCTTGGGTTCTTTTTTTGCTACATAGCACTGTAAATATTTCCTGACATTGTGGATATTGAGAGGATTATTTAATGAATACTACAAAAATATTGGGATCAGTATAAATACCTAAAAGGATTAGAGACTGGTACAACCTCATTAATGAATCATGGTCACGTAGCTTCTGTGCTTACACTGGTGATGCCTTGGTTGCTAGCATATTACTGTCACTGCTTTAAGTAATAAAATAAAAGCATAAGTCTTAAAAATCAATGCCAGGTTACAAGGAAAAAAATAGTAGTGCTTGAAATACTGCAGTACAATCCTATTATGTCCATGATTGGTTTTGACAGTTCTGTGGGTTCAGGAGAAAAGCCTAAAACTGTCTTCCTCTGCTAAATGTCTTTGGCGTTAGGCCGTATATGCAGCGCGTGAGCAAAGCTGAATCATTTGTCACACTATTTTTCTCTAAAAAATTCAAGCAGAGAAAGTGGACTTTTTTGTGGTGGTAAGCACCTGCATTAAAAAAACATTTAAAAATTTTCTTTATAAAGCTAGAGAAAGCTCATTGATTTGATGGAAATTTAAAGTAGGCCTTAAAGAGAAATCTCTGTAGGTTGTTGTTCAAATAATGCGAATGCTAAGAAAACCAAGATAATGCCTATAAGCAAATACAAGATCAAAACAGAAGTTACGTACTAGTGCAGAGCCAGCCTTAAGCACTATTCCCTGTATCTGCAATGATCCATAGGTGTAACCTTGAACTTTGATAAAATTCCACTGCTCATTGGATCTGAGCAGTGCAGTTCAGGCCTACGTCTGATTTCAAATATGAAGAGCAATCTTCTGTTCTGTATACCCTTTCTACCAGTGTTGTTGCTGTTTTTATGTTTTTCCTTACTTTTTCCTTTTTCTTTGAACATGAACAAAATCCCCATAGCTCTTGTTACAACACTTTCTCAAGAATGCATGATTTGATTTGAATTTATTAAATGCTCATGCCCCCACCCAGTCTGATTGGGTCAATAAAACTTGTTGAGGTGGTTTGAAGGCAGATGCAATTTCTCATACTAAAGTTGAAATATATTTTGGAAATGTGAAAAAGGAATAATATCGATACATAACAACTTGATTTTTTTCGTATTAAATTTAAACATGCTAGATTCACCCTAAATATATACTAGTTTCTTTGAAAATTAGTGTTTTACTTTTATTATACACAGACGAGAGAGACGTGAGGACCACAAGGAATCAGGATATATTGTCTTACTACAGAGGAACAAAGAAAACAAAATCCCATCTGTTTTATAAAAACATGAACTACGTTTTTATGAGGAAAAATAAGCATAATCTACAAATTCATATACTTTTCATATATATGTAGAGAGAGAGAGAGAAAGAGAGTGAGCATATATATAGCTTGTGAAATGTTGCAAGGTACTCCGGAAAAAAGCCACAAAGTGAAAACTAAGTAACAAAGTTAGAGAAATTTAGTATTGAGAGGTTTTGAAAATGGCAGCTGTTTATCCAAATTAGAATACAGTATTTGAGTGTTCATGTATCATTAATAGAAACTGAAACACATGGTAAACAAAAAGCAACTTGAGGCATGCACAGTTAGTTACAGGCACTTTTCAAATAATATAGTACAGCAAGTATCTTAGAGACTATCAAATGAAGTATGCTAAAAGTGACAAGAGTAAATTTGAGAAGCAATACCTATTGGCAGCTGAAGGCAAATATGGACAAGATTTATGTATATACAAACCTTATTTTGGAAGGTTATGTTAGGTGTCAGTACGTCAAAAAATAAAAAGGACATGCCTGAATTTGCTGGGGGTGAACCATTTAATTTTAGGGAGTCAGACTGTAGGATACAGTATAGCAACACTGTGGATCTTTAAGGATTGATCTTAAACAATCTTTTTGCACATTTTTCCCTCAATGAAGCTGTTAGCAGAGTACTGTGAAAAAAATCCTGCAGATTAATTTTTCTTTATAGGAAAATATAAAGCTTTGAGGAACAAACATTTCCTTTTGTAGCTCATGTGTAATATGCTGGACATTTTAAATAAGCATCAAAAAGCTAACATGGAAAAATATATAGATATGGATGAAATTAAACCTTAGGTTAATGACAGAGTTTCAGATGTTATTATTAATTATGTGGGGAAAAAATCAAAATCAAGTCAAGTCTGAACAATCCACTAAATACAATTTAATCATATCTCAATCCAGGTTTGCCATCAATAGCGTCCTTGCTTACAGATGCCTTTAAGAAAGATGTGCTTACAGGCTTTTAGTTTTTTTACATCAGACTAAGAATATTGATTAGCGATTTAATGCAAAAAACTGCTAAATCAATAAAAAAGTGCATGCAGATACGTGTCCTTTCTTCATTGCAAAGTGAATTTGATTGATGACTTCTGATTTAGTAAAAAGATGTGAGTGTTACACAAGCAAGCTTCTTAGAAAAAAAAATGCATCCAAATTGAAAAAAAAAATCATGGTAGTTCAGATTCTCTTGAGCAACTTTGAAAATCTAAAAGGAGAGATTTATGTCAGTAGTTACAAATAAAAATTCTCTCTATTTTGTGACTGGCAATTACCTTAGGATACTGCCAATAAATGGAACCAAAAGTCTTACATCAAAAATGCATTAGAGAATACATAAATACAGAAATTAACACTCTTGACCTTTCAGGAGAATCAGATTGAATTCCACATGCAACAAATTGTTTAAATGAATGTTGTTTGTTTGAACCTATACTGACTTGATCAGAACTTGATTTGAAAGGGAAATTAGCATTCTGGCTACAAAGGAGATAAGAAAGAAATGGATGAAAATGAAAGAAATTATCCAAATCAGGAAATGATTAATGATTTTCCATCTCCAGAAAATCACCTGCAGAAATAATGCACAAAGAGAACTAGATGTAGCAAATATGTCTTCCAGGTAGTCTTATTTCAAATTGGGTTTGGGAGATGGACTCTCTTTTTGA
Organism: Scolopax minor; assembly: GCA_028566535.1. Classification (NCBI taxonomy): domain Eukaryota; kingdom Metazoa; phylum Chordata; class Aves; order Charadriiformes; family Scolopacidae; genus Scolopax; species Scolopax minor. The sequence goes on from JAOXNG010000012.1 coordinate 78,196,431, forward strand.
TGAGTATGAGTAGTTCAAACAGAATATATACATTTGAAGCAAAGGAAGAATGTGAATGTGAGTATAAATATGAAACTTCATAAATGTCAAAAGATACAGAGTAGAAAACTGATATCAGTTACTGTCAGGGCTCTCTGTCCTTTGCTTTTGACTCTCATGGGAAGGCAAGTGAAAAAAGAACTGAGGACCAATTCAATTTGTGAGTACCTACCTTGGTGAAAATGCATATCACGATATTATTTATAATGCATTTCCGTTTTCTTTTAAATTTATCTCAGTGTTTCTTTAGCTTTTAAGTTTACAAGTTTAGTGTTTAATTATGTTTTCTATATTAATGATGTTTCAACACATGTAACCACAGAATGTAAAATAGTTGCCTGAGAAAGCACAGCTGAATGTAAATATTTAATTTATTTATTTTGGCATTGTAACAAACAAAAGACACACATCCTTTGGTTTTAATAATTGACATTTAACATGCATTTCATCAGGCTGAATTTACATGAGAGTACCCAGGAGTAATCATGGAATCAAGATCTTTTGATTTTTTAACTTTTAAATAATTTTCTGTATAAATATAATGCTTCCTTGTAAAAGATGATATTGAAACTTAAGAGCTTTGAGACCTCCTCCCCCTCCCTTTAGTGACCCTGGGACAACCATAGAGCCATTACTTTGTAGGACTGCAAAACTACAGGCTCTCTCATATCTCCTTACCTCAATAATGATTGAGATATTGGAAATTGGACTGAGTCTTCTTGAACTCAAAGTCAGTAGATGAGACAAAGAATGAGAAGGTAAGAAAACAATTTTAATCTTGATAATATTTAATGCAAGATAATTGGCTTTCACCCATGGGAAACTGAATAGTAAGTAGGCAGAAAAAGATTTGTGAAGAAAGAAATAAATGTAATGAGGTCTGCAACTAAAAAATGGTATTGTAGGTCATGAATGAAACATGCCCTCCAAAATAGCAAGCATAAAAAGAAAAGCGTAAAGGAGCTCAAAAAAAGGCAACTTATACATACCTGTCCTCTGAAAGAGACTGTGAGTAAGCATGATCATAACTTCATGGAACTTTTAAATATGAGTTATTCACTACCATGCTACATTAATAGAAGACTTACTGCAGTGCAAAGACTTAGACTCTTTACAGAGACTAAATAAGAAAAGCAACTTCTTTGTTAGAAGATACTGTATTTTGACATTTTCAGGTTTTGGAGTTTACATAGAAAGAAAAATACTTGGATGGTTGAACAAAGACTCCTTATACCAACGTGCATAGAAATTATGAATGGAAGTATGACTCACTTTTGAGTGTAACTGTTAAAAGTGGAAGGCCAAGGATTGGAGTAAACCCTTTAGATGTTGCTACAAACACCATTAGCAGCCCACCGAGATCGCCCAGAATGAACTAAGTGAAAATTAGAGTGGGAAGATGTGTTAACAGAATGTTAGATGAATAAAAAATGAACTAATTGAGGACTTGGAACCCATTTCCAGATGCTATCAAAAATCTAAGCAAGATAGTCATAACAGTAACAACTAAAATTTAAGAAATATTTTAACAACAAAAAATTGATTAATCTAAGCAGAAAAACATAACGATGAAAAAGAATCAAAGGACAGATGAAAGTAACCCCACACCTTCACAGCACCAAGGAGGGCTTGTTCTGTCCAGGCACGGCAGCAAAATCTCTTTCATGGCAGGGAAATGGGAGAAGATATTTATGTCAGCAGCCACATTACAGAACTGGCAAAGTTGGAGAGATAACCTCCTACTATCAGCTTGTTCAGGTCTTCAAACTAAAGCTTATGTTGATCTTTAGAGTAGTGAAACATTGTTCTCTGAGTTGGAAGCCTAAGATATGATAAACCTAACCTGCTCAGATTTGCATCACTACAGAAAACATTAAACTCATATTTTTCAAGAAAGTCATTCTGATTCCAGTATTGAGGCCAAAGATAGATGCTTTATAGGTTTGGCCTACTCCTACATGTAAACAAACTGGGCAGTGTCATTTTTTTATTTCTTTCCATCATACAGTAAATTAATTATTTGAATTTGATAAGCTCCTGTATTGATCTATATTTTTTAAATGACACTTCATTGGTTCCTCACTATAAACATAAATGATTCCTTTTTCTCCCCTTTTGGCTCTCAAAGCCCTGTCTTTTTCAGTCATATCATATTTGACTAGTAGCTTATTAGCAATAGTTGAGCTCTTGGCCTCAAGATGAAGGAAAGAACATTCAGGATTTCTACCCATGCAACAAATGCTTTTGTACTTATTCTTGAAAAACTTTCATGATTAAGTGATCTGAAAGATTATACTAATGCTATACAGATGCCAAACACCTGCAACATTTTCCAATTTAAAAGAAGAATTATGCTTAATTTAAAAAATATTTCACAGATTAAAAAAAACAAAACCTCTATCAACCTTTAAAATATATTAGTGTGTCTAAATTAATCTTTTAGAGATGCATACTGATGTAAAAATTGACTGCTAGCTTGAAGACACTTGATTTAATGTATATACTGCTCTGTTATTCTTATATTTAATATATTGGTCTGATTTGTGTTGTATACTAATTTGAAATCCAGAGACCTAGAAAGCTAAGTACTGATCAACTTTATAAATTAGATTGATACAATTTTATTAAAAATAAAATAAAATAAAATATAATATAATATAATAAAATATTGAGTTACTACTGACAAATGCAAATTTTCATTCTCTTCTTTCATATTTTGGTCTTCTAGAGCAATCTGATAAGTATCAACCTAAATCTGCGTGAATACCACAGGGTAACATAAAAAAGGAATTAATAACAATTTGAGAAAAAACCTCACAAGTATGACTTTTTAATATATATCGTGTTGAAAGCATATGTCTTTCCATCAGTCTACCAGAAATTTGGATCACACAACAGATCAATAGTTTACATGCAATTACTCAATGGTTTTGTCAAGACACAATGATTTCACAGCCATTCTTTCATTCCAGTGCTTGGTAGCCCAGACAGAAGCAAATAGTAAAAATGCTAACTAGTACTAATTTTTTTGTACACAAATATGAAAATAACACTTGTAATCAAAATCAATGCTTTTACTTTGAGGAAGTAGAGTTTTTAGCCCTCTGAATGGCTTCTGATCACATTTTATCTTAGGAAGATAGACTAATTATGCATTTTATCACCATCCATTGGAGTTAGGTGGGAATTTAGCTAAATAGCTATTTGTACTTGCAACTCCTGCCTTCCAAACATCTTGCAAAGGCATGTGATGCCACTAGACATTCCTCTTTTGAACAGCTCTAAGGCAAAGGTTATATCTGCCACATCAAACTTGCTGTCATCTCTGGGCACTCAGCAGTTTAGGCTTTTCATATATTCATTTTTTCAGGCTCTGCTATTGCTGCACTCCATGCTTCTCTGTGTCTGCAGTGCAGTGGCTGTACCCTGGGGTTCAGCCAGCTTTATACTGCTGAACCTCTGCCTGCCTCCTTTCTGAAGACAAATCTTAAAACTTAAAAATGCTTAAAACTCCAGTTTCTATTTCTTATTCCTTTTCTGCAACACTTGACCAAAGAATGTGAGAAACAGTTTCAGTATCTGTTTGGGAAATAGATTACTGCTTCTCTCTTCAGCTTCAGTGTTCTATCAATCATCACCAACATATTTCTCAATCAATTCTTGTGCCAGTGCTGTCCCACTAAAGAACACACATACTATTAGAAGTCTAATTCAAATGAACCAAAAGAAGTATACACTGTATCTAGAAACTACACAACATATTCAAAAGTCTTTACTGAAAATATTGATTAAAAGCATGATTAAAAGCATGTTTTCAAAGAATCACAGCCAGTGACAATTTGCTTTGGACAATCCTCTACTTTGCTAAGCTCCTGAAGTAATGAGTTCTAGGGGAGAGCTTTAAGTGAAGGATGATTCCTGTGTGCGGAGTCACAACAAGTGAATTCAAAAGTAAAAATTTTCAACCTTCACTTCAGAGAGGTTAAGTTTCGCTAACACATAAAAGCAATTTATTCTGAAGTCTACATTTAATGTTACTCCCAGAACATGTTGCAATGTGTTAATTAAATACGTAAGTCAGATCTTTATTGAATGGGCTTTGCTGCATGCTCTGTACCAAACACATTTCTATAGCTGAGGCATTTTTTGCTTACTGAAAAGAACATGAGGAAAGTTAACAGTATCAAATGAGATGGTTCAATGTTCTATGTTCAATATCTAAGACTGTTTTTTCCTTTATTTTTTGAGTATTCCTGAGTTAAAATTACTGAAAGTTAAGGCAGCACCTCCACTTTTTTAAATATATCAATTGTAAAACATTATGACCACAAACAGATTTTGCCTGGTAAGAACAGATTAATAAGACAAATATCTTCTCCTAATATGGGCTTCCCCAATGTATTTGCTAATGAATATAGGCTAAAGAAGGAGGAGCAAACTAAAAAGTTCAGAAGCTTGTACCAGAAAAGTACAAATCCTTAAATGTTCACCAGAGAGAATCACAATGGTAATGAAATCTTTACTAGGAGAAAGAAAAAAAAAATGACACTCTGTGGTATACCAGTAGTTTATCACTTTTAACCAAAACGCACTTGCAGAATGGAGAAAAGCTACTATACTTTTGTAAGGAAAAGATGATTTGGGAAATGAGTGTGTGTACTTTGTCAAGACCATTGTGTTCTTGTGTTAATCTTGTATTAATGACTGATGGAAATGCAGCATTCATAATTTCCACAATTCAGTTACCTGAAGAGGTCCTATGTATCAGAGAGGATGCCTAGGAGTTGGTCATGGAAGTGTAATTGTGCTGTTTCTGACAATTAGTATTTAGTTGAATGGCCAATAAAGCTGGACAAGGAATCCTGACTTTAACCAAGACGTGATAGTCCAGGAAATAAAGGTATAATAGATCAGAAAATGTTCCAGAAAAGATAAATGAAAACCCCCACACTATTAGCTGACTTATCATTTTGGACTTTTGAATCTCACATTTTTCAGGTAGCAACAACTATTGATTCTATATATATTCTTGAGGGAGAAGCTGAATTTAGTCCAGAATCACTAGGAGTACAAGATGAGTGTATAACATAAAAATCTTAAGCATGTTTATACAGTCATTCTTATAAATTCTAACTTTGGGTTTTTTCCTTTCTCTATTTTGGGGGTTGTTTGGGTTTGTGGGGTTTTTTTGGTTATTTGGTGTTTTGTTTGGTGGGGATTTTGGGGGTTTTGTTTTGTTGTGTTTTTTTTTTTTTAATCTTGGAAGAATGAAAAGGAATTTCTTCATTCTCCTTGATACAAGAGAATGCTCTTTTCAAAGATCAAGGACCTCTTCCTTTTCAGGCTGAAGTACCTCAGCATTACTTTGGTATTCTTTTTTCTCCCAGAGGAGCCCTTAGAAAAACTTGCACATTCTCAATTTTTTCTTAGACAACAAGAACAAAAAAACCCCAATAACCCACATTCTTTTTCTTAAAAAAAAATAAATATCTAATTCTCAAATTCTGGATCCTGAAGCTACTCTTACCTTTGAGGATATGTACAAGTTCTACAGCACCTGGTCCTTTAACAATTTAACTGCAGAGAGGAATGCTAGCAGCACTCTGCCTTTTCTGTCTATTATTTTAAGAAAGAATCCTTTATACCTCAAGGTCTTTTTATTACAGACTCTCTAGTGTACCCTCTACCTGTAGTAGGTAGCACAAAAATTACCTGACAAAAGTATGTGAGAAATGCTCATCCAATAACCCCTATTTAAAGGAACTTTAAAAAAAATAGTATGTCCTACTATCCCAACCACAACATTCAAAGTGTAGAACTGATTGGTTTATAAAATTATTCTCAATTTTCAGAGTATCTTCTCATGCTGTGCTTTTTTCCTTTCATTCTTTCCTCATAGCTATCACACAGGAAAATATTTTTTTCAAGAGTTCTTGTCAATATTGCCAGTGTTACATACATGTCACATATTCTTCAGAAACCAAATATCCTTTTTTTTTGCCTTATGGATCCCACTCAATGTTTTTAGGAGATAAGCCACTGAAACTCATTAAAATGCATTCAACTTTTTCCTATAAGAGTTAATGCTGCCGTGTGAGTTTGTGCATTGTTACTGTCTCATCTCTGCCTCAGTTTTCTTCTTTGAAAAACCAGTATGGTAATATTGCCTTATGCATAAAGCACTGGGCAAATATTTAACAGGGCTCAGTGCTAAGGCTGCTACTCTGATTTAATTCTAAGATGAACGCTCTGCAGACAGAAATTTTTTTCCTTAGAATGTAGGATATAGCGAGTAAGTAATTTCTGAGATACACAACTACAGAAATAGTTCTGATATTCTTGCAAGTATGTTATTATTCTTACAGCTCCAAATCTGGACAGCATGTGGTTCTTCCATATCACATTTGAAAAAGTGTCTGTATAACCATAATCAAGTGATTGTAAAATGCCATTATTGCATTAGTATTTTCATCATCTCAATGGAACAAATAAATCTTCAATTTCTTTCTGATTATTTCCCCTGCCTTTGTTGTATAAATTGCAGGTAGATAGATAGTTCTTTCATTTTTCTGGAATTAACTTAGTAAATTACACTAGTAAAGAGATGGTGTCTTTCTAATGTCTGAAGGTTATGTTATGGAAAACAAATATTTTTCTAACCTTTATTTTTAATGTTTCAATATTTTCAATAACCCTTGAAAGACACAACTCAAAAGTGAAAGTCTACTTTTTGTAAGAGATGAAGAAATGACATTTTTTTTCTTCTGTGCTAATATGTTTAGGCACTTAATACTTCTCTGGTTTCCTTTAATTTCAGAAATAGGATTTTCCTAGAGTGGAGAATATGAATCCTTTTATATGAAGCCTTTTTCACAATCTGCTGATCCAAATAAAAATTTATGCATCTAAAAAGTTCTTTTAAGGACTACAAATTTATCCAGATTAAATATAACTAATTAAAAAAGGCAATTTAACATTCAAAATCTTATTTTAGAATGTGCCTATTTCGAATAATTTACTCCCAGAATAAAATTCTTGTAAAAACATTTCACTTTTTCTTCTGGACTATGATAAGTAAACCAAAATGTCCCTATAGTGTAAATTTAAATTCTTCTCACCAGTCTATTATTAGGATAAAGCCAGAAAAAAATATAGGGAATAGAGAGCTTGGAACAAGACATTGTGAAGGTGGGAACCCGGAAACCTCTAAAGTCCCATATCATTCTGTGATTCCGTAAACTACAGGAAAGATAGCAAAGCACATGCTACCTAAAAAGTCAATTGAATTTTTGCTGGGGTATACTAGATCATTTTAGAGATTAAGATGTTTGCTGTATTCAAACTGTGGTGGCAACGCATGGAGGGTGTATTGGGTTTGCATGGCAAGGAGAGTGGCTAAAGGTGGCTTCTGTGGGAGGCTGCTAGAAGCTTCCCCCATGTCTGATACAGCTAATGCCAGCCAGCTCCAAAGCCAGGCTCTTTTCAGTCATGCACAGTGACAGGACCAAAGTCAATGGGCACAAACTGAAATACAGGAGGTTCCCTCTGAACACCAGGAAACACTTTTTTACTGTGAGGATGACCAAACACTTGCACAGGTTTCCCAGAGATGTAGTGGAGTCTCCCCTCCCTCCTTGGGAGGTATCCAAAAGCCATCTGGATGTGCTCCTGGATAACGAGGTCTAGGTGTCCCTGCTTGTTCAGGTGGCTTGGGACCAGATGTACCTTCCAATCTTAACTATTCTGTCATTCTGTGATAAAAATTACCAAAGATAACTTAACTAAATATTCATTGATCCTCCATTGTTTACTCTGTAATTCACTCCATCTTGCTTCCTACCTGCACTCAAATTGATGACTGCTCAACAGAGCGTGATGAATGTCAGAATTTCATTTCTCTTTTGCAATGCCTTTGTTTTACAACAGAAGACACAGGGTTACTGCTTTCTAACTTAAAATAAGTTGGAAATGTCCAACTTTACAAAAGAAAAAAATTTAAAATGTGCATATCAGAAGTACCAAAATAAAGTTCCATCTGGAACTATTATGTCTGTGGAAAGAGACTAAAAGACAGAGAATCAGAAGTTCTGGAGCTTCCAAACTGTAACAGTCCTGAAGCCTACAAACTAGGATTGTCTATGCAAGGAAAATGGCAAAAAGGTGGAACAGAAAGATGGCAAACCTGTCATCATGTTTCTGTAATCAGTTTTTTCTGTTGAAAACCTTTTCAAAATCAATATGCTCTCACAAAACATTATGAACTGATCTCCGATAAAAATCTCCTAGTGAAAAATGGGTGTTCATTTCCACTGTTAACAGTTAAGTGTCTATGCACGCAATGTTGATAGCACTCCTGCTTGTGCAGTCTATCCAAACATAACACAGATCAGTCCTGTATAAGTCAATATTTATTAGTAGTTTCCATAAAATTAGGACACATCTATCTTATTTTACGATGAGAAGACCTGCGTTGATGCAGACAAGATTATTTGGTAAGTATGAGAAAAGTTTATTACATCCAAATGGTTACTATAACCCTCATAAGTAAGGCTCAACCTCCGCCGTCATTAGTTGTGCTGCAGTGTATGTTAATGGTTCTACTATAATAATTGCTTGCCTTTATATTATATTGCTATGTAAAATACTTATTCATTTATATAGCACATAACATCACATGAAAGGGACAAAATAATTTTCATTGCTACACTAGTAAATGCGTCAGAATCAGACTCAGTTTCAGAAATATATTTTTTCTGCAAAAAGCTCTTTATCTCACACAAAAAAAGTTGGCAGTTCTGTGCAGCTGTTAACACAAATATCACATCATTTCACAGAAGCCAATGTGCAATCCAATGACTGCTTTGACAAATAGAGGTGCTGGTGTAAGGATCAGGACAATCAAATTACTGACCATAGCTTCAGTAGATGTAGAGAAGATACTACATCTTGTCTTATTCTAATGAATCTTTGTTTAGCACTTAACAATATATGATGCAGCTTAGGAAACTTATCAAATTCTCAATGGTATAATGCATACAATCAACCTGTAGGTACTCACTGTTATGTAACTAGTAATCAAATTCCTGTGCACTTCTGCCAGTCTGTGGCAGTTTCAGCCAAAATCACTGCAATCGGACCAACAGACAGCCCTTCCTCCCCCCTCCCCCCCAAACGAGAGGAGAGGAAGAGATAAGGAGATACAGAAGTTTACAATGAACTAAACTACTTTAATAAAGAATTAATATTGAAATAAAATAAAATAAAATAAAATAAAATAAAATAAAATACCAAAAAACAATGAAATGGATAAAATATATACAAAACTGTATCAAGCTCCCAGGATGACAATCCTGTCACCAGCAGGGGCAAATGAGCCTCAAACTGGACTCAGCAATGGATGGGAACTGAATTCCAGCTGGGATCCCTGAAG
>JAOXNG010000012.1:78205999-78228507 GCA_028566535.1 Scolopax minor
CAGGATGACAGTCCCGTCACCGGCAGGCACTGGGGAAGTCCCAGACTGGACTCAGCAACAGATGGGAAGTGGATTCCACCAATGGAGTCAGGAACCCACGGATCGTGATCAAAGGCAGATGAACAGACAGGGTCCTCTTCGGCCATGGGCCATCGCAGGAAGAGAGGATTGACCCTTTGATCCCTCAGCTTTTATACTGAGCATGGGGCAGATGGGATGGAATACCCTAGTTGGTCAGGGTTGGGTCACCTGTCCTGTCCGTTCCTCCCCACAGGTGTGACCCCTCTATGCTTTTCTGTTTCCGACCCTCTAAGGGGCAAATAAGGAAAATTGTCTGCCCTTGGTTGTTTTAGCAATAAGTATAAGCAAAGGCCTCTCCACATACCATCCCTTGGCACGTAGCACAAACATTGGCCTTATCCTGAGAACGAGCAGTTTGCTCCACAATGTGCTGTTAATTTCAGAGAGTTAGAGGAGGCCTAACTAAAATGTAAAACTGCAGAACACAAAATTGGTTTGGTTTTAACCTCAAACCGGGACACAGTCCTACCGTTAATTTTGGATATGTTTTATGTGTAAGTCACTAAAGTGAGTAAGAAGGTATTGAAGAAGGCAGCCCCTTGACACAGAAGAGCAATAAAACTAAGCAGCTTTATTAATTGAATTTAAAGGCTTAGCTATTCATATGACTTCATTGTTTTTCTGCGTTTGTCCTACATAATTTTCAGCACTGCAAGTTTCTGTAAAAAACATTCTGATGCTGCTTTAGCTGCTCCAGTTCAAAAACCAAAAGCCACTGACATCTGCAGACGTGTGGATGTCAGCAGCATCATGTTGAATGACATGGGTTGCTCTGAATAAAAAAATCCATTTAAGTATAAATTAAATTATTTTTAATGCCAAATAATAAGTTGGATTAAAGGCATAACATGTTACTGAAGATTTGTATTTTTATTTTACACAGTGCTTTTGTTACTAAATTGGGAATTCATCACAACAGTAATGTGTATATATTTCTGGAAAAATTCTGCTTCAGTTATGTGCCCACTGTGCATATGAAGGTCATGATCCTGCAAGAGTTACACATACTCACATAGTTTATTACTATGTGAAAACATGTTAATTTCATTGAGCCAACCACAGTATAAATAAGCACATGAGAAAGTTCATCCTCACGTCATTGTAGAAAAGAATGTAGAGAGGTTTCCTGAAGTATTTCACCTAAGGGAATATTTCCTCCTAGCCAACTGGTACTGAATGGCTTGTTTCTACACAGCTTATAACTAGCTCCTCTTATAGTACGCTGGCTGCATGCCCAACGTATGACATTGAGATCGCTGTCTCTAAGATGTCATTGCCATTACCCTTTTTTATCCCCCTAGTCCAAACTGCTAAAAGCAGGGAAGGGTTCCCCTGTAGCCCATAGGGCTAGTATTTTTCACTGCAAGATGTTGAGGTTCTGTATAATATCACCTGATATAACATAAATTAGAAAGGAATACTCCAAGGAACTCCAGGACAGAGTTAGAGAAGTATTTGGTGTATAAGAAGCCAAGCTAGTGTATTCAGAGCGGTTCAGGAAGGAATCCTCCCCAGAATTGCACCCAGACTTCATGTCTGAGGGAACTGATTTCTTTGCCATGGAAAGTGTTAGCACATGTACAGTTTAGTGAAGAGGTACAGCATAGCTGAGAATTCTTTCACGGTACAGATGTACCTCTTATTATTGCTCCTCTCAACTGGATCTGCATTAAAGTTGAATTCACCACTGCAAATTATCAGTGCTTTAACTAAATTCAAAATAAAATTACTTTTGAAGTGTCTTCTTTACTTTCTTTTAGCAACACTTCATATTTTATTGTAAGATTGTAAAGAAAGATGTCTCTTTTGAAATAAAAGGGTTCTGTCATGAAGGACACACAGGAGACATTTCACCCTGCTTTTATGTATCATCTTGAAACCTAAGTAGAGGGCTGGGAGAAGGGCAAGAAATGTGGTGTTTGTTTTTTACAGCGAGAGAAGAAAAATAGGCATCATTAAGTAACCATTGGCAATAAAGAAAATAGACTATCCCGTGAGATTGAGTGTATATCAGACAGACAGGCCCTTTTCTTCTCAAACAGACCAGGATATCAGTCAGAGGGGCTTAAGAGCCTTTTTTTATAGGGTCCAGCAAACACAGAATTTAGCAGAAATACGTGTTCTTGCAATAGAATCCCAAGCACTCTTTTTTCCCCTGAAGCTTGCTAAACTCTTTTTAGTGCTAAGACACTAACTGACTTTTTATCTCCAACCTCCAGGCAAAACAGTAAATTCAGGTTTTTTACCGTACCCTCCTAAATAAATTCAAAAGGACTATATTGCCTCTTACATGGGGATCAACTGCCTCACCCTAAGATAAACTGCATTTCAGCACTGTTAAATACTTCTTTCTTAGCAATGCCATGTCCATCAAAAGAGGCACAGAGAGTAAACATGAGACACAAATGGCAGACCAAGGTCTTACCTGCACAACATTTAAGTAAAATATATTTTAGCCTGGAAATATTTTTATTCTTGTACCTAAAGCCTCTTGGCAAGAAAATAAAATTATTTTTTACCATGTGTTACTTATGCATAGCTATGTTACAACACAAGATTTTCCAAACCAGGAAAAGAACCGTCTTTCCTGTTTCTCATTTGCAAACAACTTCTTTTGATTCTTCAGGAAAGCTTCTTGTATTGTGGCTGCAAATCACCTTGGAAAAAATTGACCTAACACATGAAAAAGTAATCAGCGGAGCCCCACCGATTTTAGGGCTGGCCCATGTTCACAAAAGTTGGCTTTTGCTGGAGATACTGGTTAGCACACCAAACCATTTCATTCTACCTTGATAGACAGGGAATATTATGGACTAGGTGTCCTCTATTGTTTATGCTTAATGAAAATTTACATTGATAAATGCCAATTTCTCTTTACCACTGGCTTCAGTGACTACTCCCTTATCTATAATGTATTTATTTCTCTAGCTCTTCAGTCTTAAGGTTTGATATCTAGACCTGCTAGTTGAATGGTTTTCCCTCCACAATTACTGTGCTAGGAAGCAATGGCTCAAGGATAACAACAGACATATCTGTGGGAGACATGAGGTGAAAGAATCTATTTTTTAGATAGTTCTAGGGAAGACTTCTAAGAAACTTTGCTCTCTGAATTATTTTAAAGGAAAGAAAAGCAAAATAGACTTGCCCCCAAGTTCTCCCTGCACAGTATATAATATTCAGTGGATTGTGACCCCTGGGAAATGATGGACACCCGTGGATATGTGAACTTTCTTCCTCTTCTTTGACTACATATTTTGCTCTGCTACTGGGAGATGGTTTTTGTACATGCACTATCTATCCATTGGGCAAACACAATATCCTCAGGCAATAAATGAAATCAAAAATGTAATACACATTATATGCCCAATCCTGCTATCTACTCTGGTAAAACTTGTATTAATTTCAGTGGAAGTACTGCAAAAATGGAACTAGAGAATCAGAATTCAAGATTATTTGTGAACGATTTCTCGCTAGACATCACAGTTCAGAAATTACAGCAGACAATTCTCAATTGCTCATTTAACATACTACATTCCTGAACTATAAAATACAAAAGCAATTTTTTATGAATGTATGAATAGAAGGCAATATCTTATTTATAGGTAATCATAATTCAATCCCTATTTTTCTTTAAAGGATATTTCATGACACCAAATCTTAATTTTATGTCATTAACTTCTGTATTGCCATGTAGCACTGGAGAGGACTTGCACATTTTACTTCCCCTTTGAAACCTCTGCTACTCTCTTCCTCTTTCATTCACATTGCTAGCCACAGCTTTGATCCCAGCCCCACTGGTGACACTCTGAACCTTCACTTGGTGACCATGACCTTCACCTCAGAGGATATATTCAATAAATATATTCACAGACCTCTCTCTCTCTCACAGGGGTGCAGAGTTCTCTCCACAACATCTGAGATGGCTACTGTTATGGTTGTGGCTGTGCTATGAAGAAAATCCAGGTCATGCAGGCTTGCCTACAATTCTACAGGCAGACAAAAAGGGAGCAAGGCACAAAGCAGAACCACAGCCCTAGACTCCAGCAAAAGAGACTTTGGTTTGTGTGCAGCTCCGCTTGGAAGAATGTCATGGGATATAGCCCTGGATAGAAAAGGGATCCAAAAAAGCTTGATTTTCTAATACCTGCTCCAAGCTCAATAACTGGTCCACCCAAATGAGCAGGAAACCAATCAGAGGCAGTAGAATGCCTGCATGAATAAATAAGAGGTTCTTGACAAAAGTCAAGTATAAAAATATAGTATATAAGAGGTGGAATCAGGAACATATGACTTGGAAGCAATATAGAGACACTGACAAAGTTTGTAGGGTTAGGAAAACCAGTGTATCTGGTTTAGGAAAGCCAGTGTATCTCATGGGCTGATACAGGGGGCAATAGAGTTTAACATCTTCATTCATGACCTGGATAATGATCAAGTTTGGGGATGATATAAAACTGGGAGGAGTTGTTCAGACACCAGATGGATGTGCTGCCATTCAGAGGGACCATTCAGAATAACCCCCACCCCCAGTACACACTGGGAGGCAATAGTCTGAAAAGCAGCCTTGAAGAAAATGATGTTGGAGTTCTGGAAGACAACAAATTGAACATGATCCAACAATGTGTCCTAGCAGCAAGGTGGCAAACAGTATCCTGGGCTGCATTAGAAGCATTACTGACAGCAGGCCAAGGGAGATGACCATTCCCCTCTACTCAGCACTGGCAAGGTCACACCTGGAGTGCTGTGCCCACTTCTGGACTTTCCAGTATAAAAAAAAGACAAGAACATACGGCATAGAGCATGTCCAGCAAAGCACCATAAAAATGATTAAGTCACTGCAGCATCTGTCACGTGAGAGGATGAAAGAGATGAGACTATTCAGACCAGAGAAGAGGAGCCTCAGGGGAATATGCAGAGAGATAGAGGAGAAAATAGCTGATAAGGTCATTGCAGTGATTTTCTTCCTTGTTTGTTTTTTTTTCTTTTTCATTTTGGTAAAATAGTACAAGCAAAAAAACCACAAAACCAAAACCAGTACTTTAATACCTTCAAGATGATCCTAACTGGGAGAAAAGAAGAAACTTTTTACTAATCTCTGTGAAGAAAAAGAAATAAAAAAGATAAACCAAGAAATTGTAAGGCAAACTGAAAGCAAAAAAAAAAAATCAAACAAAAAAAGTTGGCAAGCAAAATACATATTTGTTACTGTCTCCAGCATCCACTCAGATAAAATGCTGATGTGACATAAACTGACAGGACAAGGTGCACTTTCCTCTTCCACAAGATTACCTTACTGTGCCCAGGGTCAGCTCACTGGTAGAAGTCGTGGAGAGCCAGAAGAAACACAAATGAGGGTCCCCTCTCTTTTGCTTAGGAGCTGCTTTTAAATTGATGGTCTTGTTCCTGGCTCCCACTTGATATCCCTGTCAAAGATGAAAAATAAGGGGCTGGTCTGCAAAGGTGAGCCAGGAGCAGAGAATCACCACACAGCTAGTAGGGCAGTGACCTCAGCAACAAAGGCACAGTCCCACAATGCGTGAGCAAGGCCAATGATTCTGTGATAACATCCAGGGTCACCAATCACCTAGTAAGAGCTCAGTCAGAAGGGAAGGCCAAGATTGAACCAGTAAGTCAAAACAACAGGTTAGGATCGTAGAGATACAAAAAACGGTGGAGATGCAGAGTCAATGCAGGCGTTGTGTAGCTTACAAGGCAAGTGCCAAGGAAAATGGAGTGGAAGAGAACATCTGCTGAGGCTTCTTCAAACTCTTCAGAGCAGCTTTTTCTGCTCAGCAAGCTGGCATTGGAAGCAGCCACTTAAACTGCAAGAAGGAGGGAAGCACACTCTGGGTCCTGAAAAATAACGTAAGAATTCTCATTAAGATAAATGGTTCTTTAGAGAATGAAAGAACTCTCCTGGAATATATATCATAACCTGATGAAAGTAAAGATGCAGCCAGCTGGACAGCATTCAGCAGGACTACATCCAAATCACAAAGCTGTCAAATAAAAGTAAGTTCAGTTATTTTCTTTATCTCCAAGGAAGAAACAAAAAGGCTTCCATATTAAGCATTTTCTGTCTTATCCCCATTACTCTTCTGGGTTAGTCTTTACTCTTATGCCTTCCGCAGCAAAGAAGAAAAGTTTCTGTCTCTGATTACATCAATATTTAAATCCATTGCAACTGATTATGTTTTAGACCCTAGAGATTTCTAGGCAAGTTAGAAAATCTACTAAACTTCCATGATTTTTCTTGATGGGCAAGTGTCAATATTCTGCTAGATATTCCTGGTTATGTAAAACCAGGTCTTTTTGACAATAAACACACAATTAATTAAAATTAAAATTCAAATGTAGTCTATTAAGCAAAGTCCTATTAATCTAATTTTCACTTCCTTTAATTGTATTTGAGATTTAATGGTATAAGTCACTGGACGTGGTTCAGAAATATTTGCAACATTAGATTTTTAAGTTTCTCGGTATTAAAAACATTTTAAATAAAGAGTTATTTCTATATTTAAATATATTCTTACCTAACCTATTTGGTAGGTAAATTCTACTCAATTTGACAAGCTGTTCTATTTAAAACAAGACTGGTTTGTTACCTTTTTTTAAAAAATTAAACTTTGAAGGAAAATTTCAATAAACTAGTCAAAATCAGAAAGATACTGAAAATGTATCCAAGAAATGAGTCCAAGAAATGAAAAAGTCAATGAAATACTTGCAATGAAGGACAGCTATCTGTTGCTCCAGTGTTGTTTATCTACAGCCTTCTCTTATCCATGGCACACATCATGTCATGCTGCAGGAAGTACATTGGGCCACTGTGCAAGTTACCTTTCACTTCAATTTAAAGGCAGGATTTGCATATTAAAGCCTGTTTTCAACAGTAGTGTAACTCTGCCATCCATTAGCAATTCAGGATAGTGTTTTCCTGGGCTTGTTCTGTGCAAGCTAGAGAAATAATCCACCAGGAAAAACATATATTCAAATTGTCAATAAAATACAGAGCTCAATTCTGAGAATTAGCTGTGTTTTATCAGCTTCTCTGACTTCTGTGCCTGGAGCATTTGGATATTTACTATTTTCTTCATTGTTCAGTAGAAAAATATTTTTGTATTGTGAGTCTAAATATTGAATGACAGGAATCTTACAGACTAAAGCTAACTCTTTGATAGGCATGTTTGCCAGAATTTGAAACCCTAACAAAAAACCTACAGATCTGGTTTTTAAATATAGATAGGCCAAATTCTGCAGTGTTAATTTAATGGAAAAATGCAAAATATTTCAAAGAAGCATAGGGAGAGATATTATTTGTGCTAAAACATTAATTTTATTTTTCTCCTCATTGCATAGTAAGCATATTTACAGTTAAAATTTTATTTATACTGTAAATTCATGTTGTAATTTAGCATTGTACAGTGCAGTGTCTAGACTCCTAAATGTCGCCGCAGTACCAATAATACCAACAAAAAAATAAAGTTAAAGAAACACTTTCCTCTATATACATTTTCATCTCAAAATTAAGTTTTATGCATGTCCCAGAAGAAACAAGGTCATCAATTTAAAAAACCTGTTGTAAACTGACAGACGTGTAATCCACAAAACCTTTTTTTTTTTTTTTTAAATTGTTGTGGAAAGGTTTGAAAACAGATACAATACAAGATCAAACCAAACTGATAGTTCTTACCAAGCACCAAAGAATGTGAATTCTGTCAAAATACGTAAACCTTCTCAGACAGCACAACCCCATCGTAATAAGGGAGGGTTGAGAGTGTGCAGGCAAACAGCAGCAACCTCATGGCATGATGTAAGACAGAGTCCACCAGTGACAGCTATTGCAGGAAAAGTAACTTTCTCAATTCCCTGCAAAACCAAAGATTGTACTATTGGGTTCCTCCTTTCAATGTTGTTTCCAGTTTGGAAATTTTAAGTCTTGTAAAGCATTGCTACTTAGAATAACTTCACCGATGGAGCCTCCATCTTTTGAACCTTAATGAAAACTCCTCATCAGAAGCATGTATTTTCCTCAGGCAGCTGCACTACCTTTTGTCTTAGAAAAAGATCTTTCACTGTGTGTCACTTGCACTCGGGATCTGAAATTGAAGACAATGGTAACACAACTAATTTACCTCTATTTTCCAAGACTTCAGTTACCCAGAAGAATTAAACTATGTGAGTGAGTATTTCTCACTACAGGCTGTGAGAAAATCTCTATAACCTGCAGCCCCATCATACAGCATTGCCGTTGTTAATGACAGGTCTTAGACTTTGAATAAAATTTGCTTCTCAGAACTGAGGTTTGTTGGCCTTGTCCTGACTGAACCTGAGATTTCTCTTAGCTTGTTAACTATAGCAGCAATTATATATATATATATATATATATGTTTATTTTTTTTTAACCAAGTGGCTATGGCTACTTTCTTTTGATTATTTTAGTATAGTGCAACCTTAGTTTTATAAGCATAGTAACAACAAATAGTTATTCTGTTTAGAATTAGGTTTTTAAAACCACACAATAATGATCGAAGATAGCCTGGAAAGATGTCAGAGCCCTTGAGAAGCGGAGATGTAGGAGGCTCTAAAGTACAGGCATGGGATGACAAGATAGGGCAAAGACTGGCACTAAAGGTAGAGTGTTTTCTTTTTGTCCTTAACAACATTCTGAAATTTAAAACAAACAAATAAAAACCCAAAAAGAACAAGCAAAAAAACCCCAAATGCCAGCTGGCATGCTGGGATCTGCAGCCATTGGCTGAAGCTTGTAGTGCTCGAGTAAACATGTCTTAGTGAGATCTATATGTTACTGAAGTCACCTTCTGACCTCACTATTTTCAGTGTTTTAGAGAACAGAAACTACTTGCAATGAAAATTGCATTTCCAAGCAAATATTTAACTTGTGAGGCTACAGGCCCCACAGCAACTGTGAATTTTCATGAAGATTCCTCTCTTTTTAAATACAGTCCTCTTTTCCTTGTTTTACTGAAAAACTCAGAGAAGTTTAATTGTATCGCACTGGGACTCAAGAAATTTGCATATATGGATTCAATAATTGCCTGTATTTTTAAATGTCTAAAAAAGTTTTGAATAAAAGGCTAACTCTTTGAAACCAAGCTTATGCAAAATTCAAAAATTATTATAAACATTTCCAAGAGGTAGCTTGGATGTGGTCACGGTGTTTTGGGGAAGAAAAAATGGGTTTGAGCTTTGCCATTTCCCCTGGTCTTGACACAGCCCTAGTGCATTCACTAACATAGTGCAGCCCTTTGAAAGTTCTGAAGTCTGTTAAAAAGACCAATTCCCATTATGTTAAATACATCATATAGAGATATGAATTTACAGTATATTTGGTAAATTCCCAGATAAACATTTATAAGCTTGGAATGGAATATCCTAATCTTTGCATGGAGAAGCAAAGAAGATAAATACAGCCCTAGAAATGTTACACATCAAAAATTGTTTTGTAACCATAAATACGTTTCTCCTCACCAATACTGTATCACTGCCTTTTCAAGAGAATTATTTGTCTGACCTAGAAGCATCATAATACAATCAGTATTAACAGTGATGATAATAAATAATTTCAATTATATTAGTTTACATGTTTATAGCAATGTTCATCCTGAAGCTCACTAAAGCATTCAGGTAGAAAATAAGATATATTTTGTTTTATGGACATGTACTAAATTGCATCAGGTTTGTATAAATAACTTTCAGGGCTATAGTTGAAACCGTTAATAAATGGAGATTCACCTTCTCTTATTCTCCAACATGTTTATAGAAACTGAATTAAAAAAACACAAAAAATTAAATAGTACTTCTATTGCTTGAAATAAGAAGAAAACTTTCAAGAAAAATTGTAACATATTTACCTACTTTATGAGAAATAATGAGAAATGTTATATAGAACACAGGAAATTATGTATTGTTATCTTATTTATCTCTGCTATCCTGTATCTTGGCTTCTTTCTTAAGTATTTCCTTCAGGATCTTAAATGGAATTTTTCTAAGGAAAAATGAAATAAGATTGACATAATCTACCTTAAGTATAGTTGATTTACATTCAAGCATTTAAAAAAAAAAATTAAAGATATTTGTACCCCACTTTTCCTAAGTATCAGTAAAAACACTTTTCCTAAGTATCAGTAAAAATATAAATAACATTTTAGGTTTCTACATTCCATACCTGACTGTGAGGTTTAAGCATGTGAATAGCCTGAGCATTTTAAGATTATGTTAAGATTTGGCAGGACTTGACTTGAAACCTAAATGTTACTTATATCAGAAAAATACCACTCAGCAATTGTACAATTAATAAAACCAGTGATTAGGTTCAATGTAGAAAGCCCATTTAATTAATTCTTGCCAGAGAGAGCTGTAAAATGTACAACCTTGACTTCTATTTTTATTTTTGTCAAGAGGGAATCCATCAAAGGCACCTCTATGAATAGGCAACATCTGCTGTTCCATCATTAGATGTTCACAAGATTTAGTCTTGCAGAGCTGCTTAGGGCTTGAGCAGATCATACGTTAGCAGGAGCAGCTGCTTTAAGGGAACCTGTTGGCGTGCCTCGTGCCAGCCTTTGCCGTGCTGGTGGGTGTTATGACAGAGATGACATCCCAACCTGTCACGAGATGGTATGTGACTCCATTTGCTACACAAAATAAAAGGCTCAACAGAATGGGAGGGAGAAAAGGATCTCTCTGTGGATAGCATTTGTGCAGTGTGGCTGTAAAAAAATTCACCCGTGCTCCATGCTGCATGAAGGAAGGGTTGCCAGCATATGAGGGATTCAAGAATTACTCTCTATCTATAGTTGTCTTTATTCACCCTCCCCACAAGGGCAGAACACTATCCCCCTTTAGTATCCTTCCAACATATAGGACTATACTGATCTTTACAAACTTTCAGTACCAAATCTTCACTCATAAAATTGTATGACCATAACTGTATCCATGTTAATTTTTATTTGTACATTTTAATCTTTTTCTCTGTCCACGAACATCACTCAGCTAATGCAGACCACTCAAAATACGTGAGACATCTGTTACATGTATTTTGTAGGCTGCATTTAATGAGGTATTCCATATGCAACTGAAGAATCAGAGATTATCGGTTGATACTGTGATATTTCACATTAAGAATGGATGACATGAACTCGCTATGGATACTGTGACTTCTTTGGTTATTTCCTGGATTTTTTTTTCATATGTGCATTGAAAGAGATTCAACTGTATAAAGGTATTGTCATTTTCTGCCATTATACGACCCTATGCATATGCTTTTGTAAAGTCTCAGATTAGTCAGAAATGATTCCCTGGTAACTTTGTATCTCTACATAGTGTTTGGGAGCACCATATATTTTTTTCTTATGTTGTAAACTACAGCTTAATAGTGGGTCTTTGTGCTGCCTTTCCCTTTAAATCTTTAACTAGAATAACCAAGACACCAATAATATAAAATTGATTTTATATTTATATTGATACTACTGGTATCAGTAGCCTGTGTTTATCCAAGAGGTATGGATTGACAGGTAAGTTACATAGACCAAAGACCATCTGAAAGGGCTCTGCAAATGTGTTTAACGGGGAATTTTCTGATAAAGGGATTGGAAAGGAACAACTCTCTTTAACCATTCCTAAGAGCTAGCAGAAGAGCTAGCTGTGAGTCAAGCAGAAACCTGTCAGGTGGATTGTCACAAGAAACACATTGATGTTAGACTACAGTTCTCATACTTCAGTAAGAGTTTGACCTATGGCAATTTTAGCCATAGAATAAAGAGCTTGACTGCAATTTCTCATTCTCAGGATAGGATCCCTGGGACAAGGTCTTAATGCAATGAATATATGGAGAGATCCTTGGGCTGATAGACAGACCAAACACTGAAGAGGCAGAAAATCAAAGTTCTCATTTTGTTTCTGGATTCTTTGTCAGCAATCAGTCAAATTTCTGCAAGAATCATACATGAGTGCACCACCAAGAATGGAATAGTATGTTCTCTAGAAAACCATTCTATTCACAGTGTTCTTTATTTACAGTTGCCATTTCTAATAATAGAAGAACAAGATAACATATTAATAATATTATAATGTGGAAGCACCTGTAACTCATGTAACCTACCCTCTGGACTCAGGAACATGGTAGGTTCTTTCCCACAGTTTGCTTCAGCGTTAAAGCTGGGTCATAACTTTGAAATGCAACCAGAATGAGCAGGTTGAGGTTGCAAATCAATGTTCTTATGACTTAAGGCTCTTACATTAAAAAAAAAAAAAGGAAAAAGAATGGTAGTTTGTTGTGCTTAAAATGCTCACTCTGCAGAATATTCAAAATACTCGCTCTGCAGAATATTCATCCTCAAATATTCTGTAAAGGACAATCTACTGCTTGCATAAATGGGAAATGCAGTGCAGCATAAGATAGAGTATTCTTTTAAAGTACAACAGCTATTTGTTGCTAACACCATGTCTCAGTTTTGATCACTGTTTTAGGAGAAAAAGCTGTCCCATGTGAATTTGTTGCTGAATAGATATTGAATCTCTGGTTCCTCCTGTATCTGAGCCTAAATTTTTTTTCCAAAGTCTTAATAAACTAACTAACTAACTAAATAGATAGATAGATAAATAGATCACACAAGCTGAAACATAAGCAGTGTAAGAAAGAAGGTAGTTCAAAATCACAGGGGTTAGAAACACAGTCTATGAAGCACGGTTGTTCTGCTTCTTGGTTGATTCTTAATTTCCACGTTTGCCATGAACAGTTCTAAGTCACAAAACTTGCTATTGGATTTTTCAGAAAGCAAAGCCTGAGGCTTGCTGTGCAGGTTTATTTGTAGATGGGGAGTGGTGAGACATATGTACATTTATTTTCTTTTTTTTTTTTTTTAATATGTATTCTAAAACACACAGAAGGCATAAAAATTTAAGTGTGTTAGAATGCTAGTGCAGTACAATGTGTATGTTTATATAACTCTCATGAAAAAACACAGAGAAGATAGCTTTGAAAACCTGGGCTCTCCTAAACAATTTTTGTTTAAGGGAGATAAAATAATGAAAAATACTTAGTTAAATTGCTGGCTAAACTCTTATTGTTTGTACTACTCCTGGAAAAGACCCTGGGGAGCAGCAGCGGAATCTGTGCTATTGATTGGCTGGTTAAATAGAGGGCTATTAGATTCAGACAGGCTGGATTGATTATACAGCAGCAGAAGGAGCTCAGACTCCGAGCTGAGTGAACGTCAGGGGGAGAGAGAGGGAGAGCAAGAGAGAGAAAGCGCGCAATAGAGGGAGACTGTACACACTATAGCATCAGTATGTGACTGCTGGTGCCTGATAACACCGATATCAAGCTCCTTCAGTGGACAACTTGCCAAGCTACCTTTTTTCATTTGCAAGAGGATGCCAGCCCTCAGCAAGTACAACTGATAACAGACTGGACGTTGGAATAGT
The DNA here is from genome assembly GCA_028566535.1 of Scolopax minor. NCBI lineage: Eukaryota > Metazoa > Chordata > Aves > Charadriiformes > Scolopacidae > Scolopax > Scolopax minor. The sequence goes on from JAOXNG010000012.1 coordinate 78,219,527, forward strand.
TCTTTTTACTTATAATTACATCTTGTGTTCTGCATCTCTGAAGAAAGGCTTATTACGGAAGAAGAAAAATTTATCCTGTCCCCTTAGCTCATAGCACTGATGATATACAGAGTGTGATCTTCCAGGTAAGGAAATTATCCTTTGCTTTTCTGAGTGGCTAAAAAAGGAATTATTCCTTTTGTTTTTCTATTGCTTGATAAATATAAGCTTTGATATTTGCTTACAGAATGCATTTGTTCCACTTAATTTTTTTAATTCACATATATTATATATCAAATACTATTTATACCCGGAGACAACTAAGAACAGAACATGGTTTGTGCATTGTATTTATCATGCTTAACCCTTCAAGGAAATCAGAATGAAACAGCCAGAAAAGATGATTTCTAAGTACTTCTGTGATGTTTTAATGCAACTTGTCCCAAACATGCTAAGCAGTCTGGAGTAATAACAGCACATAAGATCTCTCATATTATTGATTCATTATTGTACATGTTGTGAAGCCAGGTACACAGAACATTTATCTGGAGGGTTTCTTAGTGCCTGTCAGTAGTTTGAAACAGAATCTGTCTTCTGACTGCAAGCTTACCTCTGCTGCGCAAACATCATCTGCTTTAAATAATATGGCATTAGACTGCCATCTTTTTATAGATACAGTAGTTATTGCTAACATTCTGCCTGTAAAGCAAAGATCAAAGCTTATGACCTGAAATATGAAGCCAAGGATGTTCTGGATGTTCTGTTGTGCTGTGCTGCATGTTTGAAGCAGCAATCCCATGGACTGATTGCTTGTTTTGATGTGACATTGACAGCACTGTCTCCTAACTGCCTAGCTCTACATAAACTTTATATTTCCTTCAGCTGTGTTGAAAATGGTTTTTGCTGTAATAGGTGATAGGTTGCTGTGATTTTGAAGGCGACAGGCTAGAACAGAAATAACCCAGTTTTTGATTACATGGCAAGTCATGAAGTTCATTGACTTGGGGTTTACAGGCCACGGGAGCGACAGCAGAGTCACTTCATTAGTAAGACACCTTTCAACTGTGGCAATCTGCACCATCTTACTCATCAGTTTGTGCACTCTGCTCCTTGCTCCAAATAGAGAGGGATTTTTCATATACCAGCTATTGCAATTACTCCCTCTGAACGAAGCAGAAGCATAAGCCTATTAACCCAAGCACTTAAACACCCAGCCAAGTGCAACTTTCCAATGCTTTGTCATGTTAAGAAACCGCTTATAGCAGGTTATTGCTGCCAGACAATGCACCTAAGTGTAATCCATTGTATCCAATGACAAAAACATCACAAATACAGAAAAGCACTTTCTTCTCTTTCTCTATTGAGGTATTTTTTAAAAAATTCTATATAGCACATTGCTCAAATACTTAACAATGTCTCTAAATCCAAACTACGAAGTGAAATTCACACTGTTATATATAGATTTTTTTTTAAACTAACAATAATTTGAAGGGGTACCTAACTGACCACATGAACGAAATATGCAAGGCTTAAGAGACAACTTCATCTTCTATAATGTATTATATGAATAAGCACTGGCAAAACAAGAAGTAAAATGATGAGCCAAAACCAAAGGCTTACTTTAACTACATCATCTGTTCTGTTTTATTTATTTATGTTTTCTCTGTGAATAATGTCTATGCTGATCCATGTCAGCAATTTCAATGTCTTCTGAAATTCTTTCCCGGTAGCAAGAAAATAACTGGGGAGCACATTTTGCCACCTTAGCTTTCATGGAGTGGTATCTTACTCCATGAAATACTGCCAGAGGTGACGACTGCATACATTGACTATGGAGTCAGTGTTAGAATCTGATCATAAATAATGGAGAAAAAACCTTTACCTTTGAATTAACTGACAGAAAATTTTAACAGTGAAACAAAGGCTTGGGTTTCAAGAGTTAGATCTTGAGTTAGTCTGTAGGCAGACTTTTATAAGGAACTAAGAAAACTGGATGTCTAATTCACTTTGGCTTCTTACAAAATCCAAGGCCTGTCTCAAAATATTTTATGTGCAGTTTGACTTGCTAAAAGAATCCTTTACATATGCTCCAAAGCTTTCTTACAGATTTTATTTGCCTATTTCTTTTCTCTCTGAAAAGCCTTATTTAGCATTCCTGTGCTTTTTAAACATACCTTAAAATTTTATGGTTGGAAATAAAATCAAGCTAATTCTCTGATTTCAAACACAGCAATATGACTCTCTCTAGATTAGCATCTGCTAGTATTCAGGTTATGCCCATGGAACTCCAAATAATGCTAAGAATTATTTATTTCAGTAAAGGGAATATTCCATTTGACATCATTAAAACAAACAAACAAACAAAAACCCACAAAAGAATATAAGAAACCCCAAAAATTTGTTAAGCTTATAATCATTAAATATATTATTTATTTCCACATTAAATATTTTCAGTGCAAGCATCTTGCTTTGTCAGATTCAGGAAAAATATATGAAAAAAAATAAATCAGATTTTTAAAAGTTTGCATATCACAAATTGTGCATTTTCTTTCAAGTCTATAATGTTGTCAATCTAGCACCTTTTCCAACATTTTAAAATGATTCTGCTGTATCAACATTTTCTAAAGAAAACAATTATGGCCTTTTTGAAACTACATTTGCATTACTTTTCATCTTAAACTCACTAAAGTGAAATTTATTTTTATATTCCAAGATAACTTGAAGCCATTAGGGGGCTCTTTTCTCCTATGATATCACTCAGCAAGTTGCATTAAACAGATATAGCTGGCTATTAGTCTCATTACCAAAAAAAAAAAATCTATTCTGGATATAGACTGTTTTAATAATAAAGAGAAATTAATAAATCTTTATTGGTTTCCTTCCCCCACCCCCCGGTAATTAAAAGAGGATATTTCTTCCACTGTCAGGAAGTTATGGTTGAAATCATGTTGTGAAAGAGAAGCAGGGAACAAGATTCAGGAAGAACACAATATTTTGAAGTAAACTCTGGGGTTACTAAGTCATATTAACAGGCTGATCAGACTGGATATGAAGCGCCAATAATGTCCAAAAACTTAAGTTTACTTATTCCAGCAACTGTGACCAAAAGTGCATCTACCATTGGAAAAAAAAAAAGTTATCCTGCTGAGTACTGCTATATTGTACTGACAGGAACCTTAAGTATAAAGAACAGACATGCTCTTCACTTACACAACTTTCTTTCAGAAGAGCAGAGCTTGTCACCAACATTTTTTGGATGACTGTTCACTGTACAAAGTGAGACAGAAAGAGAGTTTAAATACTGCAAACATTTACTCACATGAGTAGCTACACTGGAGTTATTGTGGACCAAATTCTAATATCATACGTTCTGCCTATTACACTTTTATTAGTTGCTGTAAATTCATTACACCCCTGCACCTGAAATTGCTTGCGGAGTTCATACTGTACTTTGTGGGAGTTAGAAATAACTACTGAATAGCCAAACTCAGATTAAGAAAAAGTAATAAATTAGTTGTAAAACACAGCAAGGTAGTTGCAGGAACTGCAGCAGGATACTGAGTTGAGGCCAGGAGAAACATGAGAGTCAAAAGTCATGCAAAATTCTTGAACTGTTCTAGCTTTGAAGAATTTTCTTATTCCTGCCAACCTTGAAAGAAAAAATCACTTGTTGGTAGGTGACTTCACCCACTCTGACCACCTTATTACTTTATATTGTTTAGCTTGGAAAGATTCAATACTACCAGTTCCAATCAAGAAAAAAACCCAAATAAAATAAAAGAACGACTGATGTCCTTTGTGCTGCTCTATATTCATGATATAGGAGAATAATCTAGTGCGGTTGAAAATTTCTTTATGTTTGGTTTTTGTGTGTTTTTAAGCTAAAAAATCATGTCCTTTCTTGGTTCTACTACAGATCTGAATAGTCTCTGAATTTATACACACACATAGAACAAATATTTCATGACATGCAAAGAAGAGCTTTGTTCTCCTAAACAGCACCTAAAAATTCCAACCAGGATCTGAAGACATTGTATTATACTGCTGCACAGACAGGGAAACAACCTTAGTTTGAGATTCATGCAATATAATCAAAATTGTAAAAATATGAAATAAATTATTATTTCTGGGTTACATAGCCAATGGTTCAGATTGATGGCAGATGATCTTCAGTAACTACGTTACTACACATAGCATCATGCATATTAGTTTACCATCAGTGGAAGCGGGCTTTCTGATTGCTGTAAAGCAGATAAAGTTAACTGTGACTCACTTGCGTTTCAAGTAATTAACTGTGTACATGAACCGTCATCAAAGATGAGCTGGTATAATTATTAGTTATCCTGATTTTAAGGCCCAAATCAGACTGAGCAAATTGCTTGAAGAAGACAAGAGCCCCATGGCACAAGGAAGTAACAGAGACCACTTCTTTGTTGGACTCAAGTGCCCTATTGTAAGGGTCCTTTATCCTCTATAAAACAAAACATAATTCAATTGTATGCTCTGCTTCTTTGAAATCAATGAAACTCCATTCAAAAAGTAATAATTAAACTTCAACAAGATTCTTCCCACAAAGTTTCTGCAGAGCTTCACTCTAGAGGAAATTGTAATTTACTGAATGGTTAATTTATACACATACTTATATACACACACTGTGCAAAGCACTTTACATTTATAAAATAATTTTCATTCAGAAAAAACTTCAAAGTTTTATTATGACAAACAGAAGTCACTCAAACTTTAGCTAATGAAATCTGCAACAGTCTGGGATGCTCCATTAAGCATGAATAGATCATTTGTCTCTGATGAATGTTTAAAGACTGATAAAAACAAATTCTTCAGACATGTATGCAAATAAGAAATACTTATGATTTTCTTTCCTGTTCCATACTTTTCTAAAATATATGCATGGAATCATTATACATCTAGATGTTAGAAATAAAGCAGCTTATAAAGGCTATTAATGTACATATTGTCAAAACATTTTAAAGATAAATAGTAACAGCACAAATTAAAATACATATTATAATGTAAGAAATCGTAAAAGTTCTTCCTTTTAATTGCTCTACTGAAAAAAAAAACAACTCAGCAAATGGGGGTCTTTCACAATTCCTGTTTATATTGGATCTAGACATGTAACTTGCACTGAAAGAACAGCCTACAGCTTCCTCATGTTTACAACTATCCCTGGGTTAAACCTAAATATACATATACATATATATATGCCCATATTTCTCTATATCTACCTATATTTAAGCTTATCTTTTACTGTTTGTATTCCACACAGATCTATATACACCTGTTACCGTAAATTTACAGTTTTGAACGATACAGCCTGTAGAATCCATCCATGTTCTGTCTTCCACAGAAGAAAAGGGTTTATCACTTGTGATCTGAAGCCACCTGAGGGTACAAGTTATGAGCAAGGTGCCACCAAGAAAAACAGATCAGCAGATGCCAGGATCCTAACAACAAAATGTTATTTTCTCTGATATTGGAAGTATTTGGTTAAGATCATCTGCTTTAATATAGTGAGGTAGCAGAAATACTTTGCTGTACAGCATGCAAAAGATATCATTGAAGTGTACAGAACAGTTTGGAGAAAAGCTCTTAAAATTTTTGTGTTTATTTGAATTTCAAAATATTACAACTGAGCCAAAACTTCTGTTGCTTTGGAAAACACTCATTATGTTTGGCTCTGGAACAAGGCATGGACAAATCTTTCTCTGAACAGCAATTATGAGCACTGGTCCATGGAGTATAAAGGATGTGAACAAAGTCCTTCGGAGCAGCCGACAGTGAGAAGTATCTCATTGTCCTTTGGCAGATTTGTAACACTGAGAATTTATGTGCTTTACAGCAGTAACAAAGATGTGGCAACATCTTAATCATCTTAATTATTTATATATCTTCCTCCTTTTTTTTTTTTTTTTTTCCCCAAAACACTTTATAATTGATTTAGGAGATAGGACTCTGAAGTTTTTTCTGCCCTCCAGTTATCAGCCATTAAACAGCAAAGAACACCCCACAGCAGAAATCATCCTACAAATTCACCTTTGGGCAAGATGTCCATTTGACATTTTACTGTCAAAAATTATTGTAATAAATTTTTTCATGGAACACAGTGAAACAATTTGTTTGTTCCTAATACCGTACAGTAATCAGTAATAACAGCTCTTTTTATCCCAGAATATTTAGCAATGACAGTATGAATCTTTTGTACCCTATGGAAATTATATATGCCAGAAAGCAGAAAAGCAATGCAATATCTTACTTTTAATTGTCCCATAAATCTGTTTTTCATAGGCATACATAGTCTTCACTAGTTCTAAAAACTACTGAAAATACATTTTAGTGCTTTGCTTTTCCTTACTTCCTGAGTCCCATCCGTAACTCTTAGTTCTATGCAACATAGCATGTATATAAGGACAGTTCTGAAATAAATATTGTAACTTTTCACTGGAAATAAAAACAAATTCCTTGGCTTCTAGATAGGCACAGGAAAGCATGTAACTTAAATGAATAGGCATTACTACTCTGGCAGTCTGGTGGTTTTTTGTTGTTTTTTTCTTCTTTCATCATGTGAAAATTTCTATAGATGGTACACTTTCTCGAGTGAGATTAAATGATATAAATGTATCTTACATATTTTTTCATTTAAATTATAACAGACTGTACCTTTTCAATACTTTATTGGAAAAGAACATTTGAAATTATCTTCTTAAATGAAATGACAAGTAACCATTTTACAGAGAAACCTACTTTCAAGATCCCTGTCCTATTTTGAGACACAGGAAATTTGAAACAGCTTCAGGTAAACTTGAATGATGTTCAAGGCACCCAATCTTGGATGTCTGCCCATTAATACTACACACTGTTGTACATCAAGCACTTCCTTGATGATGTTCAAACAGCATCTTGCAGTGAAGTGTAGAATTAACTAACAAAATTGCAGTGATAAGTATGTAGTTTTTATTACTATCAGTGGCCAGAATTAGAGTTGTTATGAGGCTGCTTATCAGTACCAAAGCTGGAGCAAAGAATGAAATCTCTACAGTGTCCATTAAAAAAGAAAAATCATTCCTGGACTGCACAGCCAAAAGCCTCTCCAAGCGAATGTGTCGTGCAGAAGGATGTGTCCTGCATGAATGTCACCTTCATTACTTTGAAGGTCAAACAGAACCTCTGTGTATAGCCATGTTCCTTCTGCATTGCATACCCATGTATTGTTTGACTGTCACAACATATCTAAGACCTTGAACAACTGCTTACCAGTTATCTGACCTGAGTAACTCCCAGATATATGAGACCAGGAAGATGACATCAGGGAAGTGGTACAGGGATACATTTAGTAGATCTTGTCACAAGTTATTTTCATATTATTGAGGAACATCATTCAAACCAAAGTTGTACTTTATTCTAAGATGGCAGAATAAAGTGACTTCAGTTTTCTGGGAAGCAATTAGATAACTGGTCCCCACTATGTCCGTCCCCAACATAAGGTGCAGCTTCATCCCCACTCCAGCTCATCTTTTCAATGTCTTGCTCAAATGCAGCACATGCCTATTGCCCGGGACACATTAACTTCTTCATAACTCAAAGAATTAGGTCTTGTGGTACTAGGCAGAGAGGAAACAGTATGTACAAACCCTATCTAACTATTTTACATATTAATCTAAAACAAAACATCAAAAAATAGCAGCTATTAGTTCCTTAGTCTCATGGTTTCATAATTCTCTTAGGCATTTAAATTTCTGCAATATATTTTGCATCTATCTGAAACCCATGAACATCTTCCCTTGTTTTCACAACTAAGTGTTCCTGCTAAAACTTCCTGCTATCAGTTTGTGTGGTGGGTACACACGGGTATGTGCAGAAGTGAACATAATTCACCCACACACTTTTATCATGCAAAAAAGTTTAAACACACTTAAGGAGAGGTATCTTTCATTACTTCAAATAAAACTTGGCATAAGAGAATATATATAGATAGTTACCAAGAAATAAATGACCTACAGTAATTCTTCATTCTGGTTTACCTTCAAGTATGTTCTCGTCATATTGATTTTGTCATAATTTAACATTCTCAAGAGTAATGTTTCAGCCATGAACATTTTTCAGATATCAATTCAAAGTCCACTCTTACTGGCCATGCAAATCCAAAGAATAACCCTACGGTGTTTCAAATTTTTCAAAATATTCATCAACTTTACTTTCATAAGATATCTGGAGAAATTTAGATTTACACTAAAATCCCAAGGGACATGTGAAAGTATTACAAGTAACAAATATGTATATATATTTGAAAGGAGAAATGAAGAGGAAAAAAATCACACTGGGGAAGTAAAAATGAGTTTGTCATGAATTGTCTGAGGCAAACAACATTAGTTATTCCAGCCTACATAGTATTTGAAACACATGGATCAATGATATTTCATTTCTACTGCATGACATGACCAGTCATTGCTCTTACCCAATGTTGCAAAGCTAGAACTTTTGCTGAAAGGCAACTGGCGTTTTCTTGGACAGCACAGCTGCAAAATCAGCTTGAAGTGTTCTGTGCTGAAAAAACCTATTTTACAATAAAAATGTCTTTGCAAGTCTCCTGTACCCAGGTCCAGAAATCTGGTAGTGTGCTGAAGTAACTTTAGTTCAGGGTTTTTTTGTTGTTTTGAATTGGGTTTGGATTTTTTTGTTTGTTGTTGTTTTGTGTTTTATTTTGAAATTTAATTTTTCCAAGTTTATATCACTTTTGTCAGGTTCTATTTCTTTATTATTTTGGAAAAGGATTTCCATCCTCTTTTTCTTTTTAATTATTTTGGGAGGCAGGGGTGGGGTGGGGTGGTTGGAGAGGCAGCAGTAGCTCACCAGAGTAGGTAGGGAACAAATATGATTTATTAAGAAAGGAGAACGTAAGGTCAGCCATGCCAGTGGGTGAGAATGTTTTGAATATTTTGAGGGATAAAAAACAGAAGGCTTTGGGGGTTTGACTTTACTTTGGA
>JAOXNG010000012.1:78239395-78253332 GCA_028566535.1 Scolopax minor
TCAACCAAGTTGTATTTGCTAACTCATCCCTAGGTAAACAAACCTTCAAGCCATACTTAGCTTTATTCTTTAATTCATTGTCAACAATTGAGTTATACCTTCCAAATAAAGGGAGCTTGGGAGAGTTTTCTAGATTGATGAGTAGCTCTTGGTATTTGTCAAATGTTGATTTTTGAAAGAAAAATTTAAAATAACTGTGCAGCTGGTTGTACTGTAACTGTATAGCTGGGCATTGGTAAATTTTACAAATGTAGCAAGTATACTACAGCGACTGTTAGAAGGGAAACAATTATTTTTCTGGTTACTTTAGCTCTCAAGAAAGTAACTCATCAACAGTGGATAAGCAGTGCCTGCCTTTATGATCCATTGACTGGTTCCATAGGTTTTCTTTGTTTTCTTCCATTTCAAAGACATTTTACTACTTTTGCACAGCAAATAATACCTGCGATGTATTGCAGGTATTGCAATGTGAAGGAGCAATTCCAGGTTTTACAAGCCCAGGGTTAGATATTCCCTAGACAGTTTGTTTTTCAGAGGGACAAGGCTTAAGATACTGAAATTCTGGAAACACAGTTATTAGAGGGGAGGTAGGCCCTAGTGACAAAGGGAAGTTGGAAGATAAAAGAACTACGAGGGCTAGCAGCAATAGTTTATACACTTATACATTTTGTGAGCCTTGGCCTTTCTTGTTAAAGATGGAATTTTTGTTTAGGAAGAGCTTGATAAATGCTTCATGCACACGTGTCCTGGTTTCAGTTGGGATAGAGTTAACTTTATTACTAGCAGATGGCATAGCACTTTGGATTTGGGATGGCAATAGTGCAACAGTGTACTGGTGGTTTTGATTGTTGCTAAGCAGTAAAGGCCTTTTCTACTCCTCACACTGCCCTGCCAACAAGCAGGCTGGGGAGCACAAGAAGCTGGGAGGAGGCACAGCCAGGACAGCTGACCTCAATTGACCAAAGGAATATTCTATGCCATATGATGTCATGCTCAGTATATAAAGGTGGGGGAAGAAGAAGTAAATGTGGGGAAGGTTTAGAGTGATGGCGTTTTGTCTTCCCAGGTAATATGCCCTGCTTTCCTGGGGATGGCTGAACACCTGCCTGCTGATGGGAAGCAGTGAATGGATTTCTTGTTCTGCTTTGCTCCCATGTGTGGCTTTTGCTCTACCCATTTAACTGTCTTTATCTTAATCAACAAGTTGTTGGTTTCACTGTTTGTTTTTTTTCTTTTCCCTCCTCCCCTACTGGGGGAAGAAAAGATGGGTGAATGAGCCACAGCTCTAATTGCCTGCTGGGGTTAAACCAGGACAAGAATTTAGGAAGAGATTGCTCTTGTGGTGGCAATAGTGTGGAAAGAGGTTAGCACAGTTGAAGAAATGAGAACGAAAGGGAGGTGGTGTGAAAAGTGCTGTAGACCTATATCTTGTAACCTACTTTTTCAGCCTTCACTTACAGACACAGCATAGTTCCCCTTATGCTAAATCTTAAGGAAAGCAGAAGGTGGCCACTAAATTCAGAAATGTGACTTCCTGCAATTGAACAAAATTTCCTACTTGTGTTCTACTAGTAACTTTGCTGACACTAATTCTTCTCAGGTAAATACTGAAGTGGTGGGGTGTCATTTTTCAGAGTCAGCCGCTGTGAAGTTGAGGAGTAGTGACTGGAGGGGTAAAAGTGGCTATTGTCAATCTAAATGTTATTAGAGAGTCTAAAATTAATAGTGATCTAGTGACAAGGAGCTCTGTAGTAATTTCTTACCTGTTTACACCTCTGCTTTAACTCCTGTATAAACATGGTCAGTTACAATATACTGCTTTGCTATCTCACAAACAGTATATTATAGAGTATATAAAACAGTATATAAAAATATGAGGCATATTTTTTTTCGAAAAAAAAGTGCCAACTACTTAACTTTTCTTGCCAGATTACCAATATGGTGTGATGTTGGTTTTTTTTTTAAACTTAATTTATACTGTAAACAAAAATTTAAGTCCGTTGTTGTCAGCACTTCCATCTCAGAAAAAGCGAAACAGAAAAGGAATGTGGTGTGGTGATTAGTGACTGTAATTAACTCCATGCAGGTTGTGGCTTTGTGCCCCAGTGATTTGTCTGTCATTATTCTGGATAAGAAGAATAAGAACATATGTCTTCATAAAAAAAGTAACTTTTTTTTTTCAGTAACTTTTAATGCTTAATGTGTAACTTGCAGTTTGTTCTGTTGAATTAACCATAATACTTATCTGTAAGATCTCAATTAGCTTTATTTAAAATTATTAATTCAATAGAAACGGGGGAATAAAATGATCGTAAAAAAAGAAATAACTGTGCAATTAAATGTTTCAGACTAGTTTTGGAGGTGGAGATGCTGCCTTCTTCAGTAATTTTTATGTGGCCTTTTTTTAGCACCAGTTTCCACAAATAAATTATATAAATAAGTGATATGATACCATTTGAAAGCTATGACCTGTTAACGCTGAATACTGGTTGGTTTTTTTATCAAGTGTGAAGACTTCAAAGTGTGCTTGAATAAATAGTGTAGATCACCTTATTTTTGTACTAAATATACTATAACTTCTATTTCCAGACACTATTAAAATTTTATATTTACTGTAAATTACATAAAATACATAGTATATCCTTGATATGGCATTATTAACTGGATGTTGCTGGATGTTTCAGACTTCTTCCTATTACGCTGTGAGGAAAAAGCTGATGAAGAGCCCACTGTAACCAAAATAATTAGTCTGGACAACTCCATAAAAAACTTGTTTACATGTTACTAATGCAAGGCATTGCACCACAGCAGAATTTATATTTTAAGAACATATGTTAACTTCTGTTAATTATATGTTAATTGGGAGGAAGAGAAAGGCTGATGAGTGAATTAATCATTCTTCATAATTAGGGGGACTTAGCTAGGTGGTTAAGTTACCTTACAATGATGTCTCAGGTGGGTTCAGGAGACTCCTTTCTTTTCAGTAGTAGAGAAACGTAGGTAAACTATCTAGCTGGAGAAGGGTTATAAAATGAGTAGTTCACATTCTTTCTTCCAAATTTCCTTATAAGCTACACGCTATGTCAGATTTGTGACCGCTTCAATGAGCATCTTAACATGTCTGATGTAGGTACAACTACTATTACAGAATACTTGAAATTCTGTGACACACATCTTAAAATAAAGGACTTAATGTTTGTTTTTGGTGAATGGTGGCTGAAGGAAAATGTTTCAAAGTTATTTATTTCCTATTACATTGAAACAAAATGTTATGATTGAAACAACATATTGAAGGAAAGCTTCCCTTGGAAAAAAGAACACTTTTTTTCAAACATTAGAGGATATTTGTCTGTACTGAAGTAAGTGTATATTCTGTATACTTATGCTTAACCTAAAACCATAACCTGGTGTACTGTGGTACAGTGTACTTGTGTTTTCTCTCTCTCCTGTTCAGGTGGGCAGTTAAAGGGTGACTGGGTGAGGGTCTTGCTATGTGGTGGTCAACGCACCACAGACAAAAATAGAAATAAAAACTTTTAGCTTGATTGAAGCCTATTACAGTGAACATACTGTAGCTGATATTTATCAGAAGATATGTGTGTGTTGTCTTTTTAGTATAGCCATCTCTCTTAAACTGAATATGACTGAATATGCTTTTGAAATCACGTCTTCATATAGGATTGGTCAATGTTTTTAGTAGTTGAACAAATGCACAAATATATTATACAACTGTAGATTCAATATGATAATTCTAAGCGTTTTTTTTTTAGTACACTCAGAATTTTATAAGATACCTTTTTCTCTATAGTGTAACAAAACTTTTTTTTCATTGTCCTTCCCCTTTGCCTCCAGACATCTGCTGTTAGTAAATTCTACCATGCCTTGCTAAGATTTTGCAAATACATTTTGAGCATTTTTGGCTCCCCTTATTTCTGCTTGTCCGTTAGGAACACCATTCAAATTCTTTGAATCATCTTCATGGTAGAAAAATATTCAAGCTTCAATACCCACTTCCCACATTTGAACAAAATGAGCTTGTTACTAATGCTGTTATCAGAAAAATGTCCAGCAGTACTGGTAAACTTTGAAATATGTAAAGTCTGTTTCTAAAATTCCTTTTCTTCTCATTGCCTTATAAGTTGTTGATTTGAGTAAGCCCAACAAAGTGCTGCACATAAACCAGGGTGTTTAAAAGCGATGTTCCAAAAGTTAGCATTCAGGCTGTAGTTTAATCGCTTCAAGAATCTGTCTCATCTCAGAACTCATCTTCTAGGGACTCTCAATAAAAATTAGACCACTTAGTTTCCTAATACAGGAGCCTGTAAATATATATGCCTCCAAGTGAATTTGGTTAAGTAGCACCACTTAGAGGGAAAATCACCTAATTTGCTATACAACATTGACCTTTTTAAAAATAATTTGTTAACATAAATTTAACATAGTTTTACAGTGCTAAGTGATTATACAATCAATACAGCTTGCCATGTGCCATAATTAATGCATATTTTACATTTCTGTCAGGATGAGAATATAGTATGAACTATGCTGAGCTCTGCTTGGCCCTGTTTAATACACTGGTAGGTCATAATACAGTTCGGATCAACTTCAGGGGCATTGCATGCTAACGGAGTTAATGAAGATCAGGACAACTTAGAGCAAATGCTATGAACCCCTGAAACACAAAGTCATTTATCTTGATTTTGCTAAGGGGATTCTTTATAAAGTTGCAACTGATAAGCTTGGTCAATAGTAAGCTTGGAGAAATCTTATTATGTAGTATGTGCACAAGTTGTTCAGATAATGGACACTAGGCTATTGACATGTTGCTAGGTTCCTTGTGAATAATGATGATCAAGAGGGAAGAGTTGTGAGTGAGGAAAAATATCACAGAATTGTAGGCAATAGAAGAGACCTTAAGAAATCATCTAGTACAGCCCCCCTGCCAAAGCAAGTTCACCTAGAACAGGTTGCACAGGAACACATCCAGGCAGGTCTTGAATATCTCCAGAGAAGACTCCACAATCTCTCTGTGCAGTCTGCTCTGTTGCCCTCAAAGAAAAGTTTTGCCTCTTGTTGAGATAGAACTTCCTGTGTTCCAGCTTGTGTCTGTTGCCCCTTGTCCTACCACCAGGCACTACTGAAAAAAAGTCTGACCATATTCTCTTGACAACTGCCCTTTAGACACTTATAAGCATTGATGAAATCCCGTCTTAGTCTTCTCCAGGCTAAACAGACCCAGGTCTCCTTGTCTTTTCTCATAAGAGATGTAAATGGAAAAGTTTATATGCACAGACTCTGATATGAAGGTTTACAAATGCAACATTCACTAGGAAGTTCAACAGTTTATATCCGTAACATGATAAATGAGGCTTTTTATGATAGGAATGTCCTTTATAATGTATTGGTTGCCAGTGGGGCTGAGGTTCCTCTGGGACAGGCTTATGAAGATGGAGCTTTAATCACATAACCGAATATCAGTGCTTTGTGGAGAAAATATTACAACGTTGATATAAGGTGGAAATAATTGTTCATTAAACATATTTTTAAATATATTGCTTAGTAAAACAATATGATATATGTTGTAATTTTAAGGTAATAAAATCTCAATTTACTAAATATGAAGTTGTAAATGAACTTATTTGTATTATCTTAATCATATTATCTTATTATCATATACCTTCAATCATATTATATTATCTTCAATCAAAAAAAAAATCAGTTGAGGGAAAATATATTAAAACATTATTATGTTAGCTGGAGAAAAAAAGATACCAAATTCATCTCTATTCTGCATGCGCTAAAATTTTTGCTATTTAAAATCCATTGAACATAAAGGACCCGAAGAAAATATTAGCTTTCTATTTTACTTTTTTTTTTCTTCCATGCAAAAAGTACTCAGCCAAATCAGACGCCCGTTCTTTCGAAAAAATTTTCCTGTTCAATTTACCTTGATAAGGATTAATATGAGATACATCAAAGTATCTATATAATAATCAATACTTTTCTATAACTTCTGAACTTTCCCAAAAAGTCATAGAGGAGAATTCTCATTTCAAATTTAAAGACTGTATACTGTGCTTCTCTTGATCTTATGCCAATTTAAAGTCACAGTTTTTTAAGTACCAAAGGGCAAGTATATACATTGAAATCAATTTCAGGAAAATCTACTTATATCTTGTTTAGGCTAATTTGATGTCATGAAGAGTTGAAGATGAAAGGACCTAAACGAGAAAATTCAGTGTTATTGCTGAAACTGACAGGGCACCATGTTCAATTTTTAACATTTTCTTGCTCTTATATCTAACATGATATGTTTGGTTTCATTGTGGAAGACATTATAATTCATATGTTTACTGAGTAGCCAAATAATGCAATTTATCAGAATCCTGCTGTTATGCTTACACGAACATAAAATGACTTAACTCCTGTCAAGTGTATTAACAGTTTATGTGTTTAGTGTATTATGGGTTTATGTGAGTCAACCCTATGTCTCATTTATTGGACTATCTCTTAAGTATATAGGTTTAGCTACAATAAATTAATGCATTTTCTATGCACTGTTTAAACACCTTGATGTCCTAGCTTAGCTATGTGAAAGGCTTCAATGTCCAAGTCAAAGCCAGTAAGTCTTCACTGGCTGTAGAAACAATAGATAGTCATGTCATTCTGAAGTATGTGGTTAAGACAGGTATGATGAATTGTCCTCTTAAGGAACTTGTATATTTCCGGGGGTATTTATGTTTTTCTCTAATTCTGCTGACAACATAAAGAGCCCATAGTGATTAGCTTATTCTTTTTTTTTTTAATAGCCTAGCTATCTAATTTGTTATGATGAATACTGTATATTCAATGGTAACCACATGAGTCATCCAGAGTTTTGAAAAACTATAACGTGTTTAAAATAATTTCTTATACTGTTTTATTTTATGAAACACTTATCTTTTTCCTAAGAAAGAATGTCTTATCTGAACTGAAACAATTTAAAAAAGTAAATATATGTAGAAATAGTGTCTTGTTATGTTGTTTTGCACAGTATATACAGCACAATTTCTCTACAGTAAATTTTTCTACAGTATTAATTAATAACAGTAAATTTCTCTACAGTATTAATTAATCTTTTTACTTCAGTACCCACAGAAAAACATCGTCAGCTCCTTTTTTTTTTCAGCCAATGGATGTGATGATGTAAACTTACTTTCTTATACTCAGTGGCTAAATACTTTGTCATTTAATACTGTCTTGGAACTCCTTGGTGGGAATAATTTCCCCAACAAAGATTCCCCAAAGAATGGATGTCTTTTTACAGCGGGGTAAATCTACAGTATTATTCTGTAGCATTTTTATAATTTGTGTCTGTTCTCTTTAAGGGTAGTGTGGCCAATGCAGCACCACCTGAAAATAAAAGGCCAGTCTCAAAGGTCAGCTACTGCACACTTTGTTCTTACTGTTTGGGCATAAAGAAGGCTAAATAATTAGACTATTTTCATCTACCTTCCCTGAGGAGTTTCTAAGACAGTGGAATCTTTATTCTGCTTTTTCTATTGCATTTCTGGCTGCTAATTATCTTGATATCCTTTGTGACATTAAGCAAGTATCTTAAGATGATCTTCCCATTTTTGTTTCTATATGGCAAAAAAATATATATAGTTTATAAAAACATTAATAAATTATTTTATTTGTCCATCTATGTGACTCCAAGTCATATTAGTGGAATATTTCCAGATCAATGACAAGATAATACCATCTAAATCTAAGAAGGTCCAAATTTGGATAGGTGTTAATATTTTTGATACATTCAGATGCCACCAGTAAAATCAAAGAGATGTGTAAATAGGATTATTTTGATTAACACAATTCTTTTTTGTCCTCTTAATCATTGTGAGTTCTCCAAGAGAGAGAGCTGTTTTCTAATAAGTAAAATAAAAAGTCATACACATCATAACATTACAGAAATATGACATTTATATTTATTTTAGAATTCTTGAGGTACCAACATATAAAAATCTGTAATAAAAAAGATCTAAAATTCATTAAAAAGAGGGAAACTCATAAAGAAAAAAAGTTATTATGAAGATGTCTGTTTATGGTTAGAATTTGATCTTTGATAGCCATATATCAACCTGGAAAACATGGAAATACTCTAATTTCCCTCAAAAACACATTTCAGGTCAGATTTGAATTATAATTTTAGTTGCAGTGGGAAATCTCCATTTGTTATAAATTTATAAGAAGATTACCATTACTAAATGAGTGATGGTGTCAACTTAGATGATGCTTACTGATTTACCATCTTCATTATTGCCTTGATATCTATAGAAATTGAACATCTTTTCCAACAAAGTGAAGATGTTATTGAGATAACGTATGAAAGCCTATACTTTATAAAGTATCATAATCCAGAAATACAAGAAAGTCTGTTATTTTCAACTCCTATTTCTGCTTATAACTATACTGATAAATTAGAATATGAGAATAAATTTTCATTTTTCTATTTAACTGGGGACTGACAAGAATAAAATATTTGAATAATTACAATATTAAAAATAGTGATTTGAACTTAATTCTGAAGATCAGATTTTCAATGGTCTAAAATGCACTAGTTCATATCTAAGCACTAATCTGATTAGCTGTATTTCCACTTCATTTTATTTATTCTTTTTGCTTTATTTTTCTGTAACAAATTTATTCATTTGCTATCATCCCTTTACCACTTCTAATAGTCAAACAATGCAAGCATAGAGTAGGAAGGTCAGGTAAATTCGTATGTCAGTGTAGATTAACACTCATATCTGATGTATTTACTTAGCATAGGGGAGTGTCTACTACACTAAACACCAGGAGTTTTTATTATTGTGACTACTATATCAAACTTTGAAAGAAGTATGTTTCAACTTACTTTGTCAAACTGATGTGAAAATGTTTGAGAAAAAGATATCTTCAGCCTGCAGATAAATAAGTGCATGAAGGCAATTAAAAAAACCAATCATCCTTTTTCAGGGTATGCAGCAACTGAAATCAAATCATCACTTTTATTACATTAATCTAAGGTTGAATTTAACTTTGTCTTCTGAATACCTGGCATATTAAAATAAAATAAATACATTATGCAGAGAAAAGAACTCTTTACAGTTTTGTTTGTTGTGCAGCACTGTGGTACAAAAGTGTCAGACAGGAGAGAAAAGCTGCTCCAGATGAGCAGGCTGTTACAGCACATAGAGAAATTCAGAAGTTATTACATTTCCCTAGATTTAGCTGAAACTAATAAAAGGATTGGTACACAAAGCCACATTGGACTGACAGGAGCTCATATAAGGTTAATATTGAGAGGACAGTGATATACATAAATTTCTATGTGCTGAGCCTGCAGGTTACAGAGATATTTGCTTAAATGCTCCTTGAAAGATTGAGCAAAGACTGAAATTTCCTATGTTCCTTCTGACTTCTGTGATGATAGTGAATACCTTCTAGACTCACATATACTATTTACACAAAACCGACTTAATCACATGTACATTGATGGACCATCAAGATCCCACTCATTTTCCTAATTTTTAGTGAGTTTGGGTTTTTTTGCAAGAGTTCAATGGCATCATAGGAGTTTAGTTTGTAAGAAAAGTAAAATTATGTACCAAACAGATTGGTTGTGAAAGTTTCCAAATGAGCAATATCACTATTGTGCGTAGCCTGTGGACTCCAGAGAAATTTATGAGTATCTAGCTGTCTTGCTTCTGCATTTGTAGTACTTCATATGAGAGTAGATTGCTTTCACACAGCCAGCTCTACAAGAGGTCGTGAACTACAGCAGGGCTTTTACAACAAAGTCATGAATTGTCTTGATGAACACTTAAAAAATTGTACAAAGTGCTCCTTATGGAAAGCATGAGTTTTAAAAAAAATAATTCACCCAATCCACCAGAAATACAGCAATCTATTTAGGGAACCCATACTTTTATTTAATTGATTATGAAATGGCTTTAAAAAGTATGTTTGCAAATATGTGCACTAGAACATCCATTTTTTGCTGTAATAATAAAATATAGTTTGACACAGATATCTATTGTTATCTCTAAAAATTCACCTTGAATAAATCATATTAAATAGTAATAGCATGGGACTAGAATTCACTGTATGGCAATGGTAAGAAAAAGAGGATGTCAAGAATTTTTACTTATAGGCCTATATAGTAGGCCTATAAGTAGACACAGAGGATACATCTTATGGCTCATCACTAGCCTCAGACCACAGAAAGATACAGGAAAGTAAATGCTTAACAGCTTTGTATCAGCAGACATTTTGTACAATTTGAGTGTGCCCTGCCTTTCCTACTGTTAAAGGTTTTCTCTCTTGCTATGGTCATGCCAGGAAATTTTAAAAAATTGTGGTCATTTTTGGGGTCCCAACAGCACTCAGAACAAATATGTATAACTTGTTACTGTATAAATAAGCTCTTCATCTTCAATTTTGTATCTAAAACCAGGAAAGCTCCGTTATTACAGTGTGCTGGGAGCAGTGTCTGGCTCACACCTAGCCATCGCCAGGGACAGGCATGGACTCACAAAATGGTAGAATAACTTTCTTTGGAGAGGACCCCTGAGGTTGCCTTGCCCACCCCACTGCTCAGAGCAGGGACAATTTAGTTAGTGTGGTCTAAGAACATGCAAGTATGGATGTCAACAACTCAGCACTTCAAACTGTTGCAGCACAGCATTTGTACCCATCCCCTCCACCCTGTTTATTGGAGTTATAGTACATAGTCCCATGGGAAATGTTCTGGCTGGACTTGACACATACCTGTAAAACTTCAGATGTTGATACCAATGTCATCCATATCATAGAGTAGAAGATCTCTGTTTCCAGAGAAACCAGACAGCAGTTTTCAAAAGCACTAATTTCAGAAGCACTATATATCCTCTCTCTCTCTCTTCACTCACTCTAATAGGCATTCTGTCTTCTGACAGAAAAACTGTAGAGCTGGGCTCTTATCCCTTAGCTAGGGTAGTCAGAACATGCAGCAGGAGGGGCAGATATGATCTCCAGAACTTTATTAACAATTATTTCTGGTCTGGAATCATTATTTGATAATGGTTTCAATTAAAACGTGTAAAATGAAAACTGAGTAATATTATCAAGATTTTTTTGTAGATTCTAAGGCACTCCTATTATTTTGTAGCCAGCACAGAGCTTAAAATTGCTGTCCTCTGATTTATTGCAGGATGACATATAGAGCTGAAATAGCTTAATAATATGTCAGTACCATCAACTCTCCCAATTACATCTCAGATGTGCATGAAGGATAAATAAACCAGCAATCTCACTCCATTTTGCAAAGATAAATAAAATGTCTGATTTATTAAAGGTACATAAAAATAGAGGTATTATTACATGGCTTGAACATAGGCAACAGGCTAACATTTCCTGACTTTTAATCAAGATCAGATAATGGATCTGTGAAAATACTGCAATAATCTATGAAGAAAATAGCACACATAACAGCTCATGGTTACTTGGGGTCCCTTTGAGAATCACTTGGTACATGTCAAAGACTAAATGCTAGCATAAATAGCACGATAACTGTATGGTACTTGGAGGCTAAGAAGCTTAAGAGCTTCAAAGATGGAAAAGAAGCCATTTTACTTGTAGCTAAACTGTGGAATTGCAAAAGGGTTATTCTGTCCTCACTTTCTCCTGCCATGGCAGGTTTTGCTTACCACATTTGTGTGCTTCCATGTAACGTCCTCAACACTAGCCATTGAAAATATGCTCCTCTGACAGAGACTTTTTATTTGCTTTTCACACTCTTCCATCTGCAGAGCACAGACCTTTACTAGCTCAGCTCAATCTGCAATTTTGTTAGTGATAACATTCAAAAAAATAAATTAAAACTGTAAATACATCACTAAAAAAAGTATGAGAATGAATAAGAATGTCCTCCATTTTTGTACTTGGAGCAAACCCAAATAATATGTGGGCTCACCGTATTCCTTCTATACCTTCAGAACAACTATTCCCTCCTTAGTAAAATTCAGACTTTATTATTAGAGTATACGTCTTTTGGTAATGAATACAATGCTTCTTTATATCAATGTTTAGTTAAGACAACTCTGAACTTACCAACATACTGTATTTTTCCATGTAGTAAAGTAAGAAAAATAAATCCATCCATTCTGACTTTCAAACCTTAGCTGACAACACTAAGCTCAACCTCCTTCAGCAACATAGTCCAATATGTGATATTAGGAGAATAAATGACAAGATAAAGTTATTGTATCAAATGGATCAATAGGGCTTTAATATTTAATTTCATTTGACCTTGTTTCTTAGTTGCAAAATAAAGTCTAGGTAATATTTAAAGTCTTCAATGAATATTTACCACTCACTATCTATTGTCAAGTCTGAGAATATTCAGTTTAAAAATCATTTATTGTAAAGTGAAATTATTTATTCTTCGGAGAGTTATAATTTATGTACTAAGTTTCTCCTTTTCAAACATTTTCACCAACAAAGCATAAATATGTGAAATTCACAAACATTGATAAATGTTAGCTTTCTTATATTATTCATAAAGTCAAAGATTTATTACAAAAGAATGTGTTTACTTCAGTTAGCATATTCAGCATATTTTTACTATGCTTGCAATTATTCTTATGTGGTAGATGTTATCAGTGGGTATAAAGTATAGTCGCACAAGAAAATTAGAATACATCGTGAAAGAGTAGATAGCTAATAGTATTAGAACTTTTAGTAGCAATATTAGCATGTAAATATATTTACATAACTAAATAACTTGACTGCATTACCAAATCATCTAACCAACATATTTGATTTGAAACTGCAAAAGCAGTCTCAGGAATCTGGAGTCCACTAGTTTCCTAATCATCTGCTCATTCTACTGAACTACAAAATTGTGCTCCCTGTTTTTTATGTAGCTTCATGACTATATTATTCACTGTCCTTGTCTAATATCTAGCTTAATGTTTAGGGTCTTTGCCTGGCATGAACTAGCTATGGTAAAATTATGTTTCCTGAAGTTGAGCTGAATGTAGAAATGTTGCTCTAATTCCTTGGCAAATGCTCAAAAGAGAAAAGGGAAAGGCTTTAACATTGTAATGATAGAAATCCCATAATGGATTCAAATGGAATTTAAGTGTCTTCTTGACTACTTCTGAGCAGCTGAAAATTCTAAGCTCCAGCCCAAACAGAAGTTTTGAACTCCTAAGTTCAAATACTAGTTTCTGTGGATGTGCAAGAGCGTGTCCATCCATAGAGTGTTGAGTTTGCCACCCAAAATGAAGTTTAGCATCTCAAAACTCAGCAGCTCTGGGCAACACAGTCTGAAAAGCTGTCTTGAGCTTAAGCATTTGCTTTCCAACTGATGCTACGTTATAAGCTACAGCCAGAGGACTAATTAAGTCAGTGACCAATGAATGTATTAGATAGTCATAGAAGATAAAAAATCTTCAACACTAAAAACTTGCTTTCAAAATAGCAAAAAGTAATTGATAGAAACTTCAAGAAGAAAGGATCTGTGTAAAAATTTCTGCCATGGTTCATGTAAAAGAGAGATTTTAAATATAGATCTATACAATCTCAGATGGCAGCTATAATCCTGAGTTAATGCCATGGGGACAGCAACTGAAAACAAGGCATTTGGAAAGTATCTGTTCTTTGTGAATTCCCATCCCTCTCCTCACTTCCAATAGGTTACATTAGTATTCTTGTATTTATTTGTATAGCTTCTATATCTGTCTGATTTCCCAACGTGTTACACTGATGGTCTAACTACATCCTAGCACTGCATATTCTACTATCAGAAAGACACCTGAAAGTGAGAGCTTGCACCATTATAACTCTTAAGTCATTTTATGACCTAGCTCTTAATCTCTTTGTGCTTAAATCCCCCATCTGTGAAACAGATAACTGTGTGTGACAACCTCATA
>JAOXNG010000012.1:78270360-78281436 GCA_028566535.1 Scolopax minor
AGGCAGAATGTAGTGCTGCTTCTTGGGTTTCATCATGTCTCTTCTCCCTATACTTTAAATTTACTGACATCTTCTGGAGAAGGCAGGCACAAGAGCTGTTCCACCCCTACAGACTTGCTATCAGAAGAAGGGATGTGCCCTTTACCATCTCAGTGAATATGACTTCACCCAGGTTTCAGATGTATTAGGGAGCCTTAGAAAAAAATTCTCCTTTAAGTTTCAGCTCTCTCCAGGGCTTTTTGGAAGCATGGTAGTTAACCTGCTGTTCCAAACTGTGCTGAAGCTGAGAAAATGGTTAGATGGGGGACAAAAGCTAAAAATAAAATTTGTGAATTTTTTTGTGGTACTCAGGTAATCCTCTGTGTTTTAGGACTAGTTCCACTAGACCCATTAAAAATGTAATGGAAGAACATTTATTGTGTATAAAGTTAGAATAACTGAGATTTTTGTTGATGCACCCACTGGTAACAATAGTGCTGGTTTGTCACAGTTAATTTATGTTTTACAGACTTGATTTCCATGTCCCCTTGGCTGGTTTCCAACATACATAGAGACCTCAGCAACATGTTTCCATTAACACAAAATGATTTTTTAGAGTGTTTGAAGGCCAACAAATTTTAAAAGTTAATAAAATATTGTGATGTTGGTATGCATCTATACATCTAGAAGTAAGTAATATCTGCCTCTCTGTGGACCAAGTTGCTTAAGGAAAACCTAGTAACAGAACTGATTTAAGACACAATTTTCATTTTTCTAGGATAATTTGCAATTTGTGGGGAAATGAAATTATTTAGATTAAAAAATACAGTGTGATGTACTAGACAAAATTACTTTGTGACTACAGAGTATGTATTACAATAGTAAACTTTATTTTGTAAGAAAAAAAACTCTTTACATTACTCTCCTAGCAAATAAGGCTGTTGACTTAGTGTGAATATTTTCAATTATGATTGTTTATAAGGAAAAAATATCACATTTATGTTGGTAGTCTTTTAATTATAACAAATTATACTGAATAATTACTAAAACTTTGCAAATAATACATGGTTTTGTATTGTAGCTATGGCTTTGGCAATATTTTTTTTTTATATGCAGATTTACCTTCCTTTGAAACATTACTTCAAGCATATGTAAAAGCAGTTCTTATATGAAATTCATGGTTTTATTTACTTCCAGCTCTTCAGTGATCAAAGGTTTACATATTTTTGGTATAAGCTCACAGTTGGGATTTTATCTTCACATAATAGTGTCAAATACATAGCTCCAGGAATAAGAATTTTATAGTTGTAACAAAACCTCAAATTAGTTTCTTAGTCCTTGGAATTTGATGTTATATTTAACAAGGGCACAAGATGCGGGTGTGTATTCAAGCTCTTTTTACATTGTTCTGTTGGTTCAGAACAGAATAAAATATTTCTAAATGAGTGGAGTTATAGTTAATTATCTTGATAATTCTGCCTCTCATGGATTGTTGATATCCAGATAAATTGTCTCTACACTAAAGCTAAGCCTGGCCTACTGTAGAATGGGCCAGTGTCCTATTGTTCTTAACACTGGTGTGAGAAGACATTAAGGTGCTTTGAGACACTCCACTCCATTCCATGAAGACAGGTTTTTAGTTTATTGTCCTCTCCTAGATGTGCCTAAATTATCACTTTCTTGTTATTTTTACTAGTACCTGAAGATGTACTCCCTGTAAAGTCTAGTGTCTGTGAGCTTATCTTTCTTTTCCTTGTATTTCTTGACTCTTTCTGTTCTGGGCATGCCAGAAACTGATACATACTGGGGAAGATGGTAATATGGCTAATAAATTAGCAAGAAATCTAAAGCCCAGCATTAAGAAGGCAGTGTGGCAAGTAAACAACCCCTTGCAACACAGAAGTTATTATTCAGATAAAGGTTTTGATACTGCTTTGTGGCTGGAGATAGGATAAATAGCTTAATCTCTGAATGATGGTCAAGCGTAGAGCTGGAGTTGCAGGATTCATGCAGTGATGTCTTCGAGTAACTGCAAAATACTTCTATAGGGAGTTGGAACTAGAAAGTGTGTCTTATGCTTCTTGCTGGCATCTTCTAAGTCAGCTTCTGAACCATGGGAGTTGTGTTTATCCTGTAGTGCTCTGTCTTGCTTCTGGTCTAAAGTGTTGCCAGTCTAGTGATGGGTCTCATGTGGAAGGTTTTTCATTACTCCATCAGGGATTTCAATTTCCTATCAAGACCCTGACACCCAACTGTTGGGGATTGGGCAACAGGCTCTGGAAGACATCCAAGTCCGTGATGCCTAGATCAGCTTATGCCAACGTGTACATTCTGCCCCCCTGCCCCCAGCACTCTTTTCCCAAGCATATTTCTGCATTCTGCTGCTTCTGATGCATGTGATCTTGTGGTGAACTGACTTACTGAAATGATCTATATGAAAACTTTTATTTTTTTCTGAAGTATGGTAAATTTACCTTCAGTAGGAACTGTCCTAACACATGGAGTGAAGTGTATAGAACGAATCTGTAAAAGAAACATCAGTGGTAACAATAAAAGGATGCGAACAATAGGGAGTACGAAAAATACAGTTTCATAAAGAAAGCATGGTTAATACATTATATATTTTGTTTTGTAAGTACACATTATTTTGTAGACAGTAGCCCCTTATTCAGTGAGAACACCCTTCTCCTGTGGTAATTACTATCCTAAGGAGGAGGCTTGAGTATAATAGGAATTCTGTAAATAAGGTGAAACTACTGCATGCAGGAGTGAATGTTCTCATTTATTATTCCTTTAATGAATAGCATTCTCTCATCAATAATTCAGTTTTACAAATCATTATTATATTGTAAATTATTAATTTGCATAAATTATTCTTTGTATGTAATGTGTAAGTTTGAAGGTGTAATAGAATTTTATACTTTTCACTAGATGACAGAAGACATTCTGCTCGTTATTCATTCATTTGGAAAGACTGCAGTTCTTAATTTTTTATTTTGTTTTATATAACTTAAGCTTTGACCTAAGAGTTATTTTGTTGTGTGGCACTTTACATCAGTGAATAGCAGAAATTCTAGGAGAAACAGTTTTCTGTATATTGGAGGGGAAAAATAACAGGTCATTAAATATGTATATGTCTTTATATATATATATATTTGTAGAGACTAAAATTCTGTTGTGCTGGTTTTGCTGCGTTTGATCACCAACCAACACACCCTTTCCTTCCCAACCCAAACCCTAAATACTGTAAAAACAAAACACAACTCCAGAACAACAATAAAATAACAACAACAAAATAACAACCCTTGTGCTAAGTTTATTCCCACATAGATAAATCACATTGATATCACAGGTAATATTGTTAATCTGGTTGGAGGCAGGTGGTATACAAATATAGTTAGCATTTTTAGGAGAACTAAGGAGACTGTTTTCCTTTTCTGCTAAAACTTGTCAGGTAATATCCCTAGGATAATTTGTCAACATTAAGGTCTTTCCCACTATTATCTGCACTCTCACATAATGCCAGATAATTTAAGGTTTAAGTGTAAGACTCTTTGGTTTCTAATGGATCTGTGTTTTCTGTGACTTAGCTGGCCAGCGCCATCTTTCAGAATGTTATTTTGTGTTAATTTAATCCATGTATTTGTTTCATCATTATATTTTTAAGAGCTGTTTTAATGCATCTGCCAAAAAAGAAAAATCTCAGGCAAAATTGTTCTGCTCGTGGATGTTATCTTTGTCTTTACTGTTAGTAGTCAGTGCAGTCTGGGACACCTTTTTCTCCTTGTTGAGTAGCAGAAGGCAAAACATTTTGCATAGTTATTTACATTTATCTATTTTACAAAAACTCTTTTAGAGTATTTAAAAATGATATAAAGTAATATTGATGGTAACCTAGCATTCTGACGAAAGCATGTATGTGGTCCTTGTGAGTTATGAATAAATAGTTTCTTCAGGTAATTAATTTGTCATGTTCATTTTACTCTTCTGTATGTTTTTTTAATTCCTCTGTATGCTCTTTGCCCTAGTAAGTGCAATAACAATATTAACTTGGACAAAGGAAAGTTGTAAAAAAAACTTGTAAAAAGACTGATTCCAATTGTCTGTGCATCATTCAGTTTCCACGCAGTATCCCATTGCAGTTCTTGTAACTGTAGACTGCAGCAAGTCTTAATAGATAAGAGAGAAATATAGCCTATATCACACTGGAAGAGTCCACTATTTTTTTGTTCTTGTACATAGGAAGAAATGCAACAAGACCATATTTCTCCATAAAATTCAGAAACCTTCAGAAAAAAGCCTTTCTGAAGATTCAGGTAAGAAAGAGAAGTATTTAAAAAAAATAAAAATATTGCTCTAATTAGAGATAGGCAGAAAATGTGAACTTCATCCTTAGTTTGTAACTGTTGCTCTCAGGGTGATTTGCTTTCTCACAACCCTTTTTCCCCATAGGTCATTTTTCTCTCTTTCCACACACAGGAAAATGGAAGGCCTGGCATAATTTTTTTTTTTTTTTTAATGTGTTGTCTGAGTATTCCTCAGTAAACAGTCTGTGTATATAGCACTTACATTTCTTATCAAATTAAAGAAATGTTCAGGCTAATGTATTTGGTATTCATTCTTGTCTTTAGATAGTGTAATGTTCCCTTTATTTAATCTTGAGATTCTCAGAAGTATTCTGGAAAGCTGTTTTCATATGTGGTTTGACTACACCATATAAAACTGTGAGAACCTAATCAAATTCACATTCACTTCAAGATAATGGTGTTCATCATTGAGTGTTCTGGCAGTATAATGCAGTATGCTTTTTTTTGAAGCTCATTGGATACCCAGGAAAGATCGGGAGATAGAACCCCAAATAAAAAAAATCTTCGTGGGTTTGGTTTTCTTTCAGTGTCCCTCAATTGGAACTACACCCCATCCCTCTCACCAGTCAGATGAGAACTGCTGTTTTTCTAGCAGTACCTCAAGGCCTATATCATCAGCTATCCATCTGAGCCCATTGGTCCATCAAAATTGGAAAATTAATTTTTTAAAAAAATATTATGATCTAAAGGGAAAGCCATCCATTAACCCTTTAGGTTTCCCATTAGGTTGATGCTGAGTTACTAAGGATTGTTTTAGCAATTTATTCATCAAACACGGTAACTGGAGAGGGAAGTCTGGATTGCAAAAGGACTGGTCTTGATGTGCATGTGTTAAACTCAGATCCAACATTAAATTTTGATACTTGGTGTCTTTTAAATATTTTGGTGTACTTTGGGTCAAGGCACATCTTTACCTAATTAAATAAATAGGTGAATCTTTTGTTTCTACAGTACACTCATTTAAGAGAACAGGAAACAACAAACAGCAGACTAAAAGAAGTATTTAGATAAAGTTGGTCCTGCTTTTTACAGAAAAAGACCCATCATTTGTGATTTGATGGAAAGCTGAAGTAGGCTAAAGATTCTGTCAAGAAATGACATAATACTTTAAGATCCATCTTTTCCATATATTTCTAGAATGCTAGACCCCATTCCATTCTGGTACTGAATGTGTTGTTTGTCAAGTGCAACATAAGGAGCAGCTGTCTAACATCAAACCCAAAATGGCAGCTTGAACACAAATCCATCCGATCTTCCTGTAGCAGAGCTCTTCGGTCACTGCGTACAGCCGTTCTTCCTTGGCAGCAAATGCAGCTTGCTGAACTCAGGTGTGTGTTTGGAGGGACAAGCAATCTGACTGTGTGGCCTATGAGTGAAGCATGAGGGTGGAAAATGGTGTTGTAATTTGAATTTAATAAACTTGATATTGGGAATGAAAATAATCCCTGTGTGGTTTAAGGGAAAGGTGTAAAATCTCTTGGTAAGAAGCTAGAAATCCCTTTAGATATTAGTCAGACTGTACTGTGGTGCCTAAAATGATGCCAGCCTGTAGGAGTCTTGGAAGTCATTCTTTAATTCATACTGTCTTGCAATAAAGAGAAATACTGTTTCAATGTCTTGCCATGCCAGTCAAGGCAGAACTATGTAGGGATATATAGGTAAAGATAAAGGAGTGAAGAACATATATACAGATACATGAAGCAGTATGTGTGGTCAAAATCTGTTCCTTTTAAATATGACTCGGAGCCTTTTGTTCTTGTCACACCCGAATGCTCTCCATAACAGAACTTGAACTGCAGTTCAGAAGTGTTTGACTCGCACAAGCTGTATAATTCAGCAGTTGCTCTTTTCTTTCTTGAACCCCTCTTTCAGTAGATTCTCACACTTTCAAAGCAAAATATCTTACAAAATGTCTTTAGATTTGATTATGTCAAACAAAGAAGACATCAGTTCTGCAAAAGGTAGAAGATGAATTTTGTTAGATATTGGATATATTTGTTGGCTTTAACTGAAGTCCACAGTTGTGATGGTTTAATGATGCAGACAAATCACAATAGGTATCTCCTACATAGATCCAGCTACTACACAATCTGTTTCTATTTAGTGATATTTTGTGTGACAGTAACCCATATGTCATGATAAATCAGAACTGTGACAATATCATACATAACCTATTTCTTCCAGTTTACATAGAATTTAAACCACTGTTTTTTCTGACCTTTCCCATGTTATGAATAGATGGAGTACTCCAGCCCTGATAACTTTAAAGAGATCTAGAAACATGCAAAAATGAAGATTCAAGAGGGAAATACCAAATGAAAAAAAAAAAAAAAGATGTTATTATACAATTCGATGTGCTGTGCGAATGTCCACATAATAAAGAGTTTCTCCACTTTTTGGAGATGATTCCTAAGGCACTATAACAAAAGGGAGAATTGTGATTCCTTGCATATGTAACTGTGCATTAAGAATATCTATATTTTTAATGAGCATAAAGGATAAAAGCCTGAGTTCACTATAAAAGGACTTTAGTAGTACACAGTTCTAATAATGCAAACAAGAAATTACATTCTCTGTAAAATTTGGTAATAATAGTTTAAAAAAATCATATGATAGGACTCACTCAAAAGGTCAAGGGCAACATTATAGTGTGAAATAAGTTCAGGGAAGACTTACTTAAACCCCACAATGTTAAAATACTATAATATTTTCTAATGGGTTTGGAAGCCTTTAATAGCCACTGATTCAGCCCAAGGATGAGTGTATTTGTTGAAAGGTTTCACTAATACTGTCAAGTATGAGTGCTCTGGGAAGAGAACAAGGTTTAGATGTATCAAGTCATCATTGTCTGACTATTTTTTTCTGAATATTTTTAAGTGAAAAGTCTCCTTAACTAGAAACAAATGGATTATATAAATCTATTCTGAAGCTGGAAGATTTACCTAAGGGCAAAAGGTCTGTAAAGCATTTGCTTTTACTTGAATGCCCTGTAGAGGCATAATTGGATATTTATGCGTGTAGCTATGTTGGTAATCACTACCATTGTTTTTAAAATGAAGTTTTTTAATGGCAAATAATATAGCTCAGAGTCCAAGGGAAGAATCTTTTCCTCAGTACAAACTGTAAAAAAGCTGGTAGTACTTAACACAGAAGTGACATTTACTAAGCCAGACAGAAGTGACATTTGCTAAACCAGACTTATATGCAATAATAGCATGTAACTGTGAAATTTGCCCATGAAAACACATTTGTTACCATAAATCTAGTATCTCTAAATACACAGTCTTCATATTTCCAAATACAAACAGTAATCAGAAAGTTGTAACAATAAGACACTGATGCCATGAAAGACGAAATCAGGCCTCAATAGTCGGGATGACTGTTAAGCAGGGATCCTTTACTGCAGCGCTGGAACCACAGGGGCTTGCTCCTCAAAATGGGCATGGCCCCTGCCGCATTTCCTTTGAACTTATACCATGAAGTATTACATATTCACAAAGCGCCTATACATATCCAGAATCTTTCCCCCAAAAGGATGGTCTTTATTCCAATAAGTCTCCACCTTTAACTCATCCCACAATGCTTCCTGATGGCTGGGGTCTCGGGGATGAAGGCCATATGTCTTCCTTGCTGTGCACTTTTCACAGATGATCAGTTCCTTCTTTGAATTCCTTATCTCCCAGCAAAGACTGTTTTACAGTTTCAACAAATTCTTTCTTGTTTAAGCATCCTAAACAATGGCGAGGGTTATAGATATACAGTCTAAACTAAACAATGGCCCTACTATTAACCCTTGAGTGTTCGTTCCCTCTATCATACATACGTATTCATATGGAGTCTTACTTAACATGTTCATCAGTTTCCAGTAATTCATGACCATATGCTACCTTCCTCTTGGAGCCCCCCACTGTTTGTCAGAGGTAAGATCACATTGTGCTGGTAACCTCATGGTTACTACCTACATGCCTGCCTTCCTGTCTTCTTACTTATGTAGCTCTGCAGGGGGGTAGGCCTCTGTGGTCAGCCAAGTTATATTTACTAACTCATACTTAATTAAGCAAACCTTCAAGCCATACTTAGCTTTATTCTTTAATTCACCATACACATTAATATGAATTGTACTTTGCACAGTATTTTAGCTGAAAATCAGATTTAACCCTGACTATATTTTATGAAAGCCTTTAGTTACCACAAGGCTTGTAGTTTCTACAAACTACAGTGCAGGCAGCCTTCTAAATCTGTTAAAACCCACCAGTTTTATCTGGGCACAGAGGTCTGTGAAGGATCAGAGAACGTTGTTTGGCATAACAAGCAAAAGTGGGCAAAATCTACAGCTGTTCATCAGAAAAAGTCAGCTTATAATTAACCCTCTCCGATTAACTATAAAACATTAATGAACTGCACAATGTATCACCCTCGTGCAAATGCCAGTCTAACTTCCCTAATGAATGCAAATCCTAATAATCCAATATGTGTCAGAATATAGTTATAGACTCATAATCCTCTCTCTCTTCCATTTGATTCTTTCTATTCAGATCCTAATTTATAGTAAATCTATTTGGAAGCTGCTGTGGCTCATACCATTTGTATCAAGGCTAAACTAGCAACAGGGCTAATATCTTCTAAGGAATTGGTGTAATCAAAACAAAATATTATGCTGATTTTGAAATGAAAAATTAATACATATTCACTTTCTCTGTTGTCAAACTATATGTAATGGCTTCTTCAGTAAAAAGAATGACTGGAAAAATGACCAGAAGCTTAGCTGTGTGCAGTCCTAAAGAGAGGATGGTCCTGAGCAAAGTGTACTTAGCAATTTCAGAACAGATGTATGAAAAGAAACCTGGTTTTATTGGTTGGCTTTGCACTGTTTTTAATGTGTAACATGTTGGACACAATAACAGTAAACATTTAAAAAATATCTAGGTTAGATAGGAGCTTTTTTCCCATTTTCAAAAGTGGCACAGGTCTCTAGGAGATTATCTCATCTACTTTCAGTAGGACTGGACTCTTAAGTTTCTATTCAAAAAGGGACTGGTCTAAGTCTGCCAGAGTTTACTAGAATTTACAATTTCTTTCTGGGAGAAATGTCAACATTTGAAGTTTATCTTCAGCCCAAATTTTTTGAAAAGATTAAAAAGTTATGCTTTTCATTTACTGCACTATTGCTGCAACAACTATTGCTACAACAAACTTTGGGGATTGCTGACAACTTGTATGTACGTAAAACTGCTGCACAACTCACTTTCCCCTCCGCCCCCAATAGAACCCAGAAATTAAAAAATAGATTTGGAAATTGCACTATTCACCATTCAAGCAAATTTTATTTTTTTTAAATGAAAATGAAATTAATCTTTTAAGTTTGTTCAGTGTGCAAATTCAGTTGTCCAAAGTAGCACATTACATGTTCATGTGGGTTTATGTTTGTTGAGCCTGCTGATCTTGAATTAAGTATATTGGTTCAGTTCGACAACAGGTCAACACCATATAGCTTCAGCTGAAGTTATATACATTGATTTTCTAAAAGAAAATGTTCTTTATTTTTTGCTGAAACCGATTATTTTCTGAAAAACTCTTGATTCAGTAGAAATTAAATGTTTTGTTAAAAAAATGTTTTAATGACAAATGTTTATTCAGTGCTAACAGTATAGATATTGCCAAAATTTAGGTGCTAGGCATAGTAAAATTGCAGCAGCACAATATCAGAGACTGATTTGGCCTGCGGAGAAGCAGAGCAAATTACTCCATGCTGAGTTGTGACTCAGCAGTGTAGGCATAGCCTGTCTTTTTAGTCTATATGTGAAAATATGCAAAATTACCTAAATATCCTGATCTACAACAGGTGTGATTTTAAGTCCAAATGCTGTGTTTGCATTTGATTATGTTGCAATTCACGTGCCCCATTGCTCCACATTTTGTCCTGGTGAAATACTTGCATCTCTTCTAAATATTTCTAGGAGTGAGATTTCCCTGACACACCTCACTTCAGTAAAATGGGACCTGTTAATATTTTCTTACTTCATAGAGGGTTTTAATGACAATCCGTGCACATTTGGTCAGCAGCGCTGCAGTACTATATTAATTAAAAACAAATAAGGAACGGCAGATTTACATTTTGGCGACTTTATTTACCAAGGTCAAAATTTGCAACCATCTAATTGCTTCAACAAATATTTACAATTCATATAAAGCGTGTATTTTTGGTTGGAAATAACCAGCAGAACAGTTATTAGGTACTATGTCTCTTACTCTCAGGATATAGATTTTATTCTCTTATAATCTAGACTTTGAAGTAAATCCAAAACAAGTACTTCATGATAAGTGATTACTTAAAGAGCAAACTCATGTTACTGTTTAATATTTCCGTGTCAAAAAATGAGCTGCTCTGTCCAAACCACTATTTTAAAAGGATAAAAACTGACTACCTTTATGTCCAGCAGCACTACAGTTATTTCACTTGCTGAATACAGAAAGAATTGGCCACCGGGTTTTTTTTTTTTTTTTACAATCTTAACACTTGATAGTTTTTTTTTTTATTATTATTATTATTCCGTATTACAAAAGAAGGTGAAGGAGCAACTGCACACAGTGAGGATCAAACACATCATACAGAGGAGTCACCAAATGCGTTTCAGAGCTGAGGGGAACCCTCCTGCAGAGGCCACAGAGCAAACCCCACCCTGGGGGGAGCCGAGCCAAAGGGCCGGTTCCCGGAGCTGCTGGTGCCTCC
>JAOXNG010000012.1:78317839-78328687 GCA_028566535.1 Scolopax minor
CATAATCAGTATTGAGTGGGAGCTGCCTACAGGCTCCTTTGTTACCACGAAAGGCTGTTTATCATGCAGTCAAGCACTGGCCTCAGTGCCAGGCTACGTGTGCAGCACAAGACAAGTTTGGGGTGACTCAAGTTAAGTGTTATGTGGATCACCAACTGATCAGCATGCAATGATCTTCCTTTCACTATGCTGGTCAAAAAAAAAGATGTTTGGGGTGACTGAAGCTTTCCCTCTAACCTAGAAACAGTTGTTCTGGGAGATCATGAGGGCACAATTAATGTAATAAATAGCAAAATGAGATTTCTTCACCACCACTCAGACTAAAGAAAGATAATTACAACAGATTAATTATAAGATACTCTTGTGATATGAGCAAGCAACAGTACTGTCTTGACTATTGTGTCAAACTATGAAATGAAAAGGGAAATCTAAATTATTGATGATCTAGACTTGAGATAGTGACTGCTGATTTCATACCACAACTTCAAAAGATAGCAGTTGCTTGTTGATACATAAAAGTATTAATGCTTATAATTCATTGTTGCCATATACCTGCTGCTCCAGAACTAAATGGTAATTTCTGAACCAGCATATTTCTCAGTAGTGTGAGGTCAGTCTGATAGTCATTGCTTCTTTTTTTTTTTTACTCTTTTACTCATTCCTTAACTCCTCTGGAGGCCCCACTGCAACCTATGCTGTGAGCTGGAGGGTTACAGCTTGTTAAGTATTACAAAATACATATTTGTGCTGACTCAGGTCAAGAAGTCTAATAGAACTTAGAATTTAGCAGGATTCTAAAGGTAAACTTTATTTGTATTAAAACTATACTGACCATATCCAGCTAACTTACAAGAAACACTGTGTAACAATTAAGAGGGATTCTCAAAGTTACACCTCTACAAAGCAGTTGTCTAAACTCACAGATGCTCCAGGTATGCATCTCAACAGATTCTTAGTTGCAAAGCAGTTGCAACTGGATAAGCAGGATACACAGAAAATAGGCTGTAAGAGCTGTACAAACACAGGAATTTGCAATATAAAATGAAGGCACACTGAAATGCACTTAATTTCTCTTGTTATACTTTCATTGCTTTGCCCTGAAGGACATCACATACTTTAAGGAAAGAAAAACTGCAACAAAAAATTGTTGCAGACAAGAAGGAAAGGTCACCTTTATCTAGGAGAACTCCTAAATGCATAAATAAGTGTCAACTTCTCTCATCTTTTCCTATTTGCAAGAAAATGCTAACAAGCTGCTCCTTCTTTTCATTCTCATAAATTAGAGGAACACCTGAGAGACAGGCTTGCAAGTGTATGTGATACTATACATTTTATAAACATGTAGGAAGATGTTTTTTTAAAAGTGTGATTATTGCACTGTTTTTCGAACTGTAAAAACTGAAGTTGCATTGCCACATACTGGGCTCAGGAAAAGCTTTTTAAAAGAAATTATCTAATCTGACAAGAGCAAACCCAGTTATGCTTGGTAACTGATTCATTGAGTGCAATGGGATTTGGCATTAGCATGAATATCAACCACAAAACTCTAATGCAGAAAGTAGTGACCACTTAAGGGGTTCAGCAGCTTCCTGGGTTACAGTACTCTCGTGCCCCAAACTGTCTTTATCTTCTCTTCTGTTTCTTCTAAGCAAAAATCTCATTGATCTGGAAAACCTCAGCCTGTATGCATTCCTGAAAATGGGACAATCACCATTCTTCTAAGCCATATTTATTTTCTCAATGAGGATGTTGAGTTTGTTTCTTACAGTTTCCCCTCAACTGGAATCTTTCCATGTTCAAAACTAATCTATATCTTCTGTTTACTTTTGTAGTGCAAATCCAAAGAAATTAATGGGAATAGGGAACAAGGAATTCTGAAATTCCGGGAATATCTGTAAAGTAATTGTTATTTTAAGTACCCAATATCTTCAAAACAAACCACTAATACCTTGGTTCCAGTTGGTTTCAGGATTTTAAGAAAACCTTTCTTTGTTTGATAACAGGGGCTGAATGTGGAAATGTTTGTGGGCATCTGATAGAAAAATGGGCTTTGTAAATAATTCTGTTTGAGTTCTCTTAGAATTGGAGAACTGACTGTGGACTGGTGGGCAGAAGGTTAATAGGCTACTTCTCACAGTGATGAAGAAAGAGGATTTCTGTTTTACTAACAATAATATAAATTAATATATGTTGAAGTTCTGAATATTCTGTCAGTTTTTCTATCATTCTGGCAATGTAGTGGTTTACATACTCAGGAAGACTGGAAGGGTTAAGCAGCTGGGAAAAAAATCAGGTCATTGTTTCATGGGAATATAATTTAATGAAGAACAGTCTTATCTGTTACATTTAATTCTAGTTACAAAGATTACAGCAATCTTCAATTTTAAGCAATTGAGCTGAGTGTCATGTATTTCAAGGAACTATTAATGTTCCTAGTGTTAAAAATCTACATAATTCAGTAAAAAGAAGCTGGGATGCAATTTTATTGAGTAGATAACATAGGGAATGGCTTCTTAAAAATCTCTAAGATGTTCATCTATACACCTAGACACTTTTGTACAGTGCTAAGAGAAAAGTAGAACATTCTGGTTTGAAGCTTACATGTTAAAAATCAGTGTTGGAGCTAAAATCGGTGGAACCTCAGAAGTCTGCTGAGGGAGCAGTTGGGCAGAGTAAACCAGAATCACTGTTGCTGCCACTTCAATGATGTGGTTGGTCATACACAGTGTTAAAGTTTCTTGATTTAAAAGCTCTGGAAGAGCTTCAGGTGAACCAATAGAGCTGTTTTAAAGGCATTCAGTGGCTAAACTGTCATAGTTAATGGAGAAAAAATATTTTCTCAGTATATGTTACTTTATTTTGCTTCACCATTTCTTTTACTTCCCAGTGTGTCTAAGTAAACTAATCATTAGTCTGCAAACATTCAATTACATGGTAAATAGTCGTACTTAGTAGCTTCTTCTAAATCAGTAAGAAACTTGATTTGCTTACATGGATTGGGCCGTTTATACATAAAGAGTGAAACTAAAAGAAGAAAATAAACTTTACATAAAAAGTGGAAAGATATGCCTCTTTTCCCCAAGATATTTATTTGTTTATTCATTTAACCAAGAAATGTTATACAGTGCAGATAGAGGAAAACTGCTATGGGTCTGAGCCAAAGGCCACTGAGATGGTAAGAGTTCTATTGACCTCAGCTGGTTTATACTGTAATTTAATTGGGCTAATAAATATTTTAAAATTTAGCCTTCTTGCAAGAGTAGTCTTAACCTTTTTATTAAACTTGTAATATAAGCTGTAAATTAGGTTTTTTGTGGAAAAAAAAACCAACAGAACTGTTCCTGTTTTTAAAGAGCAAGGAGTGTTCTGTCTTTCATAATCCATGTGAACTGTTTGTGCTGAATATGTGAAGCGACCCCTTCTCAGGAGTACCAGAAAAAAAAAAGTGTCATTGTCATGCTCTAGTACAAAGTTGAAAATGTGGGCTATTAAATTGATAATCTCTAGTAGGAAGAGGGGGCAAAGAAACCCCTAAACAGATACGTGAAAGTTATCTCTCCAGCCTTTTTGCTGTTTTTCTGTACTTGGAGACGATTTCAGACAAAGCATAGCTTCATCGACCTTAGAAACCATAGGATTAATTTGTTAGATGGTTTTACTAGTGTTGAAATTTACTGATAAGTAAATCATATGTTTCACTACTTGTTAAGCCTGTGGGATAATACAATTTATGCTGGCTTCATGTGAGCATCTGAAGAGTGTGTACCAGTATAAGGAACTGCTAAAACACTGCACTAGGGGACAACGAGTGCAGAAGATTCTTTAACAATGTCTCTGGTCTCACAGTGATCACTGATTCTCATCTCAAGTAAACTTGCATCCAGGGGTCCTGTTGGAAGCACCCTCGAGAAGGTTGAGTTTGAGTATCAGAATCCACCAGTCTAGAACAGTCACAGAGCAGAACACTGTACCTTCTCTTTCTCAACACGTGCTTGAGATGTTGCTTTCTTTTTAATTCTGTAACAGCCTTGATTTCATGGAACTGCTTCTAGCACAACACAAATAAATTGCTGCTGGAGAGTGGTTGGTTTCAGTCTTTTGTTGAAGTCAGTAAGAAATTGTCACTAGGTTTAAAGAGAATAAAATTATATCTGTTTCATGTTCAGCTCTCCTGAGCATATGCTTCATAGTTGAAGGCCAGGCTGCTTTGTACTAGGCGTACCTAACTGTGCTGTTCTACCAGTAACTTTGGATTATTTTAAATTTGGTTTCTCAGAGTGATGTTGAATTGCTGTCAAACTTAATTTGTCAGAGTGACACCCTTGACACAATGGGTAGATCTAGTGAAAATACTTTTATGTTAACTGAAGAGAGTACAATTACCTGCAAGTCATTTTACATAAAAGATAAAAGGAAAGTGTCTCTGACATGCTTGATGGAGGTTAGCAACCCTTTCAGATCTAATCAAATGTTGTGGATATTTTCATTCTTGACTCAATTTCCTTTGCTTCAAATCAGAGGGGAAACACGTTTTAAATGTAGATAATATGATTAAATTGGCTGCAGGTAAAATATACATTATTCGACAGTTAGAGGCTCCCACTGCGTATGCTCAGTTAAAATATATGTCTACTTTGTGTGCCAGTTGGAATGAAAGGAATGATTTGGGGTTTCTCGGGGGGTCTATGACTGAGTTAAGGTCTTTTCAAGCTGGAGAAATCAGATTAGTAGTGGCTAAAGTTCACCAACACTTTAGCCTAGTCTTTAAATATTTCTCCCTTTAGACATGCACCTGTTCAACAATATACAGAGGAAAAATGACCTACTGATCAGCCTGTTATCTGTCCTTTGAAAATCTGTACTCCCTTCTGCCTGCATGCAGTCTATATAAAGTTATATAAACACAGTTTCAAACTGTAAATTAAGGTTATTAGTACCGTCACATCTTGGATCACTTTTGCAGGGAGATGTGAAATGTTCAAGTCATGAAGCAAAAGATGCTAAATGGCTAAAATATGTTAGACCAGGATATCCTTATTAAAGAGAAGAAACAAACTAGACAACAAACAGATTTGATCCCCATCAGTTTCTAGTTTATCCCTTAACACAGAAAAGTATATTAATTCAACTTATTTTGTGGAACATACTGCTCCTATGCATATTTTTTTTAGCCTGTGGCTAAAGTTGGAAAATGTAGCAAAGCTATTAATTTTGTGTTCTCTCTACTCCTCTTTTTCCCTGACCCCCACCACTCACTTCTTCCCTTCAGTGAGACTTCAGCTTTTCTATGATTTAAGCTGTTCTGAGGGGGATTAATTTTCTCTTTACATTTGCATGATAAATTTTGAAGCACTCTAGTTGTAGTTTGTATGTGGAACTCACTGTGTCAGGTTATTATTAAATAAAAAGGCAATCCAAATATATTAGAAATGTAAACAAAAGGACAACACCTGAAGCCGTGAGTAAAAATAATGAAACTATCAACTTTATGTTCCAGAGATTAACCTAAACTCTATTCCCCAAACCATAGTCAATGAATAGTTCCTTCTCAAATAGACAGTTGTTAATTCTTGTGGCTGATAGTTCAGTCCCTGGGTGGAGTTTAACACAACTTATCTGTAAAACGACTTAACTATAATAATAGCAGCAAGCAGGAGCAAAACTGCTCCAAACTTGAGCGTTTATAGCAGGAGTGGTGTGTGTTAGGAACTGTTTGTACGTGGTCAGTGTAGCTGTAATCATCTATGAGATGTGGGATGCATATATGTAGTTCTTTACAGAACTTATATCAAGTTCTGCATATATAAAAAAACAGAAATATTTTCCCCATTTCTATATTTTGCTTTCCTTAATAGGGAGAGGGCACATTTAGATTGATAATTCTATGAGCATATTTTATTTCCAAAGCTGTTGTAATCAGTGGAGTCAAGCTGTCATTGACAACAGAGGTAGTCACACAGTTATTCAAAATGTTTGCTCACACAGTAAGTCATGGAGCAACAGCTGTGAACTAAATGCCAGCTGCCTCTCCTGCAATACTCTGAAGCAAAGGGTTGGACTTGGGTGGGCTAGATTGGACCTAGAAGCCACCAGTGGCTTCTTGGATAGGTGTTCATGAAGTCCTTATGTTAGTCCTTTTATTTCATAAAACGTATAAATAATCTCTAGTCTTTATGTATAGGTATATATATAGAAGTTACCATCCTCTTGAACGTGGTCTGAGCTACAGAACCTGTTGTTGCTACTGGGTGTGGTGTGGCCCTGCAGGGATTCAGCAGGTTCTTAGTGTCCTCAGATTAATGGGTACATGCAGAATCAACGGGTTAGTCTGCAGAATTTACCTGTACTTGGGAAACTTTCATGAACTAAATTCTCAGAATGTATTTTTTCCTAGCAAGGCTCTTCCATTCAAAAATATAGGAACCTATTCATAGGAAAATCACACCAATGAGGTCTTTTTCCATCACCACTCCACCCATCTTTATCAAAGTTCATTTTACAGTATTTTCAATTTACATGATCACTCGCACTTCATTAGCTCTATAATCATTACATTTACTTGGGAGCATAAGCTTCTTTTGCTACACTATGACTGTGATTATCATGATTAATAAAGCCATACATACAAATGCAATTAAGCATAGTGCCAGATGCAGTAAGAAATGCTGAGTAAAATTTCCCTTTGGGTTCCATTCTTTAAAATCACACACCAGTTGTGCCCCTATGAAACACTGATATGAAGACATGGAAACGTCTTATCATTTAATATTTTCTCTTTGCTATATTAATGTATATAACGTTATACACACAATAGATGTCTAGTTCTTTTACACAAGTTCATATTGCCCTGTTGTTAGATATCATGGTATCATCATCCTCTAATTTAACACAGTTAAATTACTGGTCATTACTGGCAGTGGTAATATATGATAATGATTATCAAAATATTCTCCTGCAGCACTCATTGTTCAGTGTTGATGACTTGATCTGACTGGAAAATCTCAGCTAAGCAAAACTACATTCAGAGTAAGATCTGCTTTCAATGTTTTAAACAAACATTTCCATATTATTTTCTTCTGAAATACAGGAATACCATTATAAACAAATAATTATGCTGTCTTTGATTTTAAGTAACTTTACAAAATAAATGCATTTTCACATAAAATAGCATTTTGCAAGAATTGCATTACTAGATTCAATGACTTTGGATGTTACAGAATGACCTAGAAACAACACTTGATTTCAGAGAAACAGACCTGTGTGGTATCAAAACAGATAGGCCCATATTCATGTCCTTTATCCTAAGGCCAGCAGTGGCTAATCTTTTTGGTCACTGGTGCCAAAATGACTTAAGGACACTGCAATTTATTACTGTTTGTGCCACTCCAAATCTATGTCACTGCCAAAGTTGATAC
Organism: Scolopax minor; assembly: GCA_028566535.1. Taxonomy (NCBI): domain Eukaryota; kingdom Metazoa; phylum Chordata; class Aves; order Charadriiformes; family Scolopacidae; genus Scolopax; species Scolopax minor. The sequence continues at coordinate 78,325,255 of JAOXNG010000012.1, forward strand.
TGCTGTGCAGGGATCACCATTACTGCTATAGTCATTTATGAGGTATTTAATTCAGAAGCTTAATTATCCTGTATTCATTACAGCAATACATCCATTTCTATATTCATTGCTTTCAGGAGATGTCTATGTCTTACCTTGACTATATAAAGCTCTTGATGTATTTTTAGTATATAAACAAATTTAAAATACCCCAAACACATGGAAGAATCTTCAATTTGTTTATACGTTCTCTTAAAAATTGATAATGAGATATTATTTTTTTTTCCACTGTGAGTATATGATCTAATCATTTGTTAGTAAGGAGCTTTTATTTCAGCATACCGTATAACATAAAAAAAATTTAATTCTGATTATAAAGAAAACTTCAGCTGGTATTTAGACAAGGCTAGACAACGCTTTTAATTTTTCATGAGCAGTGCCCTGAGATAGAATATCTGGTTTATGTGAGTTTGGTCAGTAGTTAATAAGGCTGAAATGTTAATGTGTAGGTAGGGCCAATTATAACAAAATGGAGACAGTTCTGCAACACAGAAACAGTCAAAAGAAGTGTGTCCTATGTGTTTTCTTGACAAAGGAGGAGAGGGCAGTACAAGAGAGTCAACTAGTCTTCTCATTTTATGCTGCCATTTAGAAAATCTGTTCAGCATTTTGGAGTGGTGAGAAGTGAACTAAGAAGAAACTGTAGACATATGTCTTCATTTATTACGGTACAAATCGATATTTTTTTTCCAATCTTCTACCTTGTCATAAAAGAAAGACTCACTTATGCAGCACCTAGAAGAAATATTTGAACCCTTTTGATTCTTTGTGTATTGTGTAAGGGAACTCTTAGGAAGGTATCAATTGCAGTGATGGTAAGCAGCACAGCTGAGCAAAATCAGTCCTTCCCCAATGAATAATTTAGTAATGTGTAAGAAAATCTCTGCAATGTGTTAATTCAACTAAGAACTAAGGGAAAAATTGTATACCTAATATAAATTGTCTCCTAAGGGTAGCTGACCTGCTTGAGAGATATGGGAATAGTTTTTTAACTTATTGTTATTTGAAAATTCATTGAAAATATATTCATTCTTTTCTTTTTCATGATACCTGTCTACCAGTATCCATTTGCTTTTGCTGTGTAAGATCTTAACTCATTACATTAACCACTTATGGTTACAAGTTTTGTAGTATCAGTTCAACTATAGTTTTACTGGGTTACGCAGATGAGGATATACACAATGTTCATTGGGAGCTTTGATAACTGCATTTTGAGAACAACATGCAGCCTAGAGAAGAACAATAGCTCTTAAAATTTATAGTCTGTATGCAGACAGTTGATAAACAGAGAAAGTGTAATTTGTTGAATCACTTTCTTATTGTAAATTCTTTAGCAAGGGTCTAATATTTACACTACATTTGGGTTTTTTTTTTTTTTTAAAGAAAAAGCAATATTGCTTTGGATTTGAAGCATTTACAATGTAGTGCTGAGGAAACTTAATAATTTATTGATTTTTTGCATCCAACTGAAATTTGTTCACAATGTATTCTGAAGCTGCAGACACTAGGAAAAACCAAATAAACAGAATAAGAAATAGTATATATATTAAAAAAAATCAGTCCATTTAAAAAAAAAAATTAAATTTTAAATTAAATCTAATTATTGAAAAAATCCATAGGTGTATTCAAGGTACTGTATAACAAAAATTAGTTACTAAGACACCTGCCATTCCTTTCCTCCAAAATATTGGTATTGAATAACCTTTCCTTGACCTATATATATGCCATTAAAAACTGGTGGGATTTTGTTGGGTTTTAAGGTTTGTTTATTTAAAAAAAACCCACAGTGAATACAGAAAAGTTATTCAGACTTTTCCCCACAAATCAATTTATAATTTTTAAACTGTAGTCGTCACATCAGAATTGGAAATCTCAGTTACTGTCATTCATTCAGAGAAGTCAGTGCTCAAAACCAAGTTTTAAAAAACTTGCTGTGCGTGCATGCATGCAAAAAGATGACATTAATAAAAATCACATCTGTAGTCAATTTGATAGCAGATAAAAAGAAAAATTGTTTCATAGTATATATTGAATTAACTTTTGGCCTCTTGTATTAACATGAGCTTAATTATACTTTTTTACTCAATATGAGTAATAACTAGGTCTATTTTAAAAACAAAATGTGTTTCAACTCAGAGCAAGCCAGTTCTCTTATTTGTCATATTCACAAAATTGAAATGAAAGCAAGCTGAAATGAATTTTTGCATTTCCAATTTAGGATTTGTATTGAAAGAAAATAGAAAGAATACTTATGTTTGTATGTTACTTATGAAACTGGGAAGGAAGGTATTTTGTTTTCACTTTTCATTTAATTTTAGGATTTAGAATCTCAGTGAACTGTGGAAAACTTTATTTTTTTTCTCCCTGATGGAGAAAATGGGGATTTAACCCCCCAGTTTAGATGCTTTATCTCTTTGTCTTCTCTGTCTTGATCCCTTAGGACCCAGAGAAAGCGTTAGAAGCAGATCAGCACCTCATGGCCATGGGGCCGTAGTTAATCTAATATTCAGCCATCTCTTCCTGTACATGGGATTGTGCACAATCCAAGCTATAACGTTGTAGGGTATTTCTTGTACCATAAACTCATGGTTTTGCATCTGCACACACACAATGCATCTCTACGCTTTTGTTATGCTCTACAAAGATGTAATGCAAAGCAAAAGCAGATTCTTCATGAAATCTTTTAATCTGGTGGCCTTAAAATACCTTGTAGTAAGGTGGTTAGAGCATGAGAGTCTGAGATATAAATTCAGTTCTCTTCAAGAAGATGAAGTTTATCTGATTTGTTAGTAATGAAGAGTAACTTTGTTAGTAGTGAACCACTGTTTAGCAAATGGACAGTGATAGGACTGTTGGTACTGGTGGCTTGTATCTGATATTTCATTTTACTACATTCTTTTTCTTTCCTTTTTTCTTTTAAAACCTTTGAATCACAAAAAGAAAAAATCATCTGCTGGAAAAGGCTTTGGGGTTAGAAAATTCATTTTTCTTTATCTTCATCATACTTCTCAGAATGACCTTAAAATTAACTTTTTAACATAAACCCACTAAAATTAGTAATTGAACTTGAAAGCTTCCTATATTAAGAATCAGAATCTTTGCAGTTCTAGAAATATTGGAAAGACAGGATTGCTCTGTATGCTTAGTAATGAAAATATAGTGCACAATCTTTATTAGTCAAATGAATTTCAAGTTGCTGAAGACTTTGGACTCTGCTGGTTTTAAACTTAGAAAAGCAGGCAAAGTGTGCTAACTGTTTTTCCTGGGATGGCTGTGAAGCTGTCTGACATGATTGCCCTTTTTGTGTGCTGCAGTGGTACTGTGTTCCCAGACATCACACCATCATAAAATAGTTAGAGTTGGAAGGGACCCTAAAGATCATCTAGCTCCAACC
>JAOXNG010000012.1:78328787-78340119 GCA_028566535.1 Scolopax minor
GCTGAACAGGAATGCCTTATTGTTGGAATTTTCTCCAAGCTTCCAAGTGTCATATTTTTGTGTTCACAGAAAGAGTTCTGTAGGTACAGGGTGGTACTGGGCATAATGAATTGAAAGCTTGATTAAGTACAGCACAGCTGCAGGGTGTTGCGCCTGTATTAGTTTCAAAGTAAAACACAGTCAGCAGAGCAGGGAAATGGGCACAACTGTTTTGAAGCTTAATTTGCTCTTGTCCTGAAGCAAGAATAGAGCCAAAGAGAGTAAAAATAGCTAAACACATTATTGGCACATTGACAGTTATGACTAAGCTCATACCAGATATCTCCACTCTCTTCCCACACCCGTCTCTATTATGTTCTGAGCTCCTGACAGCAAAGGAGACGGTACGCAAAAGACCTGAGATCGCTTCTCGGGTGAGAGACCACCATCTTGTTCTCCACACGTAGGTGAGGTATCATAAGGTAACTCCCAAAAATGAAGGGCAATGGAAATTGAACATGGGCACAAGCTGCTGGTCTCTGTACAACTTCCAGACTCAGCCCTGACGTGAGCAAGTAAAAAAATTCAGGATCATATCTGCCTTTCACCCCTGTTCAGCAAGCGCACTGAGCACTTGCTTTACTTTGAGCATGTACATATATTCACCCAAATACCATGGGAATAATCACATGCAAAGACAGCCAAGGTTGTTGCAGGAGCTATAAAAATACATAATTTTAATGCCTTTTTTTTTTTCAAATGCAGCTAGATGGTGCTGTACAGTTTCAAAATGTATTAATGAATTTTTGTTAATTGCTTTTGTAAGGAATTAGTTTTTTAAGTTCTTAAGCATATTTAAAGGAAGAAGGTGTAAAAAATATAAAAAATATAATTTGCTTCAACAAGCAAATACATTGTCGAAAAGTGCTTTTACAAATACTCTCACTAATATTTTTGCGATTCTACTCGCCATACAGCCATTTGCATTTCATTACCAACCTCTCTTTCACAAAAGCCTACTATATGGTAATATGTACATTCATCCTACATTTGGTCTTTCTGTCTGCACAAGATGAAATTACTAAGGTTCTGATGGTGTAGCCAGAGAGAGATTTGACTCATACGTAGTTTGTTCATGGGAGAAAAGTACAGTCATATTCTCATTGTTAGAAGTATGTATCAGTATAAAGACCCACATCAAACTGCATTTTCTGTATATGAAGGGAAAAAAAAACACTTTCAATACAATTCTAATAACCTTTGATTTGGTGAGTGATTGTAATAAGTATATTACTTTTTTAAAAGAGATTTGGTAAAATGCAATTAAAAATTATTTTTCTGAAATAAAAGCATGGAAATAGAGCACCTCAAAGTCTAAATCACTACAAATATTAAACACTTTTTTTTCCCATTAATTTTCCTGACATACGATGTTTAAAAAAAACCCACAAACATAACCCAATATATTTAGTAAAACCAACGTTCAAAGGTTTCAGAGAGAAAACCAAAAAACTGGCCATTAATTTGAGGTATTCTTGACTGCTGCCTCTAAAAGATGACAAATCCTTTGTGAGCACATGTCCCTTCTGCCTCCAGATATCTATTTCAGACCTAAGGATTTTAAAGATGGATGTGTCCCTTTCTTTGCTACCCATGAAGTCTTCCAGAGGTCACTGTTCCAGTCTGTTTTCATCACTAACGTGTTTTCTCTCAGTCATTCTCCTCCAGACTTGAAAGAAAAAGTACATCACTCCTCACTTGTTTGTGGCTTGTCAACTTATGCCATATACTCTCCTACTCCTTCTGAGAGGGCCTCTAGTTGTGAGGATTTTTCTTAGGCTTTGTTTTGCATTTTACACTAATGTTTCAAAACATTACAGCAACTTACAGTTCTCTAATAAATCAGATAATTTCAACCAATCAGTGTCAATAGCCCAGTAACAAAATGCTTCTACAGGCTGCAAAGAAATTTCACACTGTATTTCTAAATACAGTATATACAAATGTTACCCTAAAATAACCACAAATTATGGTACGACTCCAAAGGCAAAAGGACTGAAGGCATGAAACATTAATTCCACAAAATTGTTATTTCCATAGAGGATCAACATATGAATTGGTAACCTGGGAGGAACACAGAAACATTGTCTGAGCTTGCAGGAATGAGGTCAGGAAAGCTCAAGCCCAGCTGGAACTCAATCTGTGCAAGGGAGTCAAAACCAACAAGAGGGACTCCTATGACTACCTAGGTGACAGGGACAATGTGAGCCAGCTGCTTTTCCTGTGAGGAATGGCAGAAAGCTGGGGCTGCTCAGCCTAGGGAGAAGAAGGCTCAGGGGGATCAATGTGGATGAACCCCTGCAGGGAGGAGGCAAAAAAAGACAGAGCCAAGCTCTTCCCAGTGGTACCCAGTGACAGGACCACAGGCCATGGGCACACAAACAGGACAGGCCCCTCTGGACATCAGGAAACTCTGTCACTGTGAGGAAGAACAAGCACTGGCACAGGTTGCCCTCAGAGGTGGTAGAGTCTTCATCTTCGAGATATTCAAAACCCACCTGGACATGGTCCCGGGCAACCAGCTTTGGGTAGCCCTGCTTGAGCAATGGCTTGGAGATGATGACCTCCAGAGGTCCCTGGCAACCTCAACCAGTCTGTGATTCTGTGGTTTTGTGAAAATTACTATTTTTAAAGGTACTCAGAACTGTAACTGCAGCATTTGCAACGTGATCAATGGTGTTATTCTTGATAAAATGTACTTTGTTCACACTGTTCCCAAGAGAAATAGGTTTATTTATTTTCTCTAAGGAAGCTGATTAATATGCCAGGCAAAACACATGACCACCAGTGGAGTTGTCCATAACAGAAGAAACACAATTGATAAAACTTTTAATTTCCTTAAGGCAGGGTAAGGGAAGTTACATATCTATTTTGTACAATATGAGTCATTATATAGAGCTGAAACTTAAGAAATAGAACAATAAACAAAATATCCACAAAGAACCATCTATGGAAAGTCTTCAAATCAGAGGTATAAATGTAAGATATGAATGTGATTTTATCTTAATTCAAAGGCAAAGGGTGCAAGTTACAGTGTCAGGATCAGAGTCAAGAACAACTCCGTATGTTCTGCCTTTATCTTCAGTGAAGCATGAACATAGTCTACTATGCAAACCAAATTAAACTGGGAATTAATCAATGATAGTTGCTCTAGAGTTATAAAAAGATGCAGAACAAAATTTGGTCCTTACACTACTATTACAGCTGGTAAGAAAGACACAGCAGGTCTGTAACTCCTGACAGATGGCCATTTTGTGTTCTGTTCAATGCTAGAAGAAAAAATGAAATGTTCTAACAGCTTTTTGGTTACCCTTACCTAAAACAACTGTTAATACGGACATAAAGTAACAGAGTTACTAACTGTAGTTGGCAAAAATTGGGATGCATTCAACTAAAGGCTCTTGAATAAAAGAAAAGAGTATCCTTGGCATTACCTGTCGCAGCAGCTCTTCCTGACGCATCCTAATTCTCTCCCTCTCCATCTGGATTCTCTGGAGCCTCAGCTTCTGCTGCTGCTGCTGCTGGGTGGTGAGTGCACTGGGCAGGTTCAGCAGCCCTGGCTGCGGGGCCTGGGGAGGACGGCTCTGCTGCGACATGGCTGTGCTGGGTGCTATTTGATGCTGGTGATTCAGGACTGCAGGAAAGAAAATAAATCGTGGATGATTGAATAGATTTGTACTTCAAGATAATAGAAGGACTGGAACACGTGTTGCACATTTATAGTATAGGGTTATTACAATTACTGTTTTTCAAATGACAGAGGTAAATACTCGATCTGGCAAGATTTTGTGCTAGTAACTGCTTAATAAATTATTTTTTAGTATTTCATACGTGTATAACACATGAATACTTATAATACATAATACTTACATTCAGCCTGCTATGTTCAAATATTTACCTAATAATACATAGTAAATGACATGCAAGCTTTTTAAATTGAAAATTCCTCTACAAATGTGTGCCTGTAATATGCACTAAGCTAGTAAAAATGGGTTCAATCTTAACATTTTCTTTATTGATACATTTAAATTAATTATTGTTAAGAATAATTACCAGCATAAATAATGAGCACTGTGTGTCTTCCACCACTATGAAGGAGATACACATTTTGTCCAATGACATGCAGATAAGACATGTTCCAATTAGTCAGCAAACCCTCATAGGAAGTCCTGTTCCCTGGCAGGCTGCAGCCTTCCTGTATTATCATGGACGAGCCACAGTCTCTGTGTGCTCATCTATAAATGAGGGTTAATATTATTCTTATATCTTGCAGAAGTGTTTTAAGCACTCCTTACCTCACAGGCACTCACACGTTACAATAATGAAAAGCAGCTTGAGAACTGTAACTGCAGAGAAGAAGTGCATCTAATGAGATCCAGCAACAAGCTGGACTGTCAGAAGTCATAAAAGCAGCGCAGTAAAAAGCCACCAGGAACTATCAGAAGCTGCATCTTTCCATAATATCCTTAAAATACTTTCACGTTTTCAAAGCAGGTGAAATACAAGGAAAAGATAATTAAACTGAATCTGTACCACATTCATAAATAAAAAAGCAAAGCAGTGAGAATCACTGCTAACTGTTCTTGACAGATGCCTTTGTCTCTTTTGAACAAACACTGCCCTTTTTTCCAAATGGCCTCAGTCATTCCGTGTTTCGGGATGCAGTGAGTTGGATATCTGACGATGAATAGCAAAATAGCATAATTGCAAGTTACTAATACGTTATACCAGTTTCATTATCAAACTCAGCAAAAGTCTTTAGCAATCTGGTACAGAAAGAACTACCTAAATTCATTGCTGCTTTAAACAGCTACATTAGGCAAGAATCGAGTTAATTGAGTTCTTAAATGCAAGCCTCTATAAAATTAATCCAAAAAAGGATGCCAAGTTCATAACTCCTCTCAGAAGTTAACCTAAATCAGGTACGTCTATATTTACAATTCATGGTTTCATTTGCAAATGAAAAAGGTCTAATAAATCAGAGATTAAGGTGTCCGATGCTAGACCTGATTTAACACAAAAGAGACATTTATAACTCTTCTCATGAGTTCTGGATAGGCAAGCACCATATTTATAGTTAATGTCTTACAAAGAAAACCAAATTAGTCTGTTGCATATTTGATTTACAACTGAAACCTTATGTGTTAGGGTATTCAGATTTGGAAATGACCCATTGGTCACCCTTCAGTAGGATGTTCAAAAGGTGCGTCTGGGGAATAACTCAATAAATGGCAGGTGAGGAATGGGAACTGCCAGAAAACCTGATTTATACCCGTGTTAACCAGCCAAACCCTTCCACTCACAGACTTAAGGCTGCTGCTCAGACAGTTAATGTTGCTTAGACCATTAATGTTACTTAAATCAACATAATCTTTTCTTATCAAATTCAGAACCTATAAAGCAGAGATGAATTCTTTGCTGGATGGGCATTTTTAATCATAAAACTGTTATGAAAGAAACTGCAAGTCTTTGTGTAGCCCCACTGTCACTGTGGTAATCATGCCACAAGGCTAAAAAAATCATTTAGCACTTCTGACAGGTATCACTTGGCCATGGAAACAGCAACCACCCCTCCTCTCTAGAAACGTTTCCCTCTTAGGAACAGTCTTGGAAAAAACAGGAGGAAAGTGAGACAAAGAGGGGAAACTGCATAATCTCTGTTTGTACCTCCTTTTTGAGTAAAATGTATCAGTTCCCAGCAATGAAACCCAATATCTTCACTGAACCACAGAGTGAACAGTTCCATTTCCTTCCCTGCCTTCTCATTTCCAGTAAAAAACACATACAGTACCTAAAGTCAGTGTGGACTACAAGTGGCAGCCATGCACTGCTTTAAAAGTTAATTGACATTTTTGCAAGGATTCCTTCACTAATGGGGCAGGAGCACAATTACCAAAGCTCTTATCTTTTAACAAGAACACTTCAGATACTAAAATATCGTCTAAAATAGATTGAATATTTTTCTGCCCAAAGGACTAAGATTTCTATCTTCCTTTTTATCTTTCATTCATTGCTCTTACCACATGAGAATTGAAATCTCAACTCGGTTCTACCCTTCTCAGACCTGAACACATTTATGCTGTGCCTGTGCCTGACCTTGAAGGACATGGTACAGTAAGCACTGTTGGAATGTGCACTGAAAGAAACGGGTTGATGATTTTACAGCCTGGATCAAACGCATGATATCCGTGCAATGCAAAATGCTGAACTTAACTCACTCTGCAGGTTCCAAGTTAAACATTTTTTGAAAGGTTGACTTTATGCTCACCAGCTTTCTGCCAAATCAGGTACTGTCTTCTCTTTCTGCAACCGGAGTGAGCTCTAGGCCACACTGGCACAGGAGCACCAGGCTCCCTTGTGGCTGTGTCCGAATTGTTTGGGTGGCCCTAGAGCTGGGTGCACTACTTCAGGTGGGATGTCACCAGAGTGAAGCAGAGAGACAGAATCACTTCCATCGATCTGCTGGCCACGCTTCTTTTGATGCAGTCCAGGATGCAGCTGGCAATGCAAAAACATGTAAAAAAATAGATATAGAAAATTCATGGGTAGAAAGTGTAATTGTGAAAGAATATGTCTGAGTTTACTATAGCACTAATTTTACACACTGCCTGGATGCTGGCTTCAGGTGTTGTTTTGGTTAAGCAATGTGTTCTTTGCCAAAAGAGAGGTAGGAATTGCTGATATGTGATCCAAGGACAGTGCCAGGCTGCATTCATATTTGTCTGCTGCTGTTTGTGATCTACTGAGACAGTGATTAGTACATTTACAACATACCAATTGCATTTAGTACACCCACAGGCTGAGTCTGAATATGTGATGTTCCGTATGAGAGAGTTTTCTAGATGTTATAAAGCATCACTACTAGAAAAGTAGTGAGTGATATTTACACAACTAAATTGATGGAATTTACTGTTACCTGTTTAAACTCAGATGAGACATCATTGTCTTGAAGTTATGTATGTTAAACAATAAGGTCTTATACTGTCTTGTAAGAATTACAGTGCATCTTTCTCTTTCCCTTCTGTCTTAAGAGGCACTGTTACCAGTTTTAGAGGATTAGAAGGAAAAAAAGGGAAAAACAGATATCTGGATAGATGGGCAGCAACTTTTTCACATAAACTTTTGTTTTAATTTACTTTCATGACCAGTGGTTTCTGTGACTTTTCAATGAAGACTTTTTTTTTTAATCATTTAGTAAACAATGTTTTTTTTCTTTCTTAACGTCTCTTAATGCAGTGTGTGTGTAATATGAACGTTCTTGTGGTTATTTATAAAATCAGATTAATATTTGTTTCTGTAGGACCATGTAGGGGAAAAAGAAACACAACTTCAGAACATCTAAAGCCACCCCGATTGAAAACAATATACATAAACTTCATCAGTTCTATCTCTAGACAGGGAACAGATGCATGTGTACATTATTCTTTGACATTTCTTCATTCCAGTCTTTATCTCTTAAAGTCAGCGTGAACATTTCAGCTTTGTAATGCACCATATGGGTCACATAATTTGGACAGTCTCAAACCCACAGAGAACAGGAGGATTTACATAACAATGTTCATGGAGATTTTCTTTATGTTGTGTTATCAGCTACAGCTAAGACAACTAAACAGGTATAAAGGTATATATATATAACAGGGAGTCATAATCATAGCATGGATGATAGTTCTGATTTGGTAGTTATGGTACTTAATTTGAAAATAAAAATTATTCTATATCTGAATAATAAGACATTATAGGAAAAAATGTGTATTAAGTCAGGAACTACAGAGAAGGGATACAGGGATGGATTTTCAGTCTTTATTTTGTCTTTTCTTTATTTTCAATCCTTATTACATCTTTACACATCTATTCGAAATTTACTAGTTCAATCTACTTCATGGTTAAATGAGTAAAAACTTTCATTTACTTCAGTGGGAGCTGGATTAGGACTAGGACCACAATTAATTACTAACAGCACTTGATATACTGTAATTTGATCCAAATGTATTAATATAGACATGCAGATGTGTACATAAAGTATTAGTGCTAGTTTTAGTTTAAATGTGCAGTGGTAACTCGGGGCACTGTACAAATTTGTTAAAAAACAAAGATTTCTTTTATTCAGGAGCTAATCTTAAATTAATTTTTAATGAGAAATTTAACTTTGTTAAATATATGTTATATATAAATTTATATATTCTATATATAAATTTATATATATATATAACCGTCTTATAGAACAGCTCTGAAGAGAAATTGCAGTTCATCAGGAAAACAGGGAAAATTTTATATTTCTCATTCTTTTTAAGAGCTAGGGAGCAATTCGTTAACATGGATTACAGCTCTATGTCTGGTAATTGATATTTCCCCATTAAAAAGAAAACATTCATCAAGCATGAATAAAAATAAAAATAGGAGATTTGGATTTTTTGATGTATTTTAAAAAAGACTCACGTCTTGAAACACAAACTGTGAAATTTATTGTTACTTGTGAAGCATACATTTATATTATATCCACAGAATAAAGGAACATTGGGTTTAAATTACTAAATTTAAAAGTCAGTTTGGCACTACCATGCTTCCAAACCACATTTTTTTGCATATAAATTGTTTCTTTGTAGTTGTGTCACGATTTCTCTTTTGTCACAAGTTCTTGGTTCTATTGGTAATATAGCAACATTTCCCTTTACTCTTGAAAAGCAAGTGTGGAGATAACATTTTATTCTTATGCTGGCAAAATATAAAAATAATTGTTTGTGAATTAGCAACAGTGAAGACTTTGAGGGGACATCTGCAGTCATTCAGTCTATGGAGTGCGTTTCTGCATTAAAATACTGTCTGGGTTTAATGATGCTTGATATGCTGTGTATCTGTGCATTGCATATATTGCTTTCTATAGGACATGCTGAAAGCAGGAGAGTAAATTGTTAGCCTGGGGCCAAGTTATTTAATAAGGACCATAGTCTGCATATTTCTTATGAAGAAACCTAAACACATACTCATGCTTTGATGTTAAAGGAATAAAAGTAAAAAAGAAATGTTTCATTGTATGACTTGAGTAGAATTATTTAAATTGGGATTCACGTTTTTATACGCAACCTTCATTCATTCACATTTAAAGTTTAAAGCCCATACGCAATTTTCAATTGTTTTGATAATGAGTTAAAATTGCCAAAGCCAAATAATCTTTATGGAACAGGATGCTTTCCATACATATACAGCATGATACTTTAAAAAAAAATAGGTAGGTTAATCTAGTCCTGATGAAGTCCTCTGTGTGAAATCCTAACTTTACTGAAGAGATGGCATATCACTGTGTTGCGTGTTTCACACTTTCATTCTCTCTTTTCACAGAGTGTAACATTCTAAACATTTCTTGTTACTTCTGGAACCACAAGCTGAAATTCTGCAGTTCTGTTATGTTTAAGATTAGACTGGAAAAAAGACATTGGGCTCTTAGGCATGTACATATATTCATGGCAAAAGCAACTTTGGATTTTGGCATGAAATATCCAATTTCAAATTTGCCACTGCTTCAGCTTAATGACTTGCCTTCCATTCAGTAAAGCTATGAAGTAGAAACTATGCTTGTACCACAGCACATGGGTCCTAATCTGGAGTCTTTCTCTAATGGAGACAGATTTAAGTATGCAACAACATGCCAGTGACATGCCAGTCTCGACATTTAGTTAAGGAGAACTTTTAGAACAGACTGTTGCTAAGGGTAATAATGTTTTTAATTATTCTGGAAAGATATACAAAAACCTTACCTGACTTTGCCTTGAAGTCAGCCCACCCTGAACTAATGAAGGTTAGTGTCTATGCGCTTAAATTTATTTGACCTGTGCATGAATTCTTGTACTTTAGAGAAATATGAGACAATTTTTACTCAAATATTTGAAAAATAAACACAATTTTTCACTGTTATGGATGGCTGTAATTTACTAGAATTGGAGCGTAGCCTTATTCTGAGTATTTTTATGGGATTTTAAAACATAAGCTTTGGCTTTGTTTTTCTGATTTCCTTTGTGTTTTCAGCCTCACCACCCTGTCACCACTCAAATTATTTTAAACTTCTGCAGAGGAAAAAATAACATTCAGTCTTTGCTGTCTTGAATACTAGATCAAGTGACATTATGTTATTTTGCAGAATTAGGTGTTTTCTCTGTAGCTGTGGGATGTGCACCTTACCCAGGCACTTCTTTTTGCTCATTCCTTTGCTCATGTGCCAGTGCTTCTTTTTATAGGTTTTGCTCTGCTTTTTTCTGCAATTCAAGAATGCATTTCTGTCCAAGATACTCAGCATGTATTTAAATGTCTTCACAACTGACACTGCAGTGTGCTTTGTTTGCACAAATATGTTCTGCATAATGATAACATAATTCATGTGAATTTTATTTCAATTATAAGAATACTATAAGTTCTGTTTTCTTGGCTGATCTAAATTTCAACTCAGTAACTTCTTGTTTGTCACAATGATCTCTTAAAGATCTTGAAAATCAAGCTCTGCCTGAGTTGTATGTTAACGTATTCAGAACGTCCTTGAACATGCAGTATTCTGACATATCTAAGTCTATCTTGTTTCTAGAAGTCAAGTAGAAAAAAATGCATTAAAGTCTTCCAGTTCAGTCACTGTTTAGTAGTAAGTGAAATCATTCAAAGAATTTAAAGCAATTTTCCATCAAGAATAACATTCAGAAATGAATGTCAGCTTGTTTTCTTGTAGGCATCAATCTTCAGGGTGCTTCAGAGTGTCCTGGAGAAAGGAAGGAGAGAATGCTTTGCTTTTATTTTTACTGGTAGGTTATTCTAAATAGAAATAGCAATATTAGTTCAAGAGGAGTGAAGAGAAGCTGAGTAGCTGGGTTAAGAAGGCCTGAGCTGTGGGGTAAACACAATACATAGATGGTGAAAATTTGGAGTTCGGTTTTAATTTAAAAATTCAGGAATAAAAGATTGTCTCAGTTTACAACAGAATGGAGTAACAGAGCAGATCTGGAAGTGATCAATAAAGGCAATTAACAACAAGTGTTTTATGGCAATTTGAAATGTTGCTTTATTTTCTGGAAATGAAATTGATCTTCTTCTGCCTTTCACTTCACCTTGCCTAGTTTTTACTTTTTTGTAAATGATTGACTACAAGAGAGAATTGTCTTTATGCTAATTTGTCCTCCCAATAATATTATTGCCTTATTTATTTTATTGCTTCAACTGCTTTCACAGATTGCTTTTCTTTTCTACTCCCTTTGTTCCCATAGAAACATAGAATGGTTTGGATTGGAAGGGTTATTAAAGATCATAGAGTTCCAAC
>JAOXNG010000012.1:78349159-78364121 GCA_028566535.1 Scolopax minor
CTTCACTACTGATTCCATTGAGATCCGATTAGTGGTGAATGGGAACTTAGTCCACACAGCAGTTGTGCCTGAGCTTCAACTTGTAGCATCAAAGGTAAGACACGGAAAAATTTCATTTGACTATTTCTGTAATATGTATGTATGTAGAGTATCAGAATTGATCTCACAGTCCTTTATTGCTCACAGTAATGTAGATCTAAGATTATATGTCTGTTTATGGGGCAAATGCTATCGTCTATATCACAGATGTCCCCTCCACTTACAGTGGGATAACCTTACCATGACCAGCCCTGGTTGACTTGTCATTACTGACATATTGCTGCTAATAGAACATAGTGGACAAACATTTGAGCTCTTACGCAGAAAATGATTAAAGAAGTCTCACTGTACTAATGATAACTGATTTGTCATTTCAGTCAGATATTTATTTTAAAGCTACTGCTGCAGTAAGTGGATCATCTGACATCAGTGCTAAGGAAATGAGTTCGAGGAGTTCTCCTCAAACACCAACAGCTTCTGAAATGCCAGAATGTCCTCTTTCTTCTCTGGAAGGTAAGTGGTTCCTAGGCAGATTGAATGATCTCTGATTCCAGCAGCTGTTACGTCTCAGTGTTGCTGATATTTATTAAGACTAAATTGATTGGGTAAAAGATTTTGAGTTCCTAGCTGAGAGTCTGAAAGATAAAGATTTTCTATTTTCTATTTATCCACAGATATGAAGCAGCTGAGTTTTTGTTCTGTAGTATCTCTTCTGATTGCATGGTAGCACTGTTTTGAAAAAATAATTTCTGTAGGAGGGGAGGAATTAAGCTTCAGTAGCTTGATGAATCTTTGACTATATGCAAAGCAAGGTATAAAATTGTAGGAAAACTTAAGATTTCACATACACTGTTCCTTTAATTTAAGAGAAGCTAAACTGGACTGGATGGTTAAAGCTCTTTTGCAAACCAAAAGTAAGAAGAAGTTCTAGCCTTGAAAGAGTTTGCAGTCGATTTGGTGTAACATGATCTGTGAACAGTCAGTCTATAGGGGAACAATAATGGAGAAATGAGGGAACATCAACTACAAAATGCAACATTCATCTGTCTTCCTCACTTAAATCTGCTGCTGCACTGTGGGCAGAAGGGGAAAGGAGAAAGGAATCACGATTTCATTTTTTAAAAGACAGTGCTATTTGATAGTAAGCTGTTAGAGTTTTTTTTCTTGCAAATTAGGAAAATACGTGGTATGTTATGTCATCTAAGAAGAGGAGCCATAATTTAAATCACTTGGGATCCTGACTCCAATACACTTGGGACATATATTAATATGTGGAGAATATTGCACAGATTGCAGAGTCACAGTGTTCTAGCCAGAATACCAGCCTCAGGACATGTAAATTTACTTCCTGGTTCCAGTGCTAATTCATCACATCACCAAGAAACAATCTTCTTTTTCTTTCCTAGTCAAATTGCAGATCTGCACGATGTGGTTGCATTTCTTCCTCCTCTTAGTCTATTTATATTGAAAGATCTGTGGGGCTAAGATGATCTTTGTTATTTGGGTTAAAAGGCATGCAGAGAACAAACGTAACTTTTCTGTATAACTTTTCATTTGGAAGTATTAAAAAATTATTCTGTTCTTTTTTCCTTGTGTGTTTCAGGTGAAGTTCCATGCAAAAACCTGTACAAAATTCCTCTCAGTAATCTGGTCGGGCGAAGCATTGAACGGCCTCTGAAGTCACCCTTGGCTCCCAAGGTCATCACTACAACAACATCCAGTGGCATTGCCTCTTTTCCAGTTACTCACTCGCTATCCTTATCTCGTATGGAAATTAAAGAAATTGCCAGCAGAACACGTAAAGAATTGCTGGGTAAACTCTCCTGATTCTTCAGTGTACATATCAATTGCCAAGTATATAATGTCTAATCTTTGGAGCATCACAGTGAGATTTGTAACATGCAACCAGTATTCATAAAGAAGTAGTATAAATAAACAAATGAAACTGTGAGAAAACAGTATTCGTAAATAGTCTAGCCAGTCTTATCACATATAAAGATGACATATGCTAACCCAGGTAGAAACTAGTTAATGGAAACCAGCAACAGATAACGTTTTCATGAATGCTTTATTTTTGCTTGAGAGTAGTAAGTCTTGTATTCCTTTATCGAGGTCTCTTGGATGAGCCTATACCCAAGACAGAATGTTCACAGAAGCCAAAAAAGGCTCCTCGAAGACAGTCAGACCCCAAGCAGGGAGCAGTAAGATCAACTAGTAGTGACAGGTAAATATACTGGCTTTAGAAAAGAAGCTAAGTTAAGCTGTAAATGTTTTCAGAATTGATTGTTTTTCAACCTCTTCATGCATAGTTGGCCTGGGGCTGACTGAGACCTTTGTATGTCAGTGTGAATTTCATGCTAATGTGTGTGTTAGATTATCTGAATATTATAAGTAGTGAAACGATTATACTTTTAGCTAAAGACATGTTAATGAGCAAAGCAAGACTATCTGGGATTTTGTGAGGACCTGCTGCAGTTGAGCCTGTCATTAGGATTTGGACAAATAGATCTGCACTGTGCAGGCTTGCTTGTTGTTTTCTTCATATGCTCTTCTGTTGCTATTTCCAGAATAAATTTTGCAAAGAAACACCATAGTATTTGTCTGTTTGGCTCTGCTTACCTGACCCCACTGCCATTCTCTTGTTTTCACTGATTTCACAATCTGTGTTTGTGTGGAGTAATGGCACAATTCAGACAAGATACAGCAGACTGAGATTACCAAAACAAACAAAAAAATCTGCTGCAATGTAAAACCGTATTTGATTTATTTCACTATTTGAAAATTATTTGGGTGGGGGGCTTCATTATCATTGCTTTTTGATAATTTTCAGAAGAGTAAAATAGAGAGAAACTCAGTCTCTGCCTTTAGAATAACTTGATTGAATGTAGAAATAGCCATTGATCCTACTTGCTCTGATCTGTATAGGTTTTTTTAGTAACTTTTGTTTTCCTCTTTGCAGGATAATCTCAAACTCATTTGAAAGCTATTCTGAAGAACATCACCTTTCCACTAGTTCAGATCCCTATACTTCAGCAAACAGGGAGGAGAGCTCACCATCTAGCTATCCATTTCAGCTGATTTCTTTATATGACGAAGACATCATTGACTTGAAGTGAAGATGGTCTTAAAGCCCTTCTTCCTACTTCACATTTTCTTACAAGTTTATGAGAAGCTCTATGAGAATGTCACAAACACTGCTTCTAGTGGTAAAATGTGGCTGGAAGTATTGGTGATTGATCTTTATAGAACCTGTGTTGTTCTGGCTAGCGCAGCCTGATTTGATGATGCTTGTATCTTTGACATAGATATGTTTTCTTTTCTCAGTTAATGAACCATTACTTTTTGTGGCATTCTAAGAGTAAGTAATCGATGAGAGATTTAGGTTGAAACTGAAGAAAATAAGAAGTATTACTTGTTCTCAGCTTCTTATAATTTGAAGTACCTGAATGACATTCAGCTAAGTTAACTACTGTTATTATAATGAGTTGTTTTACAACAGTGTATGTCATGTGAGACATGGAGAGGTAAAATTCCTCACATAACATATGTTATTCCATAACATCAATCACTCCTTTTGGTTTTCCAGTATTTAAAAAACAAACAAAACAAAACAACAAGGCTTACAGGCAAGGTCTTTCCAAATGTTGCAGTCTCTCCTTGAAATGATGCAGCTGTGGTATGTTCACTGAAGAATCAAGGATGTTCTATAACAACCAGGTAAGATATGAAGATGCTGCTTTCTGGCCTGTCCATGCACTTTTTTAAGAGAAACTTGGAAACTGTTTTGGCAGTAAGAATCCTTGAGCAAAGAGACTTTTTATAGAAAACACAAACTTTCAAAATATTCGTTAAGAATTGGAAATAAAAAAAACCTAACAGTTGTATTTCTCCATCTCCTGGAAAACTGTTATTGTAGTGTACCTACAGATATTCCCGTTATAGGCAGAAGAGCCACCTGCTGCTTTTCTTTCTGACTACGCAAAGATTCCTATGCAGACATCAGCATTAGCTATTGGCTGCTCTTGCATCAAGAGTGTAAGTCATTATTCCAGGTGATCATATTTCTCTAACTGAATCTAGACTGAAATTTCACTGCTAAGAATCTAGTTTTCTATGATGAAATAGTCGTCTTAGGTTTTTTTTTTTATGTTAAAGGAAGGGTTTCACGTTTAAAGCTGAATTATTTTTAATAATCCTTTCTCATATGCCAAAAATCGATTTTAAACAATATTTTGCAAGGGTTTTGTTTTGTTTGGGGTTTTTTCTTTGTTTGTTTTGTTTCATGAAAGTGTGATGCTTCCAGGCTTTGATGATTTTAGCTTTATTAGGAAGTAATTCTTGTTTTATATGTAGAAATATTTCTGTATCCTTGGTTTTATTTCCTAATACCGTTCATGTGTCATGATTTCACTTTCTGTCCAGGCATGACCATCTGGAGATGTGTGCCTTTTGCTTGGGCTGTCTGAATGTAAAACTGGTTTTGCAACCTTTATTGTTACATATAATATACCTAAGAAAAGATGCAAGCCTTACCTGAAAGAATCATGCCACAAAATTGCATTCAAAAGGATTCTTTTTTCTGCTTTAAATGAAAATCAGAATATAATCTTAGTTACGCAGAGATCACCAGTGTCTCCATGGCAATTCTCAGATGTTAAGCAGGTAGCCAATGAGAATTTCCGGTGAAGTAATTTTGCTGTTAATTTATAATTTTCTTTCCCAATTTACCATTTATTTGTCCAGCCTGCACTTTCACCCAAGCCTTGAGGTATCTGGGGCAGACTGTGTGTGTGCACAGGGCCTAGCGTGATGTCCCCTTATCAATATCCTTAGCTTTCACTTACAATAAATAGTGTATTACGTACATACCAGGATGGTGACCAGTGAAACCTCAGAGTTAATTTACTGGTATAATGTGATTTTAGGGCCATATTCCTACTATTAAATGATACCAAGTGTGAGAAAAACATCCTTTTCCTTGCCGGGAAAGAAAGCAGAAAGGGGGTGGTGTAGAGCTCTGTGTGACACTGTTTGGGTTTTTTGGTGGACAGAGTAAGTTGGCAGAAACGGATATTTCAAATTTACTTGTGCTAAAAAATGATCAATTAATATGGCATGATCTAGGGCTCTATTTCTACTATTGAGATCTGAGGGTATAATTACATGAGCCACAGCACTTTAAGGATGTTCAACGCAGACATGCATTGATGTCACAGATGATAGGACAAGGGATAATGGCTTCAAGTTGTGCCAGGGGAGGTTCAGGTTAGATATTAGGAAATATTTCTTCACTGAAAGGGTTGTCAGGAATTGAAATGGGCTGCCCAAGGAGGTGGTTGAGGCACCATCCCTAGAGGTATTAAAGAGACGAGTTAACATGGTGCTCAGGGATATGGATCAGTGTTGGCTTGGTGGTGTTTTGGTTGTGGTGTGGGGTTTGTGTGTTTGGTTTTTTTTGAGTTTTTTTGTGTTGGTTTTATTTTTTTCATTGGTTGGACTAGATGGTCTTAAAAGGTCCCTTCCAACATAGGTGATTCTGTGATTCTGTGAATATATTAGCACTTCTTCATCTGGTTATTTTAATGAATTTATGACAATTCCTTTTGGTGCTACAAGGAACTTGTAAGCAACTATAAAAGTTTAAAGTAAACTTGCAGTTAACATTGTAGGGAAATGAAGCCATAGTTTTATAATATAGAAAAAGCTTGAAATTTTCTTGAAAATAAACGTGTTTTTCTTAAAACTGAGCACAGATATGTTGGTAAATTTATTTAAAATGTCTCTATTTTTTTGAACAGCTGGCAATTACTCAGTCAGCAAACACTATATTGAATATTAAAATGTAGAGGGCAACCAGTTCCTGTTTTTTCAAATCACAGGCACAAACGTATTTTCCTTGCATGGCAAATCAAAGAAAATATCATTCCTTTTCCAATAAGATCAGTATAAGCTTCAACAGTCTTTAGCAATTTAGGTTACTTTAGTTAGTAACCTGTATGGGTGAATTACATAAGAGATTTATTCACGAGGGACTCAAACTACTTGCCTGCTCAAATTAATCACTTAATTTCTTGCAGCCTGTTATCATTAGCATTAATACGAGCATTATGTGAGCAAGGGTTGTTCAGTCAGACTCTCATTACTTTGCTTTCCTCCTTGCAAAATGAGCACAGTGTGTTGTTTTTCTGCATCAGGAAACCCTTACAGAAACTTATTGGACTATAATATCCCAGAAAATACAACCTTTGAATTCCTAACTTTTATTGGTAGGTGCCTGTGCGTTTTGACCACTGTGAAGTGATACCATCACTTCTTTCAGCTCTTCATCTTAGTGACTGTTACTTGCTTGTTTCCAGTGAAGTGAAATGTGTTATTTTTAGTAAGTTGCACCTTAACTCTAACCTGAGTTAATCTATTTTTACAATTACGTTCTCATGGAAGAAAAAGGTCTGTGGATGCTACAGGAAAGTACCATAATTGCTGATCCTGACAGATAATAAATTGACTGTATATAATGAACAGACTTCACTCTTCCAGTCATATTGGAAATGATTTTTAATGAAGGATAAAGATTACAGGTCACAAATTCAGCAAGCGAATTGAAACACTGCCAGAAAACAGGCATGTCTAGTAACTCAGAATAAATATGTCTGTAGTACTTACCAAAACAGGAACTGGGCTTTATCACTAGCAGATGGTTTTCACAATATTTTAATAATTAGCATATTTGTGACATAATTGTTCTAGGAGAGTGTCTGTAAATGGCCAGGGAATAACATGGGTCAGAGACCATTCCAAACTGCCAGCCTGAACAAGGTCCCTCTAACTTTGTGCAAGAGGGGGAGAGTTTGGTTTTATGGGTATGAGCAAGGCTGTTTCATGGGCCTTTATTCATTTTGTGTTTTAGGATATCATCAGTATTTTGCTAACAATGTGCTGCTACCATCCTTATATCAGCTGTGGATGAAAACAGGTTGCAGGTGTATGGGAATAAACTAGAGGGGTTATTCATGTATTTTTTTATCGTTCTAGGAAAGAACTGCTTTAACTTGATTTTGTCATTGTAAAAGGCTGGTCTGTTCTTTGGGAGTTGCTGGTCCATTCAGATTTTCCTGTCAACTTCCATGGCTGTGCTGACTAAAGCCAGGGCAGGGCTAAACTGAACTACAAGCTTCCTGAGAAGGGGATGCTTCATTAGTGGAGAAAAAAGTCAAGGTTAGCTTTCTTCATTCTCTGGGCAAGCAGCATAGCACAGCTTGTGTCTGTACAATTGTAACCCTCAGAGGACAAGGTGGTTGTTTATCCACCTGCCTATTGGAAACAGCTGCTGCTGAGAACTCGTATATTCAGTGTCAAGGAGGGACCTAGTGGGCATGAATTAAAGATATGCTGAGAGGGGTGACAGTGATTGTGTGATTGTGTCATAAAACAATGTGGGCAGTTGTGTAGCATTGGCCAGCCCTGGCACTGGCCCTGTTTAGTTCCACATAGTACCTTCAAAAGCAGGAATTTCCTGTAACTAGATCAACTCAATTTCCTTTCTTTTTTTTGTAGAAATATACAGTGTTCACAACACCAAGACAGGAGAAACTGAGAGAGGGAGCAAGAGAAAACCAGTCTTCTGAAATAAGCTGGTATTACATGCAGGAATCAATATTAATGCTCTGTCTCTATAAACTAACAGCATGAATTAGCATTTACTCTCTTGTATGTTACTATTTTGTCAGTTATAGTTTAGGTATACAATGAAAAATATTCTTGGAGAACAGTGTTTTTGTTTTTGGATAACATCAACCCTCATCACATTTTCAGCTATTTTTCCCCTTCTGTTTAATCTCTGTTAACTCTTGAGATTCTTTCTTTTGTCATCCAAGAGCTTTTCATAGGTAAAATTTTTCTAGGTTTCATAATAGGGCAAAAAGAAATAAAGCTACTGCATTGTTCAGCAACTGTGGAGTGTCGGTTTTATTTGTGAGTTTTTGGTTTTGTTTTTAGTAAATAGGCCAGATCTGGGTTTTTTGGGTACTCTTCTTCCTGGTAATTTCTAAAAATGAAGTTTTGTGTGTACCTGGAAATAAGTAGATTCAGGTTACATGAAACATATGTAAAGAGTATATATTTTGTAACTTAGATCATGCACATTTGTTGGCTACCTGAAGTTGTATTACAGTTTCAAACCAAGAGCTGTAAACAGTAATAATGTTTTTTGGTTTTTAAGGTGCATTTCTGTACTTGCTCCTGGAGTGTCTTTGCTAGTAACATATGCTGATACTGCTTTCTGATATAATTTTGAGTCTGAAACATTTTAAAGGAAATAAGTTTTATAGGAAAATGTTCACTGTGTTCAATCTTTGCTTCATTTGCCCTTGAGTAAGTGCTGGAGGTGTTTACTGCTGTTCAATTCTAGCTGAGATGAATATTGATTTTGGATATAAAATTAAGAAAAATTTTCTGCAGCATGCTGCTAGATAATGTGGTAATGAAAATTAATCATGAGCTTGCTTTGCTGTTACTCATAGCTGCCAGTTTTAGCAGAAACATTCCACTGCCATATTGAAATAAAAGCATTGAGAGTGACCAAATATTTTGTTGTCCCAAATAACTTAATACTGCAACAATAAAATAAATTTAATAAAACAGTGATGTCATGCTTGTGGAACATTCTTTTTGAATTTTTTCATGCCAAATGAAGAGAACAATGCTGTTGACAGATCTGCCCAAGAAAACACACCTGTCACATCACCTGCTTAGGTACCTGTGTAGTTTGTGCAGCGTTGGAGCTTAAGTGTCATAAATCTGGAGAAATTTCATTGCTAGATAGAGAACAGCATGGATTCTGATATGAAGATACTTTCAAGTGCAAGTAGTCTTTTGGGGATATATGGCAAAAATGGAGATAGGATTTGTAGAGGCATTGTAAGGCAGTTTATTTTGGTTTGTTGTTTTGTTTTGTTTTTTTCTTGTTCTCATGCAGGAATCTCAAGTTGAATAGAAAACAATGAAAGAAACTAGAAAATTTGTAGTAGATAACAGTATATCTTTTTCAAGATTGTTTAGTTCTCCTGGTATGATATTCCAGTCCTCTGACAGTACTCCTAAATATGTCATTTACACTTTTCATTAAAACAGTCCTGCGTTTGGAGGCAAGGTTAATGAAAAATACAAATCCCAATATAAGTCCTTCACATGCTTTAGTTGGAATTTTTCTCAAAACGTAATTTTCACCACTAGCCCATTATTCTCTTTTACCAGTTCTTTACACGTTTCAAAATTCTTGCACTTACTTATGTATTCTCCCATTTAAGTAACAGTTTATAATGCCATATTGTATTATGTAAATCCCCAAATCTAGATAAATCCTGTAAATCTAGACAGATGAGACAAACTGCATTTTTATCAACTTAAAAAAAAAAAGGATCGTTAAAGATAAAAGGATAAAATAACAGTCTATTTTTTATATATTAGTATTCTATTCATTTCAGAATTCTGGGATGGAAATAAGGTAGCCTGGATAATTTCAATATTCTTTTTATCATGAAAATTATAGTTCCTGCTAATTCCTATTACTCATGTTGCCCTATTGTCTGCTTCATTAATTACATTCAAATTGATGAGCTGCTGTCCTTAGTGATGAGCCTCAAGTTTTATCTCTGATTTTTTGTGGATAAAGAACATTAGGGGTTTTTTTGTTGAAAAATTTATCTGGTTTTGATAATCATAGATTCATTCAGGTTGGAAAAGACCCTTAGGATCATCAAGTCCAACCATCAACCCTGCTCTACAAAGTTCTCCTCTACACCACATCCCCCAACACCACATCTAAACAACTCTTAAACACATTCAAAGATGGTTTAATAACATAATGTTTATGTTAGACCTATGGTTTCTGATGACAGAAACAGAAATGTACTTTTTTAAGATTAATTATGCAGTTCTAAAGACATTCATTTACTGTCTAAATTCATTTAGTGTCTTTTTCTGCAAGTACATAGTTGTTGTTTGTGATGTCAGGTTGTTTGACTTAGAGACTGAAACTATATGTCCCTGACATCGACTCAATTACGTTAGGCTCTTCAAACTCTCAAGACAGCTGTGGAAGTATTTTCCATAATCAAGTTGCCTTTAGTGTCCTCATCAAAACCATTTATAAAATATTTTCCTGTCAATTCAGTGACTTCCAGGTAAATAAAATGTTAGCTGATATTTTCAGAGACAAAGAAGCTTCATCATAATTCTTATCATTTTGGCAGTGATGTACTCCAGGAAATGGCATTTCCTGGGAAAGGTTAATATTTGCTTACTAGAAACATTTCAAATGCATATGTTAATTTTTAGTATAACCATGAAAGTACAGTTGAGCCTAAAACTATATTGGTGAGCTAATTTGTGTGAGACCCAGCCCTACTTGCTTTGGCATGATTGCATTGTATATCTGTTCCAGCCTCCAGAACAAGTGGATGGATCTGTGTGGGGCTGCACTACCTCCTGTGCCATGCAGCAGGGAGGTGTGGGGAGAGCACTCACCGATGCAATGCAAAAGTTTCAACAATTCAGCTGCCAGTAAATGTAAATTGTCCTTTTTTTTTTTTTTTCTTTCCCGCTTCTGGAGTTATTTTGATTCACTCGGACTCTTGTCCATATGACATGTTCCAATTTTTATAATCCATGTATCCATATAATCTGCTTTTATTTTTATAATCATTATTTATCTTTGATGTTCCTTTCCTTAAGTTATTTATCATTCAATAACTATGCTATAGTAATAACCATTTCACCATGGGTTTTATGGTTATTCTTCCATTTTTTCCCCTCTCTTTTGGCCTCCCTTTTGTGTGTCTTGCACTAGTATTTCAAGCCCCTAAATTTTATTGTCTAAGCTGCTGGTATAAACAGTCCTTCAGTTATTTATCTTGACAGTATATTTTTTCTCATAGAGATTAACTCCCAAATTTTCCCTAAGTGTACACGTGACCTAAATCCTTCTTTCAGTATTAACACTTTCTTTCCCAGTCCTGGCATTTGATCCAGTTCTAGATCCACTACTTTTCCTATTAAGTTTGTTAAATTGACTTTCTTATTCTAGTGATTAAAACTAGATATTCAGATCATTTCAGACCCTGGCAAAATTTTTATGCTTATTTGCTCATTTAAAGTTCTTACTTCTCAGTCTCAGACCTGACTCAGTCTCGGGTAGAACCTGTGTCTGGAAAAGTCCTCTTTTGGTGGTTGCTTTTTGGTTGTTGATGAATTTTAGATGTTCTTCCCTAGGTGATATTTCACTTCTTTATTATATTGTGTGTCTCATTTTTCTAGAAAGCACTGGAATTCCACCAAAGCTCTCCTTTTATTTGTTTAGTGGCTTTTTTAGGTAAGCTTTCTCAAAACACTTGGTTGACAGCAGATGACTGAAGGCTTTTCAAGATTTGAGTCTTGAAAACTTTTAGGGATGGTGA
Source organism: Scolopax minor (assembly GCA_028566535.1). Classification (NCBI taxonomy): domain Eukaryota; kingdom Metazoa; phylum Chordata; class Aves; order Charadriiformes; family Scolopacidae; genus Scolopax; species Scolopax minor. The sequence goes on from JAOXNG010000012.1 coordinate 78,360,652, forward strand.
CTGCACATTCTCTATGGAGAGGTTATGGCTTGTTAATAGAAATGGCAGCTCTGGGACACGTTAGAGATGAAACTCACTAAAGGTAAAGTTTATGGATAGAAACATGTAATTGGAATTTCTTACCAAAATATAGTATCATTTGCTTCTAACCCTGGATAACAAGAGATTTTGAAATGCATCATGTTGTGTTGCTTCATGAGTAAGTTTGCAAGAAGACAAGAGTTGCTTTGCCTGTGAGAGGTAAGATTCGAGGTACTTTCTCTTTGAAAGTCTAGTAGGTATTTTGCAGAACAAAAAGAAATAAATATCTATTGTGTCCTCTACACTTAATCTCTGTTACTTTGTGAATAATGTTAAATAATCCTGGTATGTGAGTTCTCTGTAATTAAGCTGTCTTCTCCAGCGGTAGGTACTCCCTTTAAGATTAAGAACTCCAGCAGCAAAAATATCTTGAAGCATGTACTGCTTCATAGTAAGTGAAGAGGGAATAGTTATGGAGTCTATGATTGCATACATCCTCTCAGGCCATCAGTTGTTTTGTGTATTTTATTGAACTCTGATAAATCTAAGACAGTCTTCTTGTGTGCCACGCTCTTTAAAGGGCAAGTGCATCACATCCTAAAGTTAAAGATCAGCATTGTTTGCCGGGGTGGGAAGCTGGACAGACAGAGTGCAGAGCTGGCCATAGGACTGAGCGTATTACTCAGATGAGTGATCAAGGAGATCAATCTGCAAACGCAAACTTGTGATGCTGATATCCCTTGGCTTTTTTTGATATTTTTTTTTTCAAGGAAGTTCTTCTGTTCAAATACTTCATTGACATTTCTGTACCTCCTCTAGTCAGTCTGGTGATACTTCACCTTCTAGAGCTATGTCCTGAAGGGATATCTCTAGACATGTCTCTTCTTGCACTCTCATTTCACTACTATTGTCATATTCAGGACTAATCTGGACTGATTGATACTAATGAAAGTTTTTCATGTTTTAGCTGCCTGTACACAAACATAGTTTGAAAATATCAACATCATAGTTGAGTGGGATTTAGCAACCTTAATAACATGTTAGATGTCCTGGGATATTTACCCATGGCCAGAAGACTGCTTCAAAAGGTCTATTGTAGAATCCAGTGTTGTATCTTACTGTCCAATTTGGAAGTCTTTAGATACCTATATTTAGCCAGTCTCCCCTGGAACTTTTCGTGGTCCTGAATGTCTGTCTAAAAGAAGACAGTTGCTGATCACTAATGTTTATTTGCCCTTTCTATAAAGTTCTAATTTCTCATGTACTGACAGCTTTTCTCTGTTATTATACTTGTTTGAATTCATTATCCATGTTGGGCTTATTTTTTTTTTTTTTTGCAATTGAGCTGATCACTTGCAAGGCCAGAAAAATTTGGGCTCTAACAGATCACAACCAGTCTAATATCAAGTACTTAATTGCACATCTCTTTGAGAAGAAAATTTGGATCTTGGATTTCCAAGAAATAGTGTATAGGAGTAAGAAAATCTCATGGGCAAACTTGAGATCTTAAGAAAATACACTAACAGAAATAAATAGTAAGAAAAACACAGTGGCTTAATGTATTGTTTTGTATTCCATTGAATGCAAATCCTATAGCTTAGAGGAAACAGGGTCTGAAACCAGAAGCAGAAAAGGTGAAAAAATAAATTAACAACAGCAGCAATTGCATATTAGAATGGTTATAACAGTAGTAATAATCTTAATCATAATAATAATAATCATAATAATAAAGACTTCCACGTGTCTCAGTGTATAACCCAAACCTTAACACTAAGGAGAAACACATCAGGATCATGCATAGAAAAATCACTTCTGTCATTCCTACTGGAAGTTTAATTCATAAAGTTATCAATCATAGTTCCTCTAAAACTAAACAAAGACCAATTATCCCAGTGGGATATTGACAGCAAATCTATCCTCTTGCTCTGTGACTGTAGGAAGTGACCCAGAAAAAGCTAGCAAAGATGAAAACAGAGAATTTAGCAATGAAGAAATTTCCTAATTCTGTAGAACAGAAAGTGAAAACAGAACAGATCGGACTGTGAACCTCATAATAATTTTAATGAATAAACTCCACAAAGCTGATTCTGTTTCTATTATATGGAAGAGGTACAGGACTATGCGTGCAAAAAGTCAGTCTATGGCAGTAATTCATCATTGTTCTAAAATCAAAAGGTTTTCAAATTAGCTCATTTTCCTCAACTTAGCATGAGGTATGAAACCACAAATTACTTCCAAGTTAGTTACAAGTCTTGAAAATACCACTGCTGTACACTTAATTATTTCAATTAAAGTTCCAATCTTTAATGGCTACTTAAAAATAAAAAATCATACATTACTGCAGTACTCACTTTATAGATCATAACATTTTCATGTCCTGCTGCAAGGGATAGTACAATACCTATTTTGTTGTTTTCTTACTTAAGTATTGTGCAAAGAAAAATATTATTATCTGACCATTTTCAAAACTTTGTTGCTCTGTTTCAGTGAAAGCTGCTGAATTGTCCGGCTTCTGATGTCTTCAGTGGAAACTCACAAGACTATTTGACAGAAAATATATTTCTAAGCTCTTGGTTAGTCATCAACTAGTAAGTAGCTTCTTATAGTTTTATACTTTTCATTCACCTTCAGTGAAGTGTTTCGGTTGTCTCAGGTAAATAACAATTTTTAAAATTACTTCACCATTACCTTCCCTTTCTTTTCCATAAAAGCATTTTTCTCTAGTGTCTGGTCTCCTTTAAAGATGCATTTAACTCAGTGATTATAAGTACTTTAGCAAAAAAAGGAGCATTTTCTGAGTACATCTATTCAGCATCTATCAGAGTGCTGCTCAGTGACCTGTATTACTCCCAGAGTGTGAAGCATAAATAGAAATAAGAACTCAGTGTATCCTCTGAAAAAAAAAAATTTAAAAAATGTTCCTTTAGCCTGACAGAAGTGATCAAAAATGGTATGTAGCAATAAATTTCTAGAGTACCTGAACAGCTAGGTTCTATTCTTACCCACCTGTTTTATTACTATTTTAAATATTTTTTTCTTCTTTATTTTCTATTTTTTCTATTTCTTTCTTTCTTTTCTATTTTTTTCTTTATTTCTTCTTTCTTTTAATTCCTTTAGGAAAATTTTAACCCAGTCACTTTAGCAGATGTTCCTGTGATCTTGCTATACCCATTGTCCAGCATAATAATCTTTTGCTTACTTATTCATGTGCTCTGTTTCTAAACCTAAAGAAGAAATCTGGACTGATGGGAGAGCAAGAAGTTTAAGATTTGAAGTAGCAAAATTGTAGAAAAAAACCCAAACTGTAAAACTGCCAAACATGGGGAAGGTAGCTGCAGCATTTGCTGGTAATTACAAATTCTGGTAACCTTTAAAAAATGTTGCTGGTGGAGGTTGATGCACTTCTCATCACTTCTCATCAAAACATAGTGATTTGGGGTTTCCCTCCC
>JAOXNG010000012.1:78391032-78403746 GCA_028566535.1 Scolopax minor
AACTGCTACCACAAAAAGCTCTCCATTCCCAATAGCCATCGTTCTGCCCTCATTCCCCTTTATCCATCCTATCCATTGTAATATTTCTTAGCTTTCCAGATTACTGTTAAAAAGAACGTTAACTTTTGTCCTGGAAAAGTCTATGCAGAATGTAAGAACTCAGGCAAATTGTTAATAGGCAACTCAGGATGCACTATTTTATTTGTGAAGCTGGGATAGTTTTCTTGCACTTACATTTTACATTTATCTGCATTCGGTTTCAATGAGGTTTTGTACAGACTTTCTGCACTTCTCTACTGTCAATTGTTGTCTTAATTACCCCAGGTATCTAGCTTAGTGTTGTCAGCAGAATTTAGCACTTTGCTGTGCATTTTCACAAATCTCAAATTTCAAGTTTTTGTTTTCAGAAATCTCAGATATTCATTTCTGGCTTGTTTGTTTATGAAATTCGGTGATACTTATATTTACAATATCATAGAATGTTACATCTTGGAAAGAGTTTCTGAAACAGTTTTATTACAGAGCAAGTGCTAAGGGCTCTTTTAAAGGTTAAATAAATCCTGAACAGACCTTACATTCCTAAATTCAGTGCTAAAATAATACACATGTACCACCAATAACATAAGTCAAAATGTGAATGAAGAGAAGTCCTTTCACAATGCAAAAAACCCAATTGATTTCATGTTTTTCTTTATCAAATGTATACTAACAGGTATTCAAATACTATAGCACTAAATAATTAAAATTTGGGTTTGTGTGCTGATGTCAAGAAGTTAAGAAGATATAAAAATTACCTTTGTTAGCACAAGTGAATATTCCTTGTTCCAACCACAGGAGACTGGTTAACTGTACTCTGGTTTGTGATTCCGTTAATGTACCACACAACATGTAATTACTTTTCTGTTGTCAACCACTAATTTTACAGTATGTGATATGATTTTTTTGCTATATCATTTGCCTTTAATTGGCATTTTTTACTTCACATTCCAGATGTAAAAATGGTACTGGAAAAAAAAATTCTAATGAAATGTGCCAGTTCTATGGGAAAATATTTGGCATTTTACAAGTGTGCCAACATGCAGCTTCATGAAATGTCTTTTGCTGATTTGAAAATTCCATGATATATTAATACTTATTTTCTGGTAATATCATTATCAGTTGTGTAACTTCTCTAGAATTTCTTGGTTGTCGTATGAACATCCAATTAATATGGAATGGTGGATAAATTTTACTGGCTCTTGATTTGCAGAGGAAGTGAAATAACTTTGGGCCTTGTGTGCCATCTACAGAGTGTCACTGAACTTAGTAATAATTGCTATATAGATGTTCATGTTCTTAAAAAAAATAATTCTAAAGCTTTTGTTTTGATTCTTCAGAATTAGTATGTTTTTACTGTTTGTATTGTCCCAAGGTGTTACATAAAACTAAAAGGCAGTTTTTGCTTGGGAAATCATTTAGATGTTATTTCTGTTGCTCATAGAAAAGTAAATACACATCTTAGTCCTGCAGTTCTGACATTTCAGTCATCAAGATGTAAGCATGAGTCACTCAACATGACATTTTCAAACTTTCAGATCTTGGGTTCATCTTACTTGTATTTAAAATAAAAACTCTGAGTTTCTATCTTCCTGAAAGTATGAACAGATACTAGTTAAGTAAAATCAAACCAAAACAAACAAAAAACCCTGAGAAAATGGTTCAAGAGAAAGAAGACAACTTTGTTTAAAATCTCATATTTTAAATTAAAGCTTGTGATTTTTCCTTTAATTTATGGATATTTGCAATTGTCAGTGTTGAATGCTGAATTGAATTATGACTCCAATTAAAATAAAAAATAGTAAAAGGTTTTTTGGAAGAAATAGGGGGAGGTGTTATAAAATAATAACAGTTTCAAAGAATCAAAGGAACTGCTGAGAAACTGTAAATGGATCATGTATGTCCTGCAAAGGTAGCTTCTAAAATCATTTTGAATCCTTTCTGGAAAGCATGTTTCTCATTAATCAGCCAGGATCAATGAAGAGTGTTAGTCTAAAATTTTCTTTAATTCATTTCCCTGATCTCTCTTTTTCTACACAATACTTGTTTCTCATGTTGTTATTTCCAAGACAAGTGAAAAGATAACAGTGATGAACAATCAATAACGACATCCTAGATAAAACAGAAATTTGAATACCTTTAACTACCTACAAATAAACTATCTTCAGTTTTTAAGTCTCATTTCACTTTAAGCCAAGATAAATACAGGCTGCTGCTAAAAGGGGAAGTTCCCTGCTCACAGCTGTTTTTCTGCCTCCTTCTTGACCAGCACTACTGCCACTGCACAGCTCAATGAGGGAACTACCATTGCTGAATGCTGATCTTTAAATTTGGCAGTGATTGGGGAAGGAGGTGGAGACTAGCTCAAACAGCATCCTGCACTTAACTTAGCTCTCAGTAATTGTGCTCTTCCCAGGAGCTGCAGTTTCTTAAAACATCAACCTGTGAATAGCCAAGTGACAGTAAGTGCCCTAATTCATGTTACAGATGTCCATGGAGTCAGCTGTCTGAACCTGCTGTAATTTTTTTTCTTCCTGAAATGAAATTTCCAAGTGCATGATTAGCTCCTGTGTACCTACTACATGAAAAAAAATATGTATGGTGGAAAGACTGTGCTTGAAATCTTCTTAACACTGTGCATGTTGCTTTTCCCTAGTAGACAGATTTTCAAGATGTAATGGTAATTTTTAAGAATTCAAGTCCAAGTATGTTTTCATTGTTGCTGTTTATGTGATTTAAACTTTAATAGGTTTTTTTGTGTTCAGAAGGTTTTGTTTGTTCCTGCTGGCACAGTGTCCTCTGCACTGGGGACAGTTAAGAACTCAAAAAGCAGAGAGCTTGCTAGACCAATAGATACAAAGGAGTAGTCAGATTCCCTCTAAGGGTCTCACACCCATTGGCCAGTATTAAAAAATCTTCATGCAGTTTTCTTGATGAGAAAGTCAGGTTCTCTTGATGGGACTAGAGAAGTACTGTTCTTTGATATGAGTAGGACAGAGTTAAATTTTCCTGCTATTCCTAATGGGGCAGAATTCCCCCATTCTTTTCTTTCACAGAAAAATAAAAGATTGATTGTGAAGCTGTGCATTCATGTCCCTGTAGTACTCATTATATTGTCAGTCAGGAACTACCAGCCTTTAGCAGGCATTCCAGTTTTCTTTTGTGTTGAAGAAAATATTAGCAGATAACATTGTGATAAACCCCGGGCTTTACTGCTATCAGTTTAATACCCTTAAATATGAATCAGAGTCTGATTTCAGAAGCATTAACTTCTGAAGACCATTACCATTAACACAGTAATATAATCCCTCATTTACTGGTTCAAAAATCAAATCATATAGGTTAGTAATGTTGAGTCTGTAATAATTAGTCAGTTGTACAAGTTCAGATATACCCTATGTAGATTGCTCAGAAGTTGACTTTGTATGTATTAAAATTGTTTAGATGGTTTAGGCATTCTTTGTATTTGATAATAATAGTGTTTTACAGAAGCATCATTTCTGTACTGAGCATGAAATCATGCTCAGTATATAAATGAGGTTAGCTGGGGTGGCCTCTTGCAGTCGCTTCTTAGGATGGTGCCAGTTCACCAGGCTGAGAGAGTAACTTGTGTCATTATTGTTATTGTTCTTATTTTTCTTTTCATAGAATCATAGAATGGAGGGTTGAATAGAATAGAGCTGTAAGGGACCTTAAAGATCATCGAGTTCCAAAACCCCTGCCATGGGCAGGGACACCTCTCACTTTTAAAGCAGATTGCTCAAAGCCCCATACAGCCTCACCTTTTCTGATATAGTTGTATTAAAATGTCTTTATCTGAATTCATGACCTGTTTTTTTTTTTTTTTTCCTCTCCTTTTCTCTCTCTTCTCCCTGACCTTCTTGGGGCAAGAAGGAGGGTGAGAAAGTGGCTGCTTGGTCCTAGTTGCTGGCTGGAGTTAAACCACACCACCTTTGTATAATTTTTTTAAAAAACATAATATGAGAAGAGGACAAAATTAGTGCTGTCTTTACCTCACACATTGTAAATAGTCAAAATTTCAGGTCTGAAAAAGCATGAACTGCAAATAGATACAACCTAGAATTTTGTACAATTAACCCATAGGGAAACACTGACCTGTTGTGAAAGCAAAATATGAGGAAGCCTTGGGAAATGCATAGCTATGAATGAGCTCATACATAATGCTGAAGTGTGTGTCCTCTCCTCGCTCAGGTGTCCCAACCTACCTAGCAAGAATACATGAAGCACACCCTCATTTGAAGTCTTGTGACAAACATGGGGCAGGGATACAGGATTTTAAGCAAGAGACAAGCAGTTACCAGCTAGCCTCCTCCTCTTTAGTAACTCACATACTAGGTACGATTCTGGCAGCATGACAAACTGATGTCACCGGCCATAAATATGGTCAAGGATCTGGAAGGATTGTACAGCACTGAGCTCACTGTTTACGTGTTCATTAATGATAATTTATTGGAGGAATATCTAAATTCAGTGGGTGGAAAAAGTCACATTACTGGCTATGCTATTAACAAATACTTCTTCATTACTGATTCCTGATCTAGTGATTCCTGATATTCCTGATTCCTGGTAGTGTGATACAAACCTATATAGAGTTACAAACCTATATATAAGACCTTTGTTCATTAACCATCTCAGGAATTTTCTACAGTAACAATGGTGATTAAATCAGAGATAAAATGGCTGCTATTACTGTTTGTTTAGATCACCAATTTTAAATAGACTTTGTTTGGAATATTGAATTTCCTCTCTGTCTCTTTGAGGTATACATTCCAGTCCTTTAATAATTTTGTTCTGATTCATTTACTAGCATTTACATTCACATTTATCCACTGGACCTTATTACCATAGAGGTTGCAGCAGCAGCAATTTCAGTGGTAGAACAATCATTCCTACAACAACTCCTTTCTTCACAGATCTGATACAGTCACACTGTATCTTCTGGTTAATGCTTCATACAAGCCTGGAGCTATTTTCCAAGGTGATGATTTTCAGAGTTGTATCCCATTCTTTTGAATGTGTCTCATGGTATAATTTCTCATGTTTGTATACTGAGACATGTTTGTTTACTGAGATGTAAACTGTGTGCTTGTATCTCAGTGGCCAGGTGGCTTAGAATATCCTGTTACTGTTATCAGTCTCCATTGTTTTCCAATAACAATTGTTTACCAGTGTGGTGGGTTGACCTTGTTGGCTATCAGGTGCCACCCAGGTGCTTTCTCAGTCCCCTTCCTCAAAAGAATGAGGTGAGAAAAGAAGATGGAGAAGCCTGTGGATAGAGGTAAAAAGCAGGGAGATCATTGACTAACTGCCACACAGGCAAAACAGGCTTGATTTGAGGAAACGTGTAATACACTGTTGATACTTCTTCAGCATGTTGCCATACTAGAATCGAGGTGGGTAGGTTGACACAGCATCTCCTTTCATCATTAATTCCACACCAATGATAAATATCCATGGTTAAATGATATCATCCACCATTTATGGTTTAATACTGTATATTCATGGGTCACATGAAAATAATTTCTAGATATTCATAATTTTTGAGCTTCTAGCAGTGAAATTTGGAACAAGTAATGTTTAATTTGTATGAGAAACACAAAAAACATTATGAAAAATTATTTATTGGTAGTCTAGAGTCTTATAGTGTTCTTCAAGTCATCCACTCAAAGTAGAACTTATTATTTTCTACATTTTGCACAGTATTGATCATTCATGATTTTTCTTAACACTATGGAGCTTGTGGATCTTTCTATAGCAATCAAAAAGTGTGCTGTTGAGCATAATCTCAGATATAAGTAATGAAATAACCTTCCCTATGCTTTGTTCTCCTCTATCTACTCTAATAAATGTAGACTTGCAATCAGTTTTTATATGCCTTTCTCCTCCTCTTACTTCATCATTAATATTATTTGAGGGAGGAGAGAGGTTTGATCTACAAATTTTCCCTGTGCTGGAGGATGAAGCTAAGGGCTCTTCATTTATTGTGGTGCTTTTTCAATTATCTGGACTAGGCTTGTTTTTGGGAGCTGTCAAAGTAACACAATCGGAATATGGATATGTTTAGCTGAGCATAACTAACATAGATAATGCTGAGCTCTATGGTCTATGCAAAGCATAATGCACTCAAGAGTCTTAATTGTTTCTAGTTCATAGCTGGCCTTTGAGATTTATTACTACTCTGATGTTGAAGTAACAAGCACCACTGAACATTCAGAATCAAATAAGAATATTGAAGGAATTCAATAAAGGAAATAATTACTAAAATTAATGAAGTGCTTAGAGTAAAATATAACTTCATTTGGCCATTTAATTCAGGAAGAAAAAGTAAATCTTCTTCTTGTAATGTTTTGCTAAGTAAAGTAATTACACTGTTGTATCACAAATATGCTTCATTCATTATTTTGTATTTATTTCCTGCATGTTTTGTCCCTGTTGAAAACAGTAATTATTTTCAGTGAAATGAATGCTGCAGTTCAGTTAAATTTCTGAGAAGGTGGTAAACAGGTTATCTTGTCTACTAAGTAACATTAGGCAATTTTAATTAACATGTTTTTTAACTCATTGAAAATTAGCAAAATTAATACAGAGGACAGTAAGTGCCATTCAGAGGTAGTCAATTTACATGCAAAAGATGAGTCAAGTATTGTAGTGAAAAAACAGTGAAAATTACATAGGTACAACAAAGTAAAATGTCTTCTGTATAGCTGAAAGAGTTCATTGGAAGTATAATAGGCTTTCTTTAAGTAAATTTTTATAAATTAAAGGTCTCACATACAACACAGAAGCATAGATCATATTAGCATTAGTCTACATATTTTGCTTATGGCTTCATTTAGATGATGATTATGAATTGCCTTAGAACTTTTATGTCTCTTACAAAAACTCTTGACAGATAGCCAAGAATTGTGAGTGGGATTATAAAGATGACAAGAAAATACTACTATCTGCCAGATTGCTCTTTTAACAGTTTACTTTTAAATAAAGGTTATATAAAAGCGAAGTATTTTTGCTATAGAGGCATATGCTGGCTTCTAATATCCCATGATCTAAGATCATGGGAACAATTTTGCACAGTGTGATCTCCAGTTCGAAAGCTTGAAACAAGTTTGTTGGTATCATGTGGTGAACGGTCACATGTAACATCAACCCTTCTGAGCTGTAATTTTGATCCTGCTTTCCAAAACTACTTCATCCCACTGTTTCTGTGCCTGTTTGACTAACAGCACACGTTAGTTATGTTAGGTCTGAAGGGTATATATCTCTTGTGACTTTGTGTGGCTCCACAAAGCCTCCATTGCTTGGGAAAGGACAACCCTTCTTCCTATCAATGATTAGACTGGGTTTTGTGTGTTTTGTTTGTTGGGTTTTTTTCCTGGGGAAACTAGTTTGTGATTATTCCTGAAATACATTTTTTTCTCCACAGTGTTTGGTTTTGGTTCTATTTGGATAAGAATAGCACTTTACCTAGTACAATTTTCCCTTTCAGTGGATCATTGTCATACTATTTTCTAAAGGTGCTTTTGCATTCAAGCTCTCTTTCTGTAAACAGCAGCCCTGCTGGATTAGCTCGTCCTTTTATGTATGAGCCTCTCAAAGTACCAAAGCAATATTCATTTTTTGTACTTAAGCTTGTATTTCAGCCTATTATAATCAATAGACAGACCTTGTGTGTTACAGTAGTAAAGAATCTAATGTTTCCATGCATTCTATGAAGAATTTGACTCATAGTCCCATTGTTTAAAAAGCAATTATAGATAAAATATTTATTTTCTAAAGACTAAAATATCTAAAATTTACTCAATGTAAAGCAGTACCATCTTAAGTATGTGCAGTTATCTCGAACTCCTGTCAAAAAGATTAAAGAATAGTAGGTCTTGGAACTTATTAAAGAAAAAAAATATTCCTGAGTATGCAGAAACTGTTGCCATGGAGAGGACACTTAGTCTGTGTCTGGAGATGCAGATTGTCCATATAATAACTTGCTGTTCTGTACTTGTTGATTATCATTTGACACTATTGGATAAAACTTACATTAGCCCACAAAAAAAAAAAAAACAAAACAAGGATAGCAGATCTTTAACTTTTTTTTTTTTTCCTGTACTTAAAGTTAGCAAATTCTTGCCAGTAATGAAAATGGTGACAGGTTATTTTTATTTATTTGCCACTCTGGCTAAACATAGTTGGTCATTTAGTTGCTTTTACTTAGTAGTGTATTTTGGGTTTAGTGTGCACTTTGCACAGAATTGAAAAACTTCTCTAAAGCAAGCTGAGCTTTGGTGACATAAACAGCCATAAATATTAACGAGTGCACAGATAATTCACCTTTCAGTTGTTCTGAAATATTTTTTATTAATACTTTTTACATTTTATTTTCAAATTGAAGCTGGCTTTTGGTACTTTGGTTTTATATGGTACTTGTGTGGTTGTTGAGTTAGGTGTTGAGATTATTAATTTATTTAAAGTTAGCATGTAAACATAAAGGAATGTTTGCATGAAGCATACTTGTGCTAACATAGTAATGCATAAAATAGTGTTAAAGTCACCATCAGGATGCTGGCCAGTATGTTGGGGGGAAAAAATGACCTGGAGTAAATAAAAAACATGCTAAAAGTAGCTGTAAGTGATGAAAAGTTAATAACAGAATGGACTTCAGTGGAATTATCAGCAGACACATACTAAAGGTTTAATTTAAAAAAAGTTGTTTGGTCACTTGCACAACATCAGAGAACATAAAACATTCTTCAATGATATTACTGTGGAATTTCTTTCACAAACAAAAAAAAATATGTTAAAAGAGCAAAGGTCATGGCTATTATGTGCTATAGAAAGAAAGCCGTAAGGACTGGAGTATCTGATGCACTAAGATCTTTCACTGCCAGAAGATTTGTTAAATACAAAAAAAGGTAAAATCATTCACACATCTCTGCAAACTGCATCTGAAAGATAAATTCCTTTCTAACTTCTGGTTGTCAGATCTGATGTTTAACTTAAGGAGGAACAGCAGCAAACAAACACTGTTTATTTATTTGTTTTTTTAAGTACTTTTAGGAGCTAAATTGACTCAATAGAGAGTAAAAATCATTCAAGATTAAAAAAAAAACAAGCAACAAACAACAAAACAAGCATCCTTGTGTAATAAAAATACAGGATATGGGGTTCAACATTCCATTCAGCAATTAAATAATATAGCCAAGTATTTAACCCTTAAATTTTGGCAAGTGGATAGTACAATTTGGACCTCAATCATTGCAGTTAAAATATTTAGTATCTTTAAAGAAATATTATAGTGTTCATCTTTTTGTTTTCAATCTAATGATCAGATACAGTATAACCTGAAATGCACATCTCTGTATATTTTGGCATATAGGAGAAGATAGATAAGCATGTAACCAAGTCTTAGGCGGGTTTTTTGCTTTTTGGCAGGAGATGGGAAATGGTTGGTGTTTTATTACTGTGATCTTACAATCTCTACTTAAAGGAGCTTTTAATTATATAAGTACTTTTGCAAGAAATTCTTGCTTTATTGAAAGATGTGCCAGAATTTCATTTGATCTTTTTGCATGAGACAGTCATTGCAGTCAGACATGGCTGCAGTTTTTCCTAGCATAGATATTGTTTAAATCTAATGTCATTCTTTTCTAAAGACTGATGAGTTTAAATTGTTACTGGTTAAAACACTCTTGAAGCTGTTTCAGAATATAAACTGATTATTGACAGAGAATCTGCAGGCTTTATTTGTTTTTTATAAGGGGCTGATTGTATTTTAAAAGTGATAAGCAGTGAATATAAGTAATACATGATTGCATTCTCAAATGTAATAAGGCAGACATACAAAATATTTCTGAGAGAGAATTATTTGACTCTTTTTATTTCTGGTAATATTTCAGTTGGATTATTTTGTAGACAATAAGAATTACAGTTGATAATAGCTGGTTGCAGCCTTTTCTGTTAAGTCTGCAAGGTCTCCAGAGTAGGACTTGCAGGTATTCTTTGCCTGGACTTGCTGTAGGCTTGCCTGAAGCTTGGTTTAACAATGTTACCAATTGTCTAATAACCAGTTAACTGTAATCTTTTCAGTTTTAGTTCAGCATTACATCATCACATGATGCAAAATCTACTTTAGTAATCTAGTAACAAGCAGTTATTCCATGAAGAATGTCCTTTCTATGAACTGTAAATACAAAAAATTCAGGATAAAGGGGTATAGACATAAGATGATAGCTGAAGGCACAGCATGAAAGCAGGGTCCCCAAGGCTATGATTAGCTCACCAGTGGCCCATTACTAATTTTTTATGGAATGCAGAGTTGGCAAAAATGGTTCTGGGAATCAGAAAGGGAACCTAGAACAAGTAACGAGTGTATGTAAAAAGAGCTTTATAGTGTATGTTTGGATGCAATACAGAATTGTGTGTCAGTGAAGAAATAAAGGAGTATAACATGTCAGAAATCATACAAAAATATTGCCAAGAGGGCCTAGAGTGAGGAGGAAGAAGCCATACACCCATTCATATAATCCTAACAGGGCCAGGGGAAGGATGAGCTTAATACCAGAGACTAAGCTATAGAATACAAGAAAGTATCTCTTTATTAAGTTTAATTGTGCTTTTATTTTGGGAGCAACAGAACAGAGTAACAGAAATATTTTCTTTATAATAATTAAATCTAGGCTACCAATAGTTACTTGATCAGACTGTTAAAATTTCAGTTCAACTACTATTAAACTCTTGCCTTACACACAGAGATTTATTTGGCCCACATACACTGTAGAAGTCGGAGTGCCACAAACTGGTGGAGAAAGCTGACAAATTAGGCTATAAAATTTATATGCATTAGAGCATTATACTTCAATTGAAAGTAAATTGGAGACCACACAGATGAACACAGTGAGAATGATGTTTACAAGCTGCTAAGAAGAACTTGAAGGAACTTCATTTTTTTGGTTTGTACCAAAAGAAGAAAAAAAAAAAATACCCTGAAAGTAGGACATCATAAGGATGTTTTGAAATGTAGGGATAGAATTAGTACTCCTGTTGTTGGTGTGGCTGGCTGACTGTATGTGTGCTCAGTTCACAGCATGTTGGTGCATGCAACCCACCGAGAGCTGCTGGTACTGAAGAAATAATGATCAGTAGTTCTCCATGTTTACTGGTAACAGAACAATAAGCAATTAACTGAAATTTCAATGGAAAAAAATATTTTGACATTAGGGAAAACTTCCTAAGTGGCATAACAACGAACATTCATTCACACTATCTAGAAATTGGGTGGAATTCTCTTTGCTGGAGATCAAACTTTATCAAGTACATAAAATTGTCCCCCTTACCTTACTTGGTAACTGTGCTGACTTACTAAATTCACTTCCAGTCCTATATTTTTAGATTTAATGAATGTATCATCTTATCTCTGTTTCACTGAATTTTTTAATTTATTACAAGCGGTGTTAGTTATACGGGTTCTTTTTTCTTTTTAAATATAATTTTAAATATTAGATTATTTCCGCCCCCCCCTCAAGATGTCACCTTTACAGACACTATCTATGCCTCATAGGAAGAAAAATGTAAAACTCTTCAAATCAGATCTGCATTTAGGTAACTAATCAAAATATATTTTTTTTCCTTTATATTATTTCCAGAGTCTCATATATCATACCTTGTTTGTCTTTTGCTGATCTCTAAAACTTCAAAAACAAAATTCTATGGTTACCTTATAAACTTATCTTGCAATAAGGCACCTTGAAACCACACATAATGCTGCTTTGAGACAGATGATTTTTGAAGAAGTCTGGTATTTTAAATTCAACTCTACTTAGCTGAGGGAAAGGGCAGGAAAAGTTACATCTTTTTTCTACGGTCTGTAATGTGACTCTAAGTTACAAATCAAGTCAGCCTGGTTTAAATAGTCCATTAATTCAGAGTTTTCAAAATGTCCTGCAGTCTACTCCAAAACCTAGCAGTCTGTTCACTGATTTTCTGTTGGTGCTTAAGCTTTTCAAATCACCCATTCAGTTTATTACACAACTGTGTAAAACCACCGAATTTAGCACCTATCAGGTGGCAAATTGTAGAGCCATGTGAGATACTGTGATAATTATGCGTATTGGAGCATTTCAGCTTCACTTTGCCCACTAATATGTCTACCTAGAATTTTTATTGTCTTCTTAGTCAGTTTTTATTTTTTCAATCTGCCAGAGATTATTTTTTTTCTGCTGACAAAATCCAATAGAATTTTATTTAATGTAGATGTTTTTTGTTTAATTTCTATTGACTTGAAACTTATTATGTGGCATAAACCATCTGGTATATTCTGATCCATTTAAATACAGAGGTTTTCAAAACATAAGAGAAGGGAAATCAGCAGTGGAACATAAAATATTTACTTGTAGTTTCCAGTAGGTCTGATTCAATGACACAATAAACTTAGAGTAGTAGTATTCACATGCCATCTCTGCATGTGTCACACACACACACACACGTGTCCCCAGCTCCACACACACGTCCCCAGCTCTGCACACGTGTGCCCCTGGCTCCACACACACACCCCTGCCTCTGCACAAGCGTTGCACATGTGTGCCCCTGGCTTTGCACACTCACGTCACGTCCATCACCGTCTCCATCACGTTGAACTCGCACATCAGTCTCTTCGTTTGCCAGTCCATG
>JAOXNG010000012.1:78417254-78433443 GCA_028566535.1 Scolopax minor
TATATTGTTATGAGAGATTATTGATATTTTTACTGCCTCCTGAAAATATAATAATACATTTAAAAGGAAAAGTTCTCAAGTGATTGAGAGGAGGACCAGGGGACTACCACCTTCAAATAAGAAGTACTAAAACGGAAATTAAGTTGATTTCAGCTCCAGATGAAACTGGGAGGTAACTCTAGGCTTGATATAAAGTCCTGTGAAGATTCATGATCAAACTGAATTCAGGGTCAGAATTTCAATTTGCTTAATCTGTCTACAGGTTTATTTTTCTTTCCTGTATATCAATTGAAAGAAAATGTAATATAATCAACTTTATCCTTTTGTTCCTAAATACTTAGCATTTTCAGAGAGCTAAAAGAAATCAGTAGCAGGTACATCAACAGCTTTTAATGATCAAGAAGAGAATTAGTGCTTGGGAGTTGCAAGAGCAGGGTTGCTCCACAAGGGAGGACAAGCTGGGCACTGAGCAAAATGAGTAGGGCCATCATGGACAGGGTACAGTCCTGCAGTGTCCAAACAGGACTGAACTGGGCATGGTGACAGGACTTGTCAACAGTCCCAGGTAGGCAAGGTGATAAGGCACTGACAGGATTCAGCTAGAAACAGCAAGAAGCAAGGCCAGACGCAGGGCTGGAGGCAAAGCTGTCCTCAGTGGAGGTCCAGGGTCTTTACACGAAATCCAGTCAGTGATCCAGACCACAGGAGATAGGACCAGGACCATGCAGTCCTGCAGCATCACTGCATCAGGGACTGACAGCCCTGAGTACTAAAATGGGGTCCTGGGCTGTGGGCAGGGTGAGGGGAGACTCAGAAGAGCAGGTGGTGACAGTCAGGGTTGGTAGTGTCCTCAGGGCCATGACACTAAGCCTCTGACAGTTCCATTATTGAATTTGAGGCTGAGTAGTTTTTCAAGGTGCATTAAATACTTTTCTTTAATGAAAAAATGCTAGGATAACTAGGTCCACTGAATCATTTATATGACAAACTATCATAGAACCAACAGTTGTGTTAGAGTTTCATATTGCATATACTGTTTCATGTGGGTTTTTTAAAATATTTCTGTCATATTTTGTAATGGGATATATATAGTCCCAAATTCAATCAGATGCTTTCCTGTGGTTTCTAACACTTAAAATGGCATTTTATGAGAATAATAGCTGTGACAACATTTGATTCTAGATTAGTATTTCTGCAGATATAGCTGTTTCAATTCAATGCAATATTAGATTTAGAAATTTGAAAATTCATTGACTTGACATTTTTTTTTTTCAGATGATTGCTTGAATATTTGGAATCAACACTTGTATTTTAATACAAGAAGTCTTGCTTAAATTTTGCCTTTAAAAAAACCCCAAACCTTTTGTTGTTTTAGGTTACACTTGTTTGTTGGTTTTTTTTTTTTCTTCTTTATCCTCCTTTCACTATGGATACAGTGGGGAGATCGGGGGGAAAAAGACAGATAAAATAAGTAAATGGAAAAAAGTATTTAGAAGTATGAAAAAGTATGAAGAAGGAGAGACAAAAATTGAGGGTTTTTTTGGAAAGGTCTTTTTAGTTTGTAGATGAATAGTCATCCACCTCACTAAAACATTCAGTAACCAAAGCAGAAATCTCAAAGATATAGTTTCAAGTTTTCTACTCCAAGTCAGAAATAATGATGATTCAACCCTGGGGTTTTTTTCAGCATTTCATCAATTTCATTTTTATTATTCTTATTTTCATATCATGTTCCCTTTCCATCCAATTGTACTTGTTACTGGCTTTTTCATTTTTTATATACTGGGCAACAATGAGGAAAAAGAAGAAACAGTGTTCCACTGATTGAGGAATTGCCATAGGTACAGAAATGCCTGTTCAAGTTGGCAAAACAGGCAGACAGCTGTTTGAAATTAGAATCTCTTGCAGGACAATTTACTGTCTCAATCTCTTTTAGTTTCCAGAGCTGTTTCATTTTTTGTACTTATTACAAATACAAACTTCAGAATCTCACATCTTTTTCTGTTTTGTGTTTTCTTCTCC
Organism: Scolopax minor; assembly: GCA_028566535.1. Classification (NCBI taxonomy): domain Eukaryota; kingdom Metazoa; phylum Chordata; class Aves; order Charadriiformes; family Scolopacidae; genus Scolopax; species Scolopax minor. The sequence goes on from JAOXNG010000012.1 coordinate 78,419,277, forward strand.
CTTTTGAAATTCTTGGATATTAGAAATGCTTCGGGAGATGGGCAATATGTTTCTTCTTAGTCCTATGACGTGCTGATATTTTCCTGTTGTCATGGTGTGCTTTACATTGTAACATACTTTACTTTAAACAAAACAAACCAAAACAACCTGTAATGGGCCTACTTCAAGCTGTCTTCTTCAATCTGCTATTTCTACATAGAAATTCTTCTGTTCTGTAATAGAAATATGTCTAGAATTATAATCTGAATAACTAGGAACCCTTCCTGCTCAATATTTTTACCTTTCATGTTTTTCTTTAAAAGCAACTCTTTGACCTCGGTGGTATACATGACAAAGGCTAAGAAATCAAAACCAGTCTAGGAGCAATCACTGCTTACCTGTGCTGCTGCTGTTCATTAGATAGCTTGCTATATTTATCCATCTATAAATATATAACTACTGAATTCTTTTATTTATCCCCAGAGAGCAATACCTGACAAGAAAATAAAATTAGCTACTTTACTAGTCATGACAAGAACTTGTGAATAGAATCACATTGAATTAAAAGACATTAGTAATCAGCAGATTATCTTGAGTTGTTAAATATTTCCAACTTTTTTGTAATAGCACTTCAGTATTGAGAACAGGGCATACTTTCCAGGAGCAAATCTGTTAATAGGGTAACAGGATATGTTTTTCATAACCTAGGAAAAATTATAATCCAGAAGCCTTATGTTGCAGCATTTCTCTTTGAAAAAATATTGAAATTCTTTTTATTTTCATCTTTGGTAAGTTTTGTTATTGTGCCTGTCCTCCAGTGTAGCAAGAAAACAAACATACGAGGAACATGAGAATTAGATTTCAGCATGGCAGCTAGTGAAAAGAAAATGGTTTATGCTGCCAGAGGCAGGTGTTTGGATTGCTTGGTTCTTCATTGTAAGGAGTGTGGTGGGGTTTTTTCCTTTTTTTTGTGTGTGTGTGTGTTTTTTTTTTAAAAGAAAAGTACTTGCTTTTAAGAATGAACCAACTGAATGAATATAGCACCTGCTGGCAAGTTGACAATAGGTAGTAGCTCTACAGGCAGAGCACAGTGAAGTAGATAAAGTGAAATAAGGCTTTGTGTTGAGAAGCTTTTGTTTGCTTGGAATTCTGTGCATGTCTGATTTTCTTTCAGTTTCTAGGAGACTTAGTTTATATAACAGAACGTCTGCCTGAGGAATCAAAGATCATAGAGTAATGAAACTTATAGATCATTTGTGATAGGAAGAAAAATCACTGAGTTCAGTCTCAAATTGCCTTGTTTTCCACGCTGTGGGTGGAAAACAATAGGCATTTCTAACCTTTTTTTATCAGCAAAATGAAGAGATGAAAATCAGCTTCTGACAACATTGAAGAAAGCCAATTTACTATTTTAGCTCTCCAGTTCTTGTAGGTTATTCCATCTTGCTGTTGCTGCAAAACCCCAGTCTTTCTGAAAAATAAAAAATAGGTTGGTAGTTGATGTTTTTAAGCTATTTAATTTAAGGTTTTGTTTTGGTTTGGTTTTAATTTTTGCTTTTTGGAATGCATGATCAGACTGGAGTTACTAAAACTAATTGTTTTCAAGCTATCAACCATCATTGCCTTGCTGTTCTGCCTCACCTGAACTGTTCCTTGCTATTTTAATTCTTGTAGTTTTAAGTAGCTTTGAAGTGCTCTTTTCTTATCTGTTCACTCAGACCAGCAACATGTTTCATCTCTAAATGAAATTTACCATCAGAACAGAGACTCAGGAGGGATCCTTGGCCAGTTAAACTCATCATCACCATAACACAGAACTAGCTGAGCACACAGAAAGGCTCTCTGCACTGAGAGGAACAGGTTAGTAGCATGGAGGGCTGAGATAAGGAAAGGCTACTGCAAGGGAATTAAGATTCATCTGTATGTTACTCCAGTGCAGCCTCCAGCAAAGTGTGGGCTCTTGCTGCACGATACAAGGATAAATTGTGTACAATGCTGAGGACTGAGTCATCGGTTTCGGTGAAGGGCACCAGGGGACAGACTGGCAATGGGGACAACATTATTTCAGAATGTAGATCTGTAAGAAGGTAGCTGCTTGTAGAACTAATTTCAGTTTACTGTTCATAGTAATATAATTTGAAGCCAATGAAGGCCATCTAGAAGAGCAATCCATGCAGAGCAATAGTATGCTGTAGTAATCTGTAGGAGTATGCCTAGAAACAGAGGTATTGTGGAATTCAGGGGTTTGTGAAATTAATATTATCCTAATTAAAAATGTCTATTTTCTGTTAAGTTGGTGTAGACACAGCTTGGTACCTACTTAGACTCTCAGAACTATGTATGTACCCTTCCAAAGGAACACAAATCTCTGAATTTCTGAAAAAATCCATCTGTATTCCAGGTTGGAAATACTCTTACTTTCTGTAGTGCACTTGGATTTTGAATAAAAACTTGTATATTCTCTGAAAGTCAATGAAAAGTCCCTAGAGAGTCCATAGATCTGGGCCAGGAAAGATATTTATTGTATTTATTTAATTTCGTTTTCTGGCTTTTTGCTAACTATACCATCCAAAGTAAATGAAGAAAAAGAGGGAGGGGAGGTAAAGGTGACTTTTTTTGGCATAAATGTTTCTTTTTATCCATGCTTTGTAAAGGGATTTATGATTTTCAGGAACCACTGAAACAGGAACACTGGCGACTGTTCTTTACGGAGAAAAACTTTCCATTCTGTTTTAAAATTTTCCTTTTTTTTTTTTTTTTTTTTTTTTTTTTTATTATGACTAAAATATAAGGGACAGCACAGGAGTTTTTTTGGTTGGTTGGTTTTTGTTGTTTCCCCTCTCACCCCTGTCATGTATTTGAAGTTCTAACCTTGATAGTTATCAAAGGACTCTAAGTACAACTTGTGGAATGGTTCATGGAATAGAGATACAAACTTGTAAGAGTTTATAGGGACTGCACGTGTCAATGTAATAACAGGCATCTAATAAAATGGCACTTTGATGTGATTTGAATTCCTGACAGACTGCCAACTCTTGTGCATGACCTTTGCCTAGCAAAAAGCTCTTAGTTAGAACTAATGAATTGCATTTGATCATGTTGTCTCCTGGCTTTTTCTCATAATAAAATCCTGGCTCTCCAGAGATACCTCCTTCAGTTTGAACTATAAAGGTTTAGTGCTTTGTGGCAGAGAGTGACTTATTCCTTGTGATGGTTTGTGGACCAAATGCTGCTGTGATGGCAAACAGGGTATTTTACAAGATATTTGCTAAAGACCCTGGTGGAAGCAAATCTTAATTATGTTCTTCATATGATTAGGGCAAAACTTCATGTTGTTCTTTTCTTCAGGAAACAGGAAGAATTTTTTATGGGGATAAGGAAACTTTTTGTAGATGTTCCATTAAATTTGTAAGTTAGCACACGTCTTACAGGGAGTTGATGCTGTCTGGCAATGAGATAGCAACAACTTTTAGTCTTTGTAATCAGACTTATCCAAGTATATGAGCTTTCTTCTTTGATCTTTCTCCAACAGGATAGTTAACCTTGCCAATTCTATGGAGTTTTACTCTCTCTAAGTAGGCTGGTGGTGATATTCTGTATATGCTTCATGTTCTTTGGCAACAATAATGAAACTTTGGTATTTCTATGTTGATATAGGGGACTTTTAGATATAAATACTCAGTATTTGTATATCACTCTCCACATTTTTAAGCAGAGAGGTTTTATAACTGTTAATTAAACTTTTGTCATAAAAAAAATGACAGTAATTTAGCTAATATTTTACTTTATCTACTCTATCAGTAACTTAACATGGTAATTGTAGTGTATCTGAAGCAAAAGTCACATCAATTAAATAGCAATGTGAAAATGATTCATCTGAGCAAACAATATATTCATGGTGCTAGTACATTGTTCTCTGTATTTCAGACTGTTAATTACATTAATTACCGAGGATCCGTGTGCAGTTGAAATCCTGATTGTCAAATCAAATTTGATTTTAACTGCTGACAACTCTAACAGTATAGTCTGGTAACTGCAAATTATATTGGTGCTTTCTTTCTATAATGGGACATTTTAGAAACATTATTGAATGTCCAACTCAAACGATTCTATGATTCTATATAGACTGCATATTTCAGCAATATTAACTGTTCTGTGTTTCGTGCAAAATCTGTAGATTTCTTGTGGAAACTTTGGTTACTTTAATAACAAGGACACTTACCAATCACAGAACATCTGAGGTTGACAATTTTTATGAACTAGTAGTCCCATTTTTATAGAGATGAATTATGACTAAGTGTTTTTTGAAAAAAAAACGCAACCATATTTCTTGACTAAATCATAGTCTGATCCGCTGTGAATCTGTCCCTCTAAAAAGTTAAAATATAGTTTTTGGCATGTCTCTCTTGTCTCAGAGATCTCAGAAGCACTGGAGACATGCAAATGTAGTAACCTGGGGAAGACCTAAATTGGTTTACATACATGTAAGATTCCCCATGCTGGACTCCCATTCATGGGGTTAAAATGACTTGGGGCTGTTTCTCTTTCTTCGGCATGGAAATACCTTTTTAAACTCAAAATAAAAATATTCCTGCAATGGTAATTTTTTTCATTATTCACTGAGTGATAGAACAAGGATTTTGCTAATAATGACTGTAAGAAAGCAACATGACTTGAGCACAGGAGAAGGATTACAACCTATAACTTGCCAGCTGCTATCAAGCCAACACTATGTATAGGCAACTACTGTATCTCTAGCAGTGACAAGCAGCTAATGATTATGGAAGTATATAAGAAAAGATACATTATCACAACTTTTGTGCTCCATACGTTGCTGGATTTCTATGAAAAGGAAAGTAGTCATTGTCAGTGTTGCCCTCATGAATTTGACTTTTGGTCTCAAAACATCTTGTGGCAATGAAGCTTATTTTAGCAATCTCAAGTTTAATCTGTATCTGCTGAATTAACTTCATTGTTTCAGGGATTTCAGTTGCTGCTTTATAAAATCAGGATAAACTCAGTATGAGACTAATCTGTGTTTGTGAGATTGTCAAATCCATTTTATAAATTCCAGAACTGAATTTAGTCTAAAGGCAGAATTATTTAGGAAGATCTAATACTTAATAAAATACAGGCAAAAATAATGTTCTGAAGTTGAAAAATATTTAAAACAGTAAGAGTATATTTTTATAACTAGTGTAGTTTAGGACCTTAGGTTCTCATAAAATGGAGTTTCTAGTTCTTGACATAAATCTGTGTTGTATGAGTATCTGACAAAATTTGTATATACTTTCTTCTTTTGCTTTTAGATAAATATTTCTAACATTTTATAAATATAAAACAAGGGAGGAAGATCTCAAGAGTTTTGAACAGCTCCTATATGGTATACTTAGGAAGGTGTTACTGAATGAAAATAAATCTGTTGAAAAGGAGGTCTTGCATCTCAAAATAAGCTTTGGCAAAAAGAGAAGCAAGTAACCAAATGAAAGTGAATCCGTCTATTTCCTTTCATTCAAGGTTTTATATTGAATAGAAAAAGCAAGAGTACTCATAGTTGATAACTTGTTCCCTCAGTTCCTTTTTCCTCTTCTATGCTGTAGCTGTTGCAAGGAGTAAATAAACACAGAATATGTGGGCACATCCTCAAGGGTCTGGCACATGCATTTTAGGTTAAATTCACTCTCTTGCTGATGTGGTTAGTTTTATTTCACGGTGAGTTTCATTGTGCAGCAGGGCACCTACCCTAATCCTTGAAATGTTTGCTATCAGTGTTACCAGAAGTGTAGTTCAGCCTGTCCAATGCACTAGGGAACATTGTCATAAAAGAACAATGTATGTGTGTGTTTAACACTATCCTCCTGTAAATTTAAAGCAAAGTGTAGAATCATAGAATAGTTTGGGTTGTAAGGAACCTTAAAGATCACCTAGTTATGACCCACCTGCCATTGGCAGGGACATCTTCTGCTAGACCAGGTTACTCAAAGCCCCATGCAGCCTGATCTTGAGCTCAGTGAAGTGTAAGTAGGATTGTAATTTCATGTAATATATACTGGAAGAACATATTGGAATGGAATTCTTGGTGAACATGAATCAGTGTGCAGGAAAAAGGAGCTTCTTCCAAACAGAGCAACACAACTCAGCTGTCCTTCACCTTCCATTTTATTAAATTATCATACTTGTCCCATTGAATGTCTGGAGTTCCAATTCTGCAGATGCTATTTTCTTCAATTAAGTTTGATTTTTCTTCCTTTCATGTGCTTTGGTTTTTTTACTCCTGCAGTTATATTTCAGTGTGAAAAAGACTTTTTGATTGCACATAAAGAAAAAAAATTTCATCTGAACTAACTAATATCAGAGGCAGGCTATTCACTGGAGCAGAGGAAATGCAATAAGCACTATTGTTTCCATTACAGAAAAAATATGAAGATGACTATTGTGGAACCATAAACGAAGAGTAATGAGAATACTGTTTGCCATGAAAGTGTCATATTACTGATGACATTTTAGGCAGGAAAGGATATTTAAAGATGAACTCACAAAAGTGCAAGTTTTATTTTCTAACTATCTCCATTAGTACATTCACATATATTCCTAAGAGTTCTGAACATGCAGTTAAAACTAAAAATGTTATGGCATGCTGAAGCTACTGCAGTTTTTTCATGACTTGGGATTACCTCAGGAAGGAATGAAATCATATGCCATTTAAAAGGAGAAATATATTTCTATTTGGGTATGTGGAAACAAATCAACATTGCAACCCAAACTGATTTTAAATCACCTGCTAACATGAACATACACTAAAATAAACTAACTAGTTCAACAGATGTGAAAGAGTTGCAACTTCTCAAGGGCACTTGTGCATTCCTTTAGTTGCAAATTTATTGAACTTTCTAATTAGAGGCCAATCAATCTCAAATGAAAACAAGCAGGATTCAGATTAGGAGGCACCAATTTTGAAGATGTTTGGCTTCATGGAATTTCATTGATTAGACTATATAAGCAGAATGTTGGGTTTAACTTTTTTTTTTTTAAATCCATCATAGCAAACCATTAATGTTCATTATGCAATGAAAAAGTCTGATTTTCTGAGTTAATGGCAAAGAAAATTCCTTATCATATTATGATTTCAAGGGACTGCAGTGTCAGTCTAGCACAAAGAACAGGTTGCAGCTACTTCATTATGTCCTTGTTCCTATGGAGCACAATGATTCCAAGTTCTGTGTGAAGACAACATGGAATACTGTCTTGCAAACCTAAAGCATAGTGTTGCCTTGCCATAATGATTTTCTGTTGTTTAATTATTTTCCATCTTTAACTACAAATGCAGTTTTAGAAGAATGTAGATAAACACCCCCTTAACAACTGGGTTTCTGTCCACAGAAATAGGGAGTAAAGCTGAAAAGCCTTTATCCCCAATAAGGCCTTGTAATAATTACCATTACTGAAGGATTAACTAGTGATATGACAAATCCTTTGGCTTCAACCACTTTTGCTAGAAATCTTAAAGGGGTACTGTCCTGTAATTTGAACAGCTCACGTTAAAACTTTTCACTTTTCAGCACTGAATTAATCTACTGTTTTTTAGTAAAGGGGGACTATTTCTAAAAGTTAATCACATATTGAGGCTGTGAAATTTTATGAACTTTTTTCCCTTGACATTGAAATTTGTCTAGAATATTCATGAGCATTTTCATAATTTCATTTGAGCAGTATATTTTGTGGTTTTGCTGTTAGACATTACTGGGTTGGTTTTGGGTTTTCTTTAATTAGTGTGAAGATACAGGAATCTCCCCCAGTGAAAATTCTGGCATTTATAGAGATAAATTGACTTTTTTATAGTAGTCTAATTGTTTCTGAAAGCAAAAGAGAAGAGATTTTGTATTTATGTGCGGTTGTGAGCTAAAGGAAGCATGACATACTAGTAAAATGTTTGACCACAGTGAACACTGACATTGTTCTTTTTAAAAGATATTAAGAACAACAGATTAAATGAAATGACTGTATATGGAGTGTATATGTGTACATACTTGGGTGTTTGGGCTGTGGCCACATCATCCCTTTTTCGGGTTTTTCATTTGGTTTGGCTTGGTTTGTTTTTTTAAATTTTAAACATGTCTGAAATTCTGTCTGTCTTTCTTTTGATTATTTTCTGTGAGCAAAATAGCTATTGAAACTCAACAGGAAGCCTTGCTTACCAAAGTTCCTGCAAATGCTGCAGAGAAGCCATGTGCAGTGCAGCTGTAATATTTGGTAATGATCAGTTGAGGTGTGGGGGGGTTGTACTCTTGAACCTAAACCTGACTTTTCTGAAGCTATCTTGACCCTTAGGAAAGGCAGCTTCTCCAGCTGACCGCAACGTATCATCAAGAGTGTCCCAGTCATCTCACTGAGAATTTCTTGCTTCTGTCAGTCAATGGCTCTTGGCTGCACATGTCCTGATGATTTCTGAACTCGATCGTGTTTGGGTGCCCCCACCCAATTTTCAAGCTTTTGTAATTCATCTTATTAGCATTATCCTTCCTCTGTGTAAGTCAGGAGTTCCTGCCAGTTTTGAAACTAAATCCTGGCTTTCCTCACCTCACAGTATAAGCACATACTTAGTTCCCTAAGGAGTTGGAGCAGCTTTGGAACAAATACGTAAGAGTGACTGTATGATAAGACAGTAGTAATCAATGTTTTTAATGTATTTAATTTAATATTCTTATTTCAAGCTATCACAAATCAAATATGTCCTTAGCTTATCAGAAGGAAAGAGTCTCCATTAGAATAGCATTGATATAGAAAAGCAATGTAAGACAAAAGGATGAGTTATCAGATATAGATAAAACATTTCAGCATCCTAATGTTATTACTCAGTTTAATTATTTTTTATCTCTAAAAGAAGACAGTGGAGTGAAAATGGTAAGTATAAAATTGTTGCCAATTTGTTGCATCCAAGTTCAGATTAGCTTGCTTGAATTTGCTTGAATATCAATTTGAGAGACAATCTTGTCAAGTGCTGTAGTCTAAATTTTTGTCTAAGAAGCAGATTATTATTGTTCCTGTTACGAAAATGTTAAGACTTGTAGTTCAGTATAGTCAGTTAAAATGAGATAAATTCAAAACTTTGAAGGATCCACCCCTTTTTCTGACATTCTTGTCAGTCTTTCCCTGCCCTTTGGCCCCCCTGGGCTCAGTCTGGAGGGCTGAAGAAGGGCTGCAGACCCAAAGTACTTGCTTTGTGATTTTTCCCAGGGACAAAACTGGGGTTCATTGGCCTGTAGGTTTCATGGATGTTTTGGCCCTTTTTGAATATGGTTGCAACATGTGACTTTCTCTCATCTGTGAAGATCTGTATCCCTGGCTATTGTGCCCAAGTCCAGGGATGGCTCCCTTGCCCCAACTGGGCAGACTCCAGCTCCCACAGTTACCCCAGAGCACTTCATGAACTTCAGGTCAGGGCAGGAGTTTGGCTGCAGCTGGAGCCAGGGTGCAGCAAGGCCTGCCTACCAAGGCCAGAAGCAAGAGAGAGAGATGCTGAGGAAAAGAATGCTTCATTGTTAAAGCAACATGGGCAAGTAGCTAGGCAATGGGTGGCAACATGCTCCATTAAACACATGGCCAAAACTGCTTGAAGTCACTGCTCATGTCTGGATTAGATAGGGCTTTGGGTATGTATGGGAATACCTTGGTTTAATCAAGAACATTAAGATGTTGTTTGTAGGTGTTCGAGTGGTTTCTCCAGCCAGTGGATTACTTAAAGTGTCATGCTATGGTGGCATACCTGACATTGTTTAAGGACTGTGGCTTCTGGTCAGAAATTATCCATGTGGAACTCTTGGATATTCTACTTGTGAGAGATTGGGAGATTTTTAACCTATTTGTAAAGCTACCTTTAGCTATCTTTGTCTTTTACTTTAAATGCTTTTCTTGTGTAACAAGTCAGTTGTACTTAATGAATTTCTGAGAGCAATAATTTTCTTGTTGACCTTGATTTTGTTAAGGTCCTTTAGTTTTGTTGCATGAAAAGTCACTGCAATTCCATTAACTTATTACTGTGTTAATACTTGTGTTCAAATTGGATAGATTGACCAATGTTGTACAGAATACTCTAGACAAAGCACTGGTGAGAGATCACCAGTGTTTTGTATAAATAAATTGATTCTTTTTTCTCTTTTCTTTCTTTGCTGGGTTAGTCTGTTCTTTCTTTACAGTAAAGTCTCTAATAAAAGCTTCAAATAAGATGGAAGCTGATAGTGAGTGCAGTAGAAGGAAATTGCATATGGATGACATTTTAGAGTACTCTAAGGATACGCTGAGGTAGAATAATCTGTTATTCCTTTGTACACAGAGCAAATGATAAATATATATTCCTGTTCCAAATCATTACTAAAGTGTGGCTTAAAACACTTCCAGATATTCATTAGGTATTTGGCCAGTTCGCATCAGAAGAAGAAAGTGAAGAATGACCTGTATTGTATTAGCTGATTTCTGCTTAATCATCTGAGTGGGTGTTTCTGCTTTTGTGTTCCCATGTCATTTCTGCAGAATTTCAAATTATGTATCAGAACAAGTTATGTGATTATTGAATACTGGTATATAATGATGTAATGCCATCAAAAGCAACAGCTTTGCCTAAGTGGTTCTCAATAGATTGTAGATCTCAAGAGACACTTTATAGTGTATCAAAATGATATATATCATCTTAAGATAAGATTAATCATTTCAGCAAAATGTTGAATGTATTCTTTACTTTCTACAGTTAGACTGCTATGCTACTTTATACACACACTTAATAATTACATATGAAAAGCCTGTTGTCTGAGTACAGGAGGAAATGGAAAGCTTTAAGTTCTGTTTTCTTTAGCCTTCTTCTTTTCTTAGGAATTCCCAGACTGTTTGAGCTGACTGTATGTGAACTGTAAAAGGCTATATTTGGTTAGAAAGAGCCATAAAAGACAATGAGGTGTTTTAGTGTTTTTTTTTTTTTTCACGGAATTGAACAATGAACTTATTCAAAGTCTTGATCCTGTCTGTATTAGATATCTTTTGTTTCAATCTGGCATTTGGGGGATTCTTTAAATGAAATATGGACATTTCCTTCTGTTCAGTAGTCGCAGTTCCTTTGCAAAAAGAAATCAGGAGCTTTTGAAATCCATGTCATTCTGTTCTATGAACATAGAAATGTTAAAATGTAGCATCTCTTATTTGTAAACTGCTGCTCTTTGTAATAAGGCAAATATAAATGTAGGTGGAGGAATGGTAGTTACTCTAGAAGTCTGTTGTACAACACTATTGATTTAAAAGAACTCCAGAATCACAGCATTTAGAAAATGAAGCAGCTGCAGAAAGCAAATATCTATTTGAAGAGAAATTGCTAGCAATGACTCTAAGAAATAGCTTAGGAGACATTAATAAGGTCTACAAACGGTGAATTTAGAAGTAATGGAAGCTTAAAATAATCTCTAAATAAATTCTTCAGAATTTTTCCTAACCAAGTGACAACAACGCTAATCCTGTTCTGGTTTACAAGTTACTCACCTTTAACAGACTGAAAATTTCTGTTGCTGGAATACTTAGAAAACGAGTTTTAGGTGTGGTATAAACTATCAAGTGAAAGACACTTGAAAAGTGGGACAAAGACTGTCATGCTTATTTTAGCTATAGAAAGAAAATATATTTCATACTGTCATTATCTTCAACTATCTATGAAACTGTAAGACTGATTTTTATTTATGCATTTGTCAGGGAATTCATTTAGGTTCAGAAGATGGATAGTGTTGGGGTTTTTTGTTGTTCGTTTGGTTTTTTTTAAAATAATTAAGTCTGGATTGATTTCAAAGTTCAGGTATCAGCCAGCCATGTAAATTAATCTGTTAATGAAAACCATGTGACAGTGACAGCAGGTGATAGAACATCTCATCCTACACCGAGAGTATCAAAGAGAGTAGTTAGGGGTGTTTCTGTGTTAGCTTTCAGCTTGCTGGATGGCGTTTTGGATGCTTAGTAAAATAAGTGTTGCTAAAAGTGATAAACAGGTAAAAATATACTGGTCTTCATATTAACCTATTTTGCATATGTAGATTCCCTTTGAATATATGGAAGAAATTGTGATATGCAAAAAGACTGTAGATAAATGCAGTGTTTCTGAAAGTATCCAGTTTTTATAATGGGAGAAAAATTAATGACACTAAAGATACAAATTGGGACCAAGTAACAGTGTCAAGTGCATGTTATTTCTTCCAGCATTGATTTCAGTTGGAAGAGTAAGAATCTTCTTAAGTAAGCAGACACACAAAACAAAACTTCAAATAGAAAATTGCCATAGGTATTAACATGGAGATAATAGTTCCAAAAAATGGTTTGAGGTTATATTTTAATAAAATAAACCCATCTTAGTTATTAAAGATTTCAGGAAAGTATGTGTGATTTTTTTTTTTTCCTAAAAGGGTAAATTAAATAGTCAAAAGTAAAAATAGCTATTAATTTAATTGCTAAATAGCCAGTATTTGTTACACAGAACTGTATGATGAACTTTTGCACATCTGAATCTTGTGTCTAAGAGGCTTTGGAGTAATGCAACAACTCTGTTTAAAAAGTAATTTTGTTTCTAGTTAAGGAGCTGAAGAGCTGAGAACTGCCAATGAAACTTGTTAATTGGACTTAAGGAATAAGCATACTTATGAAAACTTGGATTTAGGTTATTTAAGTTTTTTCCCCTTTTTCTCAAAATTGGGAATAAAATGTTAAAAAAAAATAATAAATGTTAATTATTGATTTTCAACAACTGTTCTTCAGTGATAGGATACAAAATAGAAAAGTCATCAGAACTATACAAGGGAGCCTCAATAAAAGCAATGGCAGTTTTTGCTTTTATTTGAATAATATTCCAGATTAGTGCTATTGGGGATAAAGGGGGAAGTTGCTGGTACCCACAAAATAGTAGTGACATTCTCTTAAACTTTTGGGATTTTTTAAGTGGTGTTCTCTAGTGAATAATATTTCTAAAAAAAATATGTTGCCTGGCAGACTACTTTTGTACTAAATAATGATCCAGAGAAAGTAATCCATCAGTTCTGCTCTGACTCAGCCCTCCATATAATCAGATGAATTGCAGGTATTGATGAAAATGTCTTGCATATCTTTTTCAAAGGCCATGATGTTACTTGAGTTCTAGTCCTTTGCAAATTGCAGTCATTAATGTTTCCTTCATGACACTTCAGAATGTTGAACACAAGCCATTGGGGTTAACACTGTAGCTTCATTCACTTAGTTAATTATTATTTGTAATTTACCCTCATAAATGTCAGCCAAGCGTACAGAACACACTCTCTTTCCTGTAAACTTTAGAAACTGTGATTGAAGTCGTGTGCAGTAGAAAATAAAGAATATAACCATTGCAGCTGGTTAGATTGTAAGCATTATTCATCTGGGAGATAAAGTAAAATCATGTTCTGTACCAGTTTAGTTGCAGCTGTTGCTAATTCTTTTGCCAGCTGTGTATCATTTGCAACATAATTGAGGGGATGCTTTCCACACCTTGTATGCTGTTATTTACCTGAGCCACAGATTTGAAGTTCAGACTGCTTTTGAATATACACAACTGTGTATCATATCTTAGAAAATAGAGTACAAGGGTGGATAATAAGATGGTTTAATTGCATTCATTATCCTTATCATAGTTTGTCTCTTGGGAAAAAGCTGCTCAAAATTTTCTGGATTGGTTCAAAGATACAAGTGTAGGTGGCTTTTTTTAGGTTTCTGTTTAGTGCTATAATATTGACACTTTTAAAGTTGATGTTGGAGTGTTTGGAACTGGAAGAGAAAAATTCTTTAATGCATAAAGTCAAGCAAATCAAGAATTCTAGCCACTCCAGCCAGTAAGTCAGCTTCATCAGGGGCCCAACTTAAATGCCTCTATACAAACATGCATAGCATAGGGAGTAAACAAGAGGAGTTGGAGACGTGAGCAAGCTTGCAGACCTATGATGTTATTGGCATCACAGAGATGTGCTGGGATGGCTCCTATGGCTGAAGTGGTGGAATGGAAAGATACAGACTCTTTATGAAGGACAGGCAGGGAAGATGAGGAAGGGTATCGTTCTCATGCAATGCATGAAGGACACCCATGTGATCTGGCCCAGCCAGCATGGGTTCACGAGGGGCAGGTCCTGCTTGACAAACCTGATCTCCTTCTATGACAAAGTGA
>JAOXNG010000012.1:78447103-78457619 GCA_028566535.1 Scolopax minor
TGCTGGCAAAATTTCTTTTACCACTGTGCAAATATTCAAACTGAGAAATTCCTCTGAGTTAAAACTAATGCTGGGAGAAAATAGTTTGGATTTGCTTTTTTTTTTAAATTTTCTCTGGGTCATTTCCTTGATCAGACAGCTTGTACAGCTACATGGATGCTACCAAGGTTCCAAGGGAGCTGTATGAAAACTGGAACATGGGATGGGAGTAGGTAGGACTGATTTATTGTGTCAGTGCCACTTTAAACCATCCTAAAGTGCTCAAAAAACTGTGACTCAAGGTACAGTCAAATGGCCTGTTAAGGGCTTGCTCACAGCACTCTCGTGGGCTTCCCCGAGTCAGCTTTAGTCTAGTGAGGTAGCGTGCAGAGGGGGCACGTCGAGTCTGAATCGGAGCCAGCTGCAGCTGAAGCAACGAGTAGTGCAGAGCAGAGGTGTCATCAATAGTGCAAGATGCAGAATCCAGTAACCCTCCTCCGTGTTCTCCAAAACAGCGAAAAACATACTCTCCACAGCTTGATAATAGTACTTAATAGGTTATGATGTTTTTCTCTTCTTTTTAAAACAGCTGATTTACAGGCCTGAAGCCTCTACTCCTCAAAAGTAAGAGCAGCTGGGGAAAAAAAGGACAAGGAAGCAATTTTTCCTGAAGCTTATTTCCTGGCAGGGCACGGTTTTCAGCTTTAGAAGGATATATGGGGCAGAGAGAAGTCCTGTAAACATGTTCACATTTGCCAAAGCCCCTTGAGCTGTTGCCTTAGCCTAAATCTCACAGGACACACTGACTGTGCTTCATTGTCCTCTCAGAGGAACTTGGTATTAAATTGTAAATTCCATGCACACACAAAATAGAAGAGAAAAGAAGCGAGGCTGTATCAGATCTCATAAAAAAAAAAAAACCAAAACCTCTGAGTCTTCACAATTTCCTCCCCCTCCTTTCTGAAATACTTTTAATCTAAAAATCATGGAAGCTGAGATCGTCCCAAGGAAAGTTAGAATAAACATGACTGGAAAAGGCCCCTTGGGAAGATGTCTCAGTCTCCTGCTGCTGTGTGATTGTAAAAGCCTTCTGCCTTGTCTGCACTGCTGAATAGGTACCAATAAAGGACACAGCTCAGAAGAATGAGGCAGCTTCACTTTCCTAGAGGCGTCATGGGGGATCAAAAGAAGTCAAGTGGCAATAAGCTCTGTGTCAGCGATTTACCTTACTATGTATCTGGCCAGCAGCTACTTTTTTTTTCCCCCAAGTTCTCCTTGGTAAATCAAACATTATGATGACATGCAAGAGTGGGAGGTATAACAATTCAGTAGCCCCTCTTGCTACATTTTACATATCTTTTTAGTGTTGTTTTCTGTAGAATCTACATAAGTACATTTCTTTAGACTCAAGTTTGTGGTAAAGGATGTTGACACATTTTTTTGTAGAAATTTGTGAAATCATAGTTACATACACATCTGTTGAAAATCTGCTAAGGATTGCCTGATAGAAACTTTTTTTTTATATAGTGCCCTATTTATGAGCTTCCTTGATGATTGCATTTTAAAAGAATGTCTCCCTGCACAGATGACATTCCGTTTTCTAATTTGCTTTTAATAAGGCAATCCTTTTCAGAGATTTATTTGCTTAAGATAATGAGGTAGGATTACAGAGGAATTAACTGCAATGCTATTAACTTTTTTTTTCCTTGGGCCTAGCCTTATGCTTTCAGTTTGGAAGTAAGCTGAGATTTATTTTTCCTAGGCAACAGAACAAATTCAAGACCAGAAGACAAAAAGGCAGCTGAGGTAGTAATTCTTTGGAAGAATTAAGTCACCGATGCCTTTGAGGTATGTTTGTTTTGGAAATGCTGTTAATTATTTATTAATCTTGCTGCTATATATGAGTAGTGGTGATTGCTTTTGAACATTAGTGACTTTTTCACAGCTTCAGCTATACGTCAATTTGAAAGGTAACACCAAAATATTTTTCTCCGTTTTTGTATTTTTTTTATAAAGTTGAGGAATTAGTTTTAAATCTGCTTCTTTTTTATCTTGCACCATCTTTCTATCTAGAAAATTAGATATAGCTAGATGCAAAGCTAAAAAAACTGAAATTTTATGTTCTTTCTGACTTCACAGTTAAAGCTTTCTTCGTGTGCCATGGTTACTGTGAAAAATTTAAAAAAAAATTATGTCCTGGAAAAAGTTGTAAGCACTTTCCATTCTGATGCAATATAGATTACTATGTTTTAAATGGGTACAAGAAATATTTATATCAGCTAGATGTAAAGAAAAGTGTGATATAGAAATAAATTACAAATAACTCAATCAAAGAGACAATAGAAAATCATCTGTAGGTAGATTGAGTAATGGAGGATATGCTAAAGAAATTCATCACTGCCTTTCCACAGATTTAAAAATATCTTATTTAACATTGGTTCTCAGTTACAAAAATTGTTTGAACTCAGTACTAGGATTCCACTTTTGTGAATGTACCAGCAAAGCTTGTGGGGTACTAAGTAAATGGAGCTGATGCTAATTTTATTTTGGGTCTAGTTATCACTTAGCATGTTCAGGAGTTTTAACAGAGCAAATTACGGTCTTCATATAGTCAAAAATACTGGGGCCCAGAAAACATTATTTCTTGGGAAACTTGGGAAATACTTGTGTTTTGGTTAACTTTGGAACTCCTTGCAACCCTAGTTTTCTTTCCTCAATATATTGAGTTTCAAATAACAAGGATTTTTCTCTTATAGAAGCCATTTTCTCACAATAGAAATACTCAAATTCACCTTTTTTTTTATTAATTCCTTACCTGAGGTCCCTTCTTTTTGCAGGAGGTGTATCTCATTAGCATAGAATGTTGTCTTTTCCACATTCCTATCAGATCTGTGCAGTTTTTTACTTGATAGAAAGACCATGTAGAAGTTTTGGCTAGTGACACAGCTGTCTCTTGGCTTGTTAAGTAATGCAAGCCTATAGTGTTATACATACATTTTGTCTAAAATTCTATCTTCTGTTTAAAAAAAAGAAACACCAACAATTGTTAATTTCCTTATCCCTCAAAGGCTGTATTTATTTCAGCTTTCTTTAGAAACTATCTACATGCACAAGATCATTAACCTCTATGGTTCTTTCCTTCTCCTTTGCTTTAAATGTTTAATAACAGGTTTGCAGCCTTTGGGGTTGAGAATTTGAGTTTTGTAAACTATCTTTGTATAGTATTATTCACAAGGAATTCTACAAATATCTCTCTTTTAATGTCAATCTTGTTTCCTTGGAGAAGCAGTATTGGAAATATTATAATAAATGACAAGAGAGAAATCAGCAAATATATTTTCATGTGTTTAACCTGTTGTTCTCTTCCCTGACAATATACCTAAATGTTATATTGGAAAAAAGAATTTAACACTTTTAAATTTTTGATAAGGCTTTACATATGTGCCAGTGACATCTGAGAACAGTTCTTTTTGATAAATGAACATTCTCCATTGCCTTTTCATGACTCACATTGAGATACATACTTGTTCCTCAGGGCACAATTTGTCTCACAGATTGAGTTTGATTTGTAGTTTAAGGATAGAAGCTCATAGTATCACTGTTAAATACATGTAGCTTTCAGAAACACGGTAGCCAACATTCAGCTATTAGAAAGAATGTTTAAAGAAAAGAGGATCTCATTATACTGGGCCTGCTGAAGCAAGACACCAAATAAAATATTTAATAGTATGCTTTAGCTTTATATGTATTTTTGAAGTTGATATACTTTTTTCCTAGACTGATCCTTCAACATTCCTGTGCAGCTTTTGTTACTATATAATTTTTTAACCCTTTGTAAAATTTTCGCTTTCTCTGAGTTGTGGAGACATAAAGCATCAGGCAATATTTAATATACTGAGGAAAAATAAAAGAAACTAACATGTTTGCCCTTTCTCATTCAGTCTGAATTGTGAAATTCAATAATTTCACAGAGTTATTTGATGGCCGGGTTACCACGTTTTCAAATTTCAAGTGGATTATTTAATCTGCAGTTCAACATTTCTGACACATTACAGAACGGTGTTAGAGTCAGGTTCCCAGAGAGGACTCTATGTTATATAATATTCAAAGTAAGAGAGCAATAAGAATATATATATATATGTGTGTGTATATATATATATCTTTCATCTGAGTTTTCATGCTACACTTTAAAAAATATTTTATGGTTATCTGAAGTTGTTAATATCTCCTCCTAGTGATATAGGCCTTCTTCAGCAAACAGTGCACGGAACTACTAAAAAATTTATGCTCACTCTTTTGGAATAGTCTACCTTAAAAATTGATATTTATTTATTGTTTCCAAACTGCCCAAAGAACTGGACTCTTAGACAACTTTGGTTTTTAGACTCCCTTAGTACCATGAGAATAATTGGCATTTTATTTTCCTGAAAATTCAGAAACCTTCAAGATTGTTTTGAATATTTTGTCAAATTAAGATGAAGAACATTTTAAACCAGGAAGTTGATAAAAGCTTACAAAACCAGACAATTTCAGATTGATTATACCCATCAGAAATTTTCATAAATTTAATTGCATAACAACTACAATACACTCAGTTCTTTAATGTCATGAGAACAGTAGGTATTCAACGATTTAATCTGAATATATTAGAAGGATTTCAAGGTAAATTTCTAAATATAAGATGAAAACTTAAGAGTAAAAAGTCAATCATTATTGTGAGCAGGCTGTTCATAGTTTTCTTTTCTGCAATGATTCTTATTTAAAAATAGAAAACCTAGGTATTTTGTATGTCTTTTGCTAAATCAAACTCAGCTCAATGTAGCCTGTGTGCTCCTTTTTTGGGTGGTAAAGAAAATCATTGGATACTCATTAGATTGTTTTTCTACATGAATTCAGTGGCACATACTTTCCACTTTAGGACTGAAGTAATGGAACTGCAGCTGAGGACTACATGTGAAATGTAACAGCATGAGAAATCAGGAAGAAGGTGAAGAATTAATTATATTTATCACTTCAGTTGAAGGAAATGATTTAAGATTCCTGTCAACCTGCTTCTGCAGGGAAGGTGGATCTGTATATAGGGAAGCAGGGCACTGGGTGGGTCAGTCATTTCATATAGAGGAGTTTAATTACAATTGGCTAGTTCCGGCACTTGCAAACCTGCTATTTGTATTTGCACAGTGTTTTTGTTTGTAAGAATCTATTTAAAATATAACAGATCCAAAAAGACACTGAAATTCACACTTCTGTTGCCAGTTTTTCCTAGAAAATGGTTACTGTCTTTATCCTCTCCAGTGAAATTCCAGGAAGTGAACAAAAATGCATATACATTTTTTTTATTCTTGCAGAACACATGGGAGCACAGATTAATGCATTCCACCAATAGCACTTGAAAACTAGGACTTACAAATGCACATCTGTCAGTTTTTACACCAAATTGTATTATTTCTGTGTTCTGTTATTTCTTTGGGTTTTCTAGCAATATGAATTCCCAACAAATATTTGATTATTTTTGTGATTGTGGGGGTTGGAACAAGATGATCTTTAACGTCCCTTCCGACCCAAACTATTAAATTATTTTTATTTCCTTCTTCTTCCAGTTATGTTTTGTTGTAGGTTTTTTTATCTTTATGAAACCACTAAATAGTGCAATATAACTTTCAAAATATTGATTAAAAAAGAGCATCACTTCAACAGGAAAGAGTAATTGTTATTTCTGTTTTCTACAGTGAAATGAGTTTAGTTTTAAATGATATTCAGGTTCAAACAAAACAGTGCTTAAATTAACCTCTAAGGTTCCCTGAACAGGAATATGAACTAGTTTTATTTCTTACAAATACTGTGATCCAGATCTGTGTCCAGATGTGTCCCACACTCAGTGGAATTTTTCTGCTTATTTTTAGTGGATCAATTTTTGAATGCTGAAGCTGATCGGTCCCTGCTCTTGAGATTACATTCCAGCCATCTATAGATAGCACACAATTAATTGGAGGAGAAAAGGGTAAAACCAGGAAGGAAATATGTGCAATACACAGAGAATCTGTGTTCTGTATTCTGTGTCAATTTTAATGGGTCTGTAATTAGGTCACAGGACTCATTCATATCAGCACTTAGTTTCCTGGGTGACATCACCCTCTCCTTCATTCCGCAATAGGGAATGTTGACACATAGAAACTTTACTTCATGTACAGAGAAAAATAACTAATTAAACTAGTTGTAGACTTGACGCTGGCTGATTTACCAATACAGAATGAGATGGAGACTAACAGGAAGGAAGAGCACAGGGAGCATTTGGAAAGACCACAGATATGCTCATAGCCTGTTTGTGTGAAGGAGTTTGGTTTAAAGAAACAATGACAGGACTAGGCTGGGACAGGAACAATCATGAGTAAAATAACAGCACATTTTGAAACCTTAGGCAGAAATAGAAAGGCAAAATATTGGCAGAAAGCTTTGAGATGAAGTGAGAAGACAACAATTATAATATATGGCCAAATGCACAGAGATCTTGGCATGAGAGGAGAGCAGTGAGTGCCCAAAGTACATGCTATTCAAAGAGAGATTACCAGATGGAAAGAAAAAATGAGAAGGGTGCCTTATGTATTTTTGTATGCATAGAAAGCTCATAAATGCAGCAAAGGACACAGCTTAGAATGGTGCTTCTTAATTTAAAAATAGCTGTCACATTTCAGACTGAACATGCAAGCTTTTTCCATGTAAAACTGTACAAACCAGCAGTAACCTTTAACTTATCTTTATAAAACGTATTACAGTTTAATTGCTGTATGGTGCAGCTGAAAGAGCTTAATATTCTTTTACTTTTTGGATAAAGTATTCACCCAACAATTTAATTTATAAGAATACTTAAAAACATGACTTTTGAGATTTTAGTTTTTTGTTTTTTTTTTTTTTTTTGTTAAATGAATGAAAACTTGAGGACATGTATTTCTGACCTTTCATGTTAGGATATATTTGTGCTTGAGAGAGATTACTGGCTAGTACAAGATCACCTTTACTTAAAAGAGGAATATGAGGAACCAGGTCAGAATGGCTGTAAAAACTCACAGCAGCACAGTAAATGGCTATGAAAACAGAAGAAAAGAAATTTATTAAGTTTTGTGGTGGATGATACTGGTTCGAGAGTTGAACCTCTGAGATTTCTATTACAATTGTGAGTTGCAACTTAGTTCATTTGTGCTACATATAAAAGGTTTTCTTTCTTTTTGATGTTCTTTACTGCAGATAGAGTAATCTTCATAAATATGTATGCAGTAACAGGTGACTATTGCGTATAAGTTTTCAAATAAGGAAAGGTGGTGAAAATAACATTTTGATGCTGTTTCATGCAGGCTTTCATCTCATGTAGCTATTTGCCATTTGTAATTTCTGAACTTCGTGAAATGCACTGACATTTTGTTTTAACAGCTGTGTTAGTTTTCAAGTTTTTTCCATTGAAAGGTCTTAATATCAAGTTTGTTGTAGGAAATAGTAGGCATGTCCTATGAAAGCCTGCTACAATGCTGCTCATGAAAAAAATAAAATCAAACACACAGGTTTGATTTAGAAGCACTAAGAATAGCCTTAATCCAAGTCTGCAAGCTCTAATCCGAAGTGATACAAAAGCTGTAATGAACAAATTGAATGGCTTACTGGTACCTGATCTGACAGGGGAAGAAGCGGAAATTAGATACAAAGCATATCTTGACGATTTTTAAAAAGTGGCTTCATCCATTTGATTGTTAAAGCTGGAGACATCAGAATGTGTTTTTTTTTTTTTCTCACATTTAAAATAGGGCTGAATTTTGTGTTAGCCAGTGCTCAGTAACAGATCTGAATGTATCAAATCTTGTGAGTTATAGTTTTCCTCAAGTAGAAGGAGAGAATGCAGAAATGAATGTAAAATACCTACCCTTCACAAAATAGTCTCTTCTTAAATTGCGCCTTTCTGAGCAATAAGTTTGTCTAAAACTCATTGCTGTTATTAAAAAAAAAAAAGGTAGTGGATACCAACAACCCCTGACAAATAATCTTATTGGTCAAAGACCCAAAACCAAACAAACCAAATCCCCCAACAAAAGGAAAACTGATGTTTTTCTCAAATGTTTGAAACTTGTGGATGGGGAGATGTCTTAGTCTCCCTTCTCACCTTCCTTCACTCCTTAAACATAAATCATTGATCCTTGACCACAACCAATAAATATTTGCTAGTCTGTTCAGGCAAGGCTTTACTCTTCTGTTACAAACTTTGTTATTCTGGAGACTTTGTACAATTATTTCAGAAATAAATGAGGCAGTCTGTTACTTTCAATGTGCTGGAAACTCATGCAGGTCTTTCTTTGTCTGTATGCGCTTGTCACTGATGTAACCACCTTCTACAGCAGTGGTTCCCAACCATTTTTAAAGAGATCTCCACTTCCCCCTTCCTGAACTCTTCATCAGTCTCTCTTCCTTACGCCTCAGAAAGAGGACTCTTTCTGATACTCCATCCTCACTTATTTCTACCGACATTTCTTCATCGTGTTCTTGTTGATGACTTGGGCCAATACCAGTGCAGCTCTCCAAAGTGCAAGTCCCAGTGCAGTTTTAGCCACGTAGCGGCTCTTACTTTTTCACAATGGTTAGAACTATTTCTTCATTTTTTTCATGTAAGAGTAGATTCTGAAGTAATCATATGATCCTACAAGCTGTCCTTCCGTTAAACTCCTGTACTATTTTTATCTTAATTAAGCTCTCCATGTTGTAAAGAAGATTTATAAGTTGAAAAAAGTACATGCCAAAATATTCAGCTAATATTTTAATAGCTTTTTTATTTGAATGAAACCAGTGGTCTATTCATAAACAGTTTGGTTTACATTTTTTATAGATAGGTGCAGTGGAGAGCCACATGTTCATTCATGTCAGACTATTTCAGAGTACGTAGGGAATTTTAGTTCATGTTTTAGTTTCTAAAATTTCTTGGGAAGCCTGCATTGGGAGACTGTGTGTTCAGCCCTGCAATATTCTATGTGGCACTAGCGAAATAGCTCTGGTATTTGGAAGGTATAAGCCAGTGATACAACTGCATAAATTCTTGCCCCTCTTCTTAGTGCTGATGAATTCAACTCGACCTCATGTTTCAAGAGGAGCAAGTGGATGCAAAAAAGGAATTGTTTTCAAAAGCAGGTTCATCATCCACATTTGAAAAAAAAATGCAGATACCATGAACCACACAAGTTTTTGCTGAACAAAAAACCTTGGGGTGGGGGCATAAAAAGGGTGCACAATTTCAGATATGTGCCTGAAGTGCTGCCTCATTGCGGTGCACAGAGTGAGTCACTGCAGTCTTTGCAGTTGCAAGTGCCAGGGACTAACTTTGAATACCAAACCACAAGGGATGTTGCATTTTGTACCAAGTGAGGGTATTACTCAGATCAGCAAATGGACTTGGCACCACAGAATCCCATTCATGTTGCCTTACCTCAAACCTGAAACCCCCCCTTGCAGATGTTTTAGTTAGTCCAAACTCAGTTAGATTCGAACTACTGTGAATCAGACCATAATTAAATCAAAGGAAGATTATCCATGGCTTATTTCTATGAATTATCACTACTTTGAATCTAAGAGTGGCTCTGTCTGCCAAAAATCTCTTGAGAATTAGTCCCAGACTGCGTTTTTTGTTTGAAGGCCTCACTTATTTTTCCTAGTGTTTGGGAGAGTTTAACTTGACTATGTTCGATGATCAGTGTTAACTGACTTGAAAAAAATAGTATCTTTTAGATAAAATCAGACACTTCACACAGTATTAAAGAATGATTATCTGCAGATTGGATAAGAATCCAACTAAAAATCAGGCTTTCTTAGATTTCCATGCATCACCAATTGTTTATATGAGGATCTATAGGAACAATACTTAAATACAGAAGAACTTACGTAGGAAAATCTTCTCCAGATGACTCCCAGTTGTAACTCAATGCCTTTTGAAATTAACGCATATCTCTGCAAAAGAAGCGGAACAGATCTTTGTAATCCACTTCTGAACAACATCTCCTTTTTTTTTTTTAATTACAGTTGTTACTTAAATTTTTTAATATACTCATAATGAATGAAGACATCAAAATTAAGATGCATGACTAGTACAGGATTTTTGGCACCTTGGCAGCTGTTTTAGGACTATCCCTTTGTCCAGGTGTCAGGGTTTGCTCACCTTTGGATGTGGTACAGCTCCTCCCACGCTGAATGTGGTTGATGTGGATGCCCCTCTGTACTGGGGCAAGGGATTAAAGAGCTTTATTGAGCTAACAGGCTGGCAGCAGACTCAGGCTACCAGCACAAGGGTGGTGAGAATGACACAAGATGTACTGTAGTTTTGTTTTAACAAACTTTCTACTGATGACAAGCACCCTTGATTGGTCCTGAGTTTCTCAGTTTTATGTCCCAAGGTTATGTTTTTTAGCTTGCATTCATACCCCTCTGAACCTTTGCTAAGAAGAAATTAAGCTGCTCTTATTGCAGTGACGTGCAGCATGGGTTTCTGACCTCTCCTAGTGTAGGTAGCATT
>JAOXNG010000012.1:78479669-78493395 GCA_028566535.1 Scolopax minor
TAGGCTATTACTATTTTGGTACACTGCTATCTGTTGGCTACATTTCACACCACACACACATCACCATATAAGGACATTGTTTTACTGATCCCAAGGCCTCCTTCCCATCAACACAAGAACATATGCCGAGCTCTCACTCAGCAGCGCATCTCCAATTTTCTCATTCTCCACAATTTAGGTGCTAGAATACAGATGTTCTTAAACTATCTATTAACATAAACTTACAAAAAAAATCTAAGTGATAATATAATTTTTGCAACTTCCATGCAGTTCGTATGGAAAGCCTTTAATGCACATTTGCACAAGGTCACCAATAACTTGCAATGTCTTTAAGTATTGGATTTATGTGAAAATGACAAAATCTCTGTTGCAATTTCAAGGGGCTTAAATATGATACTTTAGTGTCATGTACTTCATCAATATTTTATCTAAAGTGAGGACAAAAAGCACATTTTAACAAATCAAAGACTTAAAAAATATTGTACAACTTCCCTTCTTTTTCTGAAAGGACTTTGTTTTTATACCAAAAGGTGAATAAAGAGCTCGAAATAAATAAAAGTCACATTGAAACTGCAATGCATAATAGAAGTTGTATTTGTGAAGGTAAAATACCTCATGAGACAGTTGCCAAACAGACTATCTACACTTAAAGGACTGGCTAGCTCTGTGTTACTCCAACATGGGCTCTAGGGCTGGTCCACAAGGGTAGGGAAGATAAGGGCAACCCCCACCCTGGCTGGGCAGGGCCATCACCAGTGGAACACCATCCCTCAGCATCTGAGCTGGCTGAACAGAGCAGCGTTGGTAGCAGGTACCACTGATGGTCGAGCAGCCAATGATCCAGCAGTGAGGTAACAAGTCAGGTCTGAGATTAGTCCAGGAAATTCTAATAACAGTGCAGAAATAGCCAGGAGAAGGACTGGTCTAGTTGGAGGTGTCCCTGCTGACTGCAGGGTGGGTTGGACTAGATGACCTTTGAAGGTCCCTTCCGGCCCAGATGATTCTATGATTCCATGGAAACAGGTGTATCTTCATCATAGCTCAGGCCTGGCTGGGGTGCCCTCAGGCCTCGGTGTATGGGGGTGTGGGTGGGGTTCCCTGATGAGGCTGGTCAGGGCAGTTAAGGTCTACTGGTACCTACAGGGCTCTGACAACAGCTATCTGCCCCAATTTTGATGCAAAGTTTTGGTCCTCGGATGGAGACTGTAGTTTTAAAGAGATCTCCGTGGCAAGTAGATCACAGGGACATGTAAACCAGTCGCACAGATCAGGTTGGCATAATCAGCTGTAGATTTACAGGTGTAATATAGTCACATAATGTGAATTGACACAGTTTTGTGGATCACAAGATGGCAGTGAAGGCATGTTACCACTGCATCAGGCTGTTTTACGTTCAAGCATGCAGGATGCTGCTTTCTGATAGTATTCATATAATTTTGTGGGTGAAAGGCTATTATTGAAGGAGATGCCATTTCAACCATCATCTTTTAATAATCAGATTTGTGATTTGGACAGGAGAGGTGTAAGAAAATGGACAGTAAAATACACTCCAGATGGTATTGGATTTATGCTTATTATATTGTGTAGGATATTTTTTTTTGCCAAAGATGGCTAGGATGATCATATCCATTAGAATCATATTGTAATCCTTTTATGTCAATACAAGTTTAAAGAAATGCCACTGACAAAAGTTTTTCTGATCTCAGTTAGATTGGTATAAATTTCTTTGATAGTCAGAAATACCACATTAATGGAAACTGAATAGCTTGCCTTTAGAGCTCAGCAAGAAGAGACTTTGGCTGGCACATCAGAAGTCAGTGTTCTGCTTTTCTTTAAATATTCAGTGAACTGTTACAGAAGTTTTGAAAATGTTTACTTTTATGCCAATTAACTGTGTCAGATCACTAACATGCATTTTGTTAATGATTTAGAAGGAACCAGAAGTCTGAAGCAGTTTGAGGCAAATGTGTGGATAATTTGTTGATAAAAAACCCTTCTGTATTTCGATGTTTGAAATTTAATCTTTTTGGACATCTTGGAGCATAATTATTAAATACAGTGGGAGGGGTGAAAATGAACTTCTGGTTTCTGAAATTTCTCTGAACATATGATTCTATGATATGGGGTTATAATTTTGTATCTGTTGGTTGTTCTTTTTCTAACATTTTTGAAAAACTGTACAATTGGGCAGTCATGTTGCTGAATTTGCTAGTAAAATTTCTTTTCATTCCTTTTTCCTTATATTGCCCCCCGTAGGCTACTGAAGGCACAAGATAAACATGAATACTCCCATTTCTACTATGCAGTTACTGATGTTGCTGTTGTCTTGGGAAACACCGCAATAGAGACAGATTTTCCTATAGGGGTTAACCTTATGTAGAAGAAAATGGCCTGCTTCAATTCTATCTTCTAGGCTTTTACTTTAGACTTCATGGCTTCCCAGCTTATTTTCTTGAGTACCATAATTCACTGCAGTACAGTGACAGGGGAGAAGAAAATATATACAGAAAGAAGGTTCAGCTGTTCAACTATTATTTATGGTGATGACTTCCATCTTATGAGTATTATTTATGACACAGTTTGATTGTCATAGTTTCTATTGTTTCACAGAAATTTACATGTTGCAACTCATGCAAGAAATGTACTTTATGAAACAGTGCCAAGGATTAGGTAGAGAAATAATTCTTAACCTGTGTCAGAGTCCTTGAGGTATGCAGATTTGAAGATAGATAGTCTCTATACATATTGCTGGGAAAGAAAGAATGGGAAAAATCTGATTTTTGGTGGTCATATTCAATAGATACTTCAGAAAACATAGAAATTACATTCTTGGAGTTCCTGCTTTTATATAGATTTTTCTGTCTGGGCTAAATTCATATTGCTGAGCTAAGTGTACCTAATAATTATGAAATTCCATTAAAGATTTCATTATTGTCAAAGCAGTCAATTATGGCAAGAAAACATAATTTAGCATTATACAGTTGTACTGAATATAAATCATGTTTCAGGACTTTTACTTTTGTAATATATTGTAAATTAAAAAGCGTACAGACAATTAAGATGTGATACTTTCTTCAAGAAGCAAAAATTTAGGCTTATAAGAAAAAAAATGATTGCTCAATGGATAGTAATTCTTTCGTCTTTTCTTATCTTTCCTGTCAGAATAGAACGTCTTTTATTCATGCAACTTCTGCAGTGCAGACCCCCATTTCAATCACTGTGTCCAGGTGCTGTAGTTGTTGAGAATTCCATTGACAAGCTAAGCAGAAAAGAACATATCAGAGTACTTCTAAGTAGATCTTGGGGGTCTTTTTTGTAATGCTTAATCTTTTCATGTTCTGTTTACCTTTGGTAAATAACGGGCCGTTAAAAAAATAAAAATAAAGAAGATAAATTGTTCTTACTGAGAACAATAGCAAAGATACCTTAGAAAAACAGTGTGAACAATTCTGAGTATCAGTCAGAAGACTGATAACAGTATCCTCTGGAAAAAATGCTTGACACTTGTGTTAGTAGATGGGAGGAATTTGGAAGAATGTCTATAGACCAGGATAGGAAATTGAGCATTACCCTTGTATGCTTGTTGAATCACTCTTAGGATAAAATTTAGAAGTAGGAAATACTTCATTTTTAGCAACTAGGATTATCTAATAATTCAGTTGAGAGTTTTACCAAATCAGTTCCTTCAAAGGCAGCTTCAATTTAGTAGTGGATAGATGTCCGTCATTTAAAACTGTCCCCCTCTGGAATATAACAGTATATGCTGTCAAAAAACAAATGCAACCAATTTTCCATTAAAAAGTCACATAAATATAAATAGGCAGATCTATTTTGTCAACCTATAAATATATTCCAGAGCATCATGGTTTAATAAAAAAACACTACTAAATGCATAGTATTGTACAAGAATGTATATTAACTTTGTAAGATGAGTAAATTATATATGTCTGGAAACAGAAATGGTATTTTAGGTTTGTATTTTAGAAGATGGTGTCATGTTTTACAGAAGTGTAAAAGAATATTGGTATTGGGCATGGACTGTCAGTTTAAAATATGTGGTTAAAACCACCAACATGGTGGAGTTGGACTAGATGATGTCTACGGTCCCTTTCAACTCTAAAAAAAAATTCAGTGAAATTCAGTGAAAATAGTCCATAATTTATCAGTCTGTAGCATTGTCTTATCATTGAACAAATATAGGAAATTATTTAAGTGCATGCAAGTAGGAAGAACATTATGCAATTGTGCTGGCCTCTCAACTTTGCAATAAAAAGTTTTAATTTTCCTTTTGTCTTAAAAATAAATGTAGTAATATATCTTTTTTCTCTGGTTCTTCACATGTCAAAACATTCAAGCATTATGGCCAAATTAACAATTAAAGAGTAATTCAGTGATGTGGCAAGCACTGCAGGACAGGATGAGAAAGCAGGATGTGCTGTGCAGTGTCAGACCAGTGCTTCCTTGTCCTCAGTGCTTTGCCTCCTTAGAGTGGCCTCGTGACCAGCCAGAAGTGCCAAAGCACTCTCCTGCACCATCACTCTGCCAGTGACAGCAGGAGAAAGTATTGGGGATGCAAGATGGAAAAGCAAGTGAACCTGGCCACTTCCCGTGGGCCAGTCCTCTCCTAGCATCAGCACTGGTTGGCTTGACCTAACAGTTCTGTTGGATAGATTGTCTTTTGAGCTTGCTGATATAACTTGCTACCAGGACCTCTCACAGCTTCAAATTTCGGCTGTTCTGTGGCTGTTGTGTGGAGTGGTACTTTCTTCCCTTTGTTCAAAGCTATCTCTGAACATTTCATCAAGCACAACCTACTTTTCATTTGTCTGGATGGGACGAGTAACAGTTGTGCATTCAATTTACCCACTGTATTCCTCAGCCAGTAAACCATGGTTGTGCCTGCCTTGAGTACCTGCAAGCTGAAAAGTCCCAACCTCTTTGTTCTCTCCTCACAAGGCAGCTGCTTCATCTTACTTCCTATTAATTTTTTCTTCTTTGTATGCTGTACCAGTCAATTTGTAGGGGAAATAAAGTACTTACATGTCTAGCTTTATTGTATAAGACTTTCTTCAAGCCAATTATACTTGTGCATCAATACTCAGAGCATTTAAAATTTACTTAGCCTGAAGCAATTAAATGGTAATATAGATAATGGTACGTTCTTAATACTGTGATGACTTGTAAAACAAATTAAATGAGAAATACAAAGATGTGGCAGTCTAGTGATTAAAAAAA
The DNA here is from genome assembly GCA_028566535.1 of Scolopax minor. Classification (NCBI taxonomy): domain Eukaryota; kingdom Metazoa; phylum Chordata; class Aves; order Charadriiformes; family Scolopacidae; genus Scolopax; species Scolopax minor. Next base: position 78,484,905 of record JAOXNG010000012.1, read on the forward strand.
GGAAATATACGATAAAATGTTGTAAAATTAGGTAGTGAAAGCACAGGAATTAACATGAGAAAGTTCTTAACAGTTCCTTATTCTGTATCTCTTCATACTTGGCTACTCTTCGGTGTACTTCTACAGTATAACCAAGCATAAAATATGGGCTGCTTCTGAAAAAGATCAGCTTACTATTCTCCTTCCCTCATTCTTACATTTCTTTCCTTGTAGCTGGCATGGGTATTCCTTTGAAACCACACTGGAAGGGTTTAAACAGCTGAACTGAAAAGAAATTAAACACTATCACCTCCAAAATCTTCTATGGGTTTTGTTGGGTTTTTTTTCTAGATTATTTCCCAAACTACGTCACCATAGTTCAGGTAGTGTCTGTTGGGCATTGTGTAAGAGCTGAGGGAGAACTGGATAGCAGGAACTGCCCAAGAGCAGCAGAAACAGCCCAAAGATAAGAGTTTTCTTGCCAGAAAAAAAATTCCTATGTGTGATTAGGGATTCCCAGGAAATGTTAAGCTGCCAAATGACAGCTTAGACTGATAATCAGTATATTTTATCTCAATTACAAAATTACTGCTTTGTATTTTATTTCCATCTTTTCTTACATTAGAACAGGCATAAAGCTGAAAATGCATAGAATGTTGGGCCTCCTTAGAGCTCTGAGCAATTGAAATGCTTCAATGCTTATTTCAAGTTCAGATTTCACTAGGCACAGCTTCACCATTCTGGTATCTCTGAAGAGCATTCCATAGATTTAATATGTAGAAATTTAAAAGCATATTTCACATCTAGTGCTTTATTTTGCAGTTGTGGCACTGCATCCAGAATTTGGAATGCTACTGTTTATTGACCAATGTCTATTAAAATTCATGGCAGTATTATTGCTTTCCTTGATATAGGAAAGCATTGCTGCATCTCAAAGGATATACATTAATTTTTTAAACTATCCAGTTTTTAAACATCAGAAATGTTTTTATTTGGTTAAATAAACACACTAGGGAGATAAATGTAAAAAAAAATTAATTGTGTAATATTCTCATAAGCTGGTATGGAATTGCTACTACATGGAAGATTCTGCTCTACACTCTAAAAATAGATGTTTTGCAAAATATACTGTGATTCTGATATACGTAATTGTCTGAATTTTGTTGTCTCTTGTAATTCTTTCTGACTCTGTTAATATAAACAGTGACTGATGGTCAAATTTACATGAATTTATTTAAATGTGATTAAACCAGCTAAACTGGTCCAATAAATGGAGATACAGTTGCTCTGTAATTTTATCATTTAACATGCCAACTTCTTTGTGTTTATTTAATATGATTTTTCAGGTTGTCAGTGTACATGTAATGGTAATACTACATGAAGTTTAGGAGATCAACTGTGGGAGACTACGTTATTTTTTTTTTTGTTAATAATTCCTTTACTTCTAACTGCTGATGATTAATTTTTGGAATTTCTGCTATGTGACAACTGAGTTGGCTAATTATGTTTTTATCCATCATAGAAATTGTGTGGTAAATTACTATTCCTTGTTCGAAGGTCTTCTTGGGCAGTTTTCTTAGGATAATTCTTGGGATTTCAAATTTCATTTTATACAAATGTCTGCCATGATTAATACTAAATTTTGTTGTCTGTGTAAACATTAACATTGTTAATGATGCAGTTTTGCAAATTAATAACAGCATTAGTCGTAATATATGAAATCTACAATACTGGACTGGAGGATCATTTTTTTTTAAAGGCTGTGATTGGTACAGGGCTCTGCTAAATTCTCAAAACTTTCAGAATTATAGTTTCTGTGTGCAACCACAGTTTTTCTGATTTCTGTATGTATCTTCTGAGCCATGAGCATATGCTGTTTCATCCATTCCCCCACATTCTTAATCAGTGGAAAATATACACAATAGAAGACTACCCTTAGTTAGTATTATGAATAAACTGGAAGATAATAGAAAGAATCAGGTAGTCTTTATAGGGAGGAACATTATTAGTCCATCCTAATACATACAAGAATGTTGCTTCTAGCAAAACAAAGACCTCTCTTCTGGCATTTCCTCAAACTTGCATAGGGGTCACTGATAACACATAAATTGTACAGGGCTTCACTGAGGTTGTTTATTGTTTCTAACTGTTTATTTGCACTAAGAGAAACTAAACATAAATGCTGTATAAGTGGAGAGTGAAAGTAATCCTGGGGATGGGCAGGGAGCTTGCAATAACAAAGTCTATTAAGAAATGGCTCAAAATATTTTAGAATTCAGAAAGTTGCAGTGAAAGGCACCCACAGTGATGTTCCATTTTTCTCAGTAGTGCCAGAAGCAGTGCAATGGGTCTGTGACTTAACACAAGCAAGTGATTGAAAGCATCACAAGAGATCGATTTCTATAATGGGCAGTGCAGGTCTGTATATATGAAGTGGAGAGGGCAGGCACTCAGCATATGGTAATACATCTGGAATTACCACAGATATCAGTAAATATAATCGAATTTTTTTGTGTGTGTTTTATCCAGTTATTTGCTGGAGCTGATATCAGAGTGTGGTGTGTCATACTGAGGACAATCTTACTGAAGTAGTATTATCCAGGATATGTATGGAAAGCTGCTAGTAGTGAAATAAAGAAAACTGTGGTCTCCTCTGGAGTGGAGAACAGTCTGCAAGCATGATTCAATTCGCTTAATGAAACTGGTAGATAGGGTTTGTTTTCCATTAGATTCTCTTGTTCACCTTGGAAGCAGACCGCTAATATCTAAAGCCTGTTGTGAATCAGCATTACTTTTTCAAATTGAAAAATATCCATAAAGTTACTCAATTTCAGGAAGAAGCTCTTAGTAGTAATGAATAATGCCATTTGAATTTTCAAAACAGTGATATCAGAAGCGTATCGTAGATCCATTAAGTGTCAAAACATTGTTAAACTTATTTGAAAAACAATATGATGGGCTTAGTATTTTAAAAACCTAAACTACACTTACAGGCTTGGAGGAGGTAGAAGAAAGGAACGTGGACTAGCATGAACGAGCCAAAAAAAGATACAAAGATGTGATTCCTGCTGCAGTCGGTTTCTCAGAAATAAATGCAGAATAAAGGTCTATCTGAAGCTTTGTTAAAAGCGACAGCATCTGAATGCAAATTTTATGGTGTTTAGTAGCCCCCAGCTCTCAAAGTAATAGTAGTTTTGGATATTCCATCCCTTTATAACTGTGATTCTAATTAAACACTGTAACAGCATTTGCCTACACCTACAGCATAAATGTGCAAATAGTGGTAAAGAGTTGTAAGCCTAAAAACATAAAATTGCTTAGCAGAAAAAAAAGAAAAAAATTAAAAAGTAAACATCCCTGGCTCTTGTTGAGATCGGATTGGGCCCTGTGTAAGCTGTTACTTTTGTGTGAGAAAGAGAAGTCATTTGACTTTGTAGGTATGCCTGTTGATAGGTAATACATGTACTTTGTTGGTCAAGTGTTATTTATTCCTGTCATTAAAATAAAGATTGCTTGAATTTGGTCATCAGGAATCAGAGGATATGATGTTGTCCTCTTTCTAGGAATTAGACAGGAAATAAATAGTTATAATTTGCGTAAATGAAAAATCACTTCATAATTATTTTTTTTTTTTAAATTTTACGTATTTAAAGACACACATACATATGGACACACACAAAAATATACTTGATTAAGTTATCCAACTGAGTGTAACTTGGTGATATTACTTTGCTCTTCCTATATAATTGATAGCTGTGATAAAACTAAGATGCTGTCATTTTTAGGTGTGAAGGTTCTTTGTTTGTTTTTCTAAATATTCTTTTGAAGTCCTGTATATTTACATTTTTAACAACGGAAAGAGAAATCCCACAACCCTGTTTTCCTACCATCCTCAGAAGAAAGAAAATATCCCTCCCAGCAAAATGCCAGATAATGACTGGGTGTTTAAAAGGGGGTAGGTGTGGAGGAAAACTATGTAGTGGTTATGTAAATTAGTTTTGTCTTATTTGTGGCATAATAAGGTCTTTGTCATCATTCTACTTGGCTGGCACATTTTTAATGCTGCCTTAGGCTGTCAATTGGGTAAATGTGACCTTCTACTATTCTTTTTGACCTTAAGATACACCATCATATTCAGTTTAAATTTCAGTGTCTTTGCAGTTCTTTGGGGAAAAGAAATAGAAAGGGAATCCTTTCACCTTCTCTCAATCATTAATTCTTGTAGAACTTGTTTTGAATATGGTAACAATGTGATAAGAAATTTCAAATTTTGTTCTCATCATATTAGGAAGAACAAAATATTAAAGATTTTGTAAGGGGGGAGGAGGGCAGAATATGTGGCTTTTCTAAATGGCAGGTCAAGTTAATGTGACCTAAGTAGTAAGAACTGTTCACACTCATAATTCACTTCTTCATGTGGAAAGTTGGAGGGTTTCCCTGAGAGGACTTTATAGAGCTTCAGAGGGGTGTGCAGATGTTGCAAGCAGCAATATTCTCCACAGAGTTTTTGACTGAGTCTGCAGGGCTGACTCTCATTAATAAACATAGTTCGGAGTGTTGCCAGGCGATGGAAGAAGGCCATTTATAAGCCCAAAGAAAGAAAGAAATGTCATCTGAAGGCAGCTTCCTCAGCTCTTGGTTGTCTTTCATCTGCTTTGTGTTTCTTTAAACCTTTAAGTCGTTTTCTTTAAAAAGTGCTGTGGAAAACTGAGCTCTCTGATCAGCCAGCTTTGCAACCAATAATAAGCTTTGAGTTTCCTTTTCACATCCATTTTTCTTATATAGAATAGATTTATCCTGAAATGTGAACAGGATTGTCTCATTCTTGAGAAAGAACGGTGTAGGGATGTGCACGTATCCTTTAAAGCTAGAGTTTGCACTAAGAGCTAAGTTCAAACCGCGTCTCTGTTTTCACCATCTGTATTAAAAGTTGAAAATCTATTGCCTTCTTTGAGATATTAGAAAACAGATCTGAGCTCTTCATTTTGCTTTCTAACATATAAAGTGGTAAAAGGCCAACAGAAGAACGACTGCGATTGCAGCAAGAGAAGGTGCTGTCAGCCCTCTCCAGTGCTCCCCAAAGGGAGACCAGGGAGTGTATTGAATTAGTGTGTTTCCCTTCTTTCTCCTCTTGCCAGTTGCTGACCCCAGCTCTGCAGGGATTACTCTCTGGAAAGCGAGTGCTTTCACAAGGGCAAGCATCAGCAAAACCAAAGTAATCTCAGAGAAGTTAAAACCAGTAACAAACATTTGCCTTAATTTTCTTGCCAACAGCAAGAACAGTATTTATCTCATGTAAGAGCTGTTTATATCAAAATACTTTGTGGTTCAGTGCATGGTATTGTCTTTACATTTATTTGACTGTTACTGTTGTCAGTGTCAGTAGGCTTCGTGTGAAATCTATTGGTTTCAAGAGTTGTTCTGTTGAAGTTACCTTAATTGATTTGTGGGAGTAAGGCCTGTCATGTGCTTTTGAGAATTGGATGGATAAGAATTTGGGATAAACTCTGAACCTCAGTCTTCAACACGTAGCCACTTATCAATGAGACAATCAATAGGTGATGCTCACAAAGTGTTTTTGGAACTCTTTCCTTGAGCACTTCTGAGGTAGAATTCTCAAAACTTAGACGTCGGGTTCTGAGAAAAGAACATACAGAATCACAGAATCACCTAGGTTGTAAGGGACCTTTTCAGATCATCTAGTCCAACCAATGGAAAAACAAACAAACAAAAACCAAACAAAAAACCAACCAGCCAAACAAAAAAAAAAAAACAAAAGACATGAACAAAAAAAAGAATCGAGATAGGGTCTCACCAGTGTGGAGTACAGGGGGACAATCATCTCGGGTCCTACTCACCACACTGTTCTTGAGTGTGTGAAAGAAAACATGCTTCAGTTTCCCTTATAAAAAAGCAGCTCAACAATGGCTGTAAAAATGATCCTGAGGACAGTGTTAAATAAAGAGGAAAAAAATAATTAAAATTAACCTCTGTAATCTCCTTCCAAAATAAGGATGGCAAACTGAATCTGTTTATATTCTGACAGACTTGAGTGCTCAGAGAGACCATTTAATAAATTATGCATTTAATTCACTTAACACTGACAGTGACCTGGTCACACAGGAAGAAAAAAAATGTTGCTTCTAGTCTTATTCAGACAGTTCGCATCTTAAAATGTATTTGATGTTTACCTTATAAAAACTAAAGTAGTCTTTCTAGTATTTGGAAAATGTTAAATTTCATCTTTCCCCAAAGACAGCAGAAACAGGCTCAGCCCAATGAAGAATTTTCTGTGCAAGCAGATGCATCATAACTTCCACATGCTATTTTTTTATGGTCCAATACTCATCTTCTGCTGAGTATTAGCTGTGCCTGAAGTGTACAGGGTTTCTGCCTTACAATTAATACATCAAATGGGACATTTCAGACATTTCTAAGAACTTCAGGACAAGAAAATAGCAGTGAGATGGAAGAATAGTAATTTTTCAGACTCAGATTCTTAGAAAATGCTGTTAATTTCTTTGAACTCTTTCCGAAATCACATTATTCAGGCATAATTTGTGGTTTTCAGTAGCTTTGAGAAAAAAAATGTAAGGAAACTGAGATTTAAATTTTATATGATAGATTAGCTTTTCTGCCTCCCTCTTGGGAAAGAATGTGGCAGCTGTCTAGTGTTGATCTCAGGAGTGTTTGGGAGCAAACTTAGGTAATATTGATATAACTATTCTTCATTTTCTCATGTTTGAAGTTTTGTATGCAGATGTACATTTACTGGACAAGATAATTTAAGAAGGATCTGTAGGGGTTTTATCGTCCAACTTCTACCTCTGAGCAGAACATTACCATTTATTCCCAATACAGTTCAGCAGCCTTCTCTAAATCCTCGATCCCTGCTGTCATTTGCACTGTCTCCTCAGCTGCACCATAACTGCATCAAAGCATAGGGGTTGCATCTTTATCATGTGAAGAGGAGAATTTTTTGCTCATCATCACTGAGTCAAGCACTGATATTTTATTTACTGAATGTGCATATAGCAACTCAGATAAGCATCCTTGTATTTTTATACAATAAATTCATAAGGATTATAAGCTACTTCCTAATTTAGTGACATGAAATAACCTGCACGGCTATCAATCATGATTTGTTTGATTTTGGATTTTGTTTCTTTTTGTTTTGTTGTGGTTTTTAGTCAGCTAAAAATCAAAAATTATCAGTCAGACAGAGCAAACGAAGCTTAAGGTTAAATTGATTCTAGATAGTACCTGAGGAACACTAAAGCCCCAGCCTTCCTTCAGGAGGAGAAAAACATTTGAGGGCAAAATTCTCTTTAGCAGGAGCCTGGCACTGTTGAAAGACAGAGGATATTTACCCAAAATAGCAGAACGTTAGTACTTGGGGCTGGTTATACTTTAAAGAAAACTTTAAAGTCTAAGACAACATTTCTATAGCCATCTGTCTTGGGAGGTTCTGAACATCCTCTGCTAAAAACCTGACAGCTGGTGTCTGCTAGCCAAGGGACTGATAGAACAGGCTTTACTTAGTTTTTCTTTTTGACCTTTGGGCAATTGCTTCACCTTCCTGTACTCCTCTGTCATCTTTTTCCCTATATACCAAATAGAATAGGACTTCATAGGCTGGAGGAGTCTTGTTCAAATACAGGTACATAGAGGGACTGTAGAGAGGATAACATGTGGAACTAGGCATCATGTATGTACCAAGACAGATGTGTTCAGCATCAAGGGTATTTGGCATCTCTACAACTGACATATTTGTGTAAATATCTAATTAACCAGTTTTGACCATGATAGCTAGGAATGGAATATCAATTCCACTTGGGTTTGTTTCAGAAATAATATCGACTTAAATAACACTGCAATTTTGGCTGTAATTCTTGGCATCCGCTTGCTTTCCTAAACTGTCTCTTTTCCTGACATCTTCAAATTCCTAGTCTTCAGGATGTTAAGAGATTATAGGAAGCAGACCTGTTCTTCATGGATTACTCCAGAATATGAGGTTGGAATAGTCAGCCGTAAGCATAGAGAAGTTTATGTGCACGCACTCTGAAGCCAAATGCAACTCCTTTCACTGAGCCTTGGAAACCTAGCAGAAGGAGAGGCTGTTAGCAAGTGGGAATTCTGTTTGGGATCAGGTGATTTAAAGGCCTGCCAGCTGGATTTTCCATTTATCTAAAATTTGCTCATGTTTCTCTAGTTATTTGGGTTATATGCACTATTGCTTTCTTTAATTTTTAACTAGTGCTGTTAGGTGAGCTTCATCACTTTGACAGTCTTTACTCTTCTGGGTTTATTTTTTGGTGTTTCCACAAGTGTAATATTGATCCAAAACTTAGGCAAATTTTACAGTTTCTGTGCCTACAAGTAATATGAATATTAGATAAATCATTATTTTTTGATGAAATGAATGCATAAAAGATGGTCATTACTCTGTTTGGATTTATTTCTAAAATCATATTTACTTTGTCTGTGCTTTGTTTTTGGTTATTTCCAAGGG
>JAOXNG010000012.1:78501361-78512000 GCA_028566535.1 Scolopax minor
TTTTATTCCAAGAGAGCTCTTATAGCAAAAAGAGGTCTTTTCATGATCTCCAAGGAATAAGATAATGTTGCAGCAATCTTACTCAGGCAAAAAATGGATTAAAAATGTACCAGCATTACAAATGTGTTGTAAGAAATTATGTGAATTTTAAAAGGTGAGGGAAAACAAAAGAAATGGCCACAGCCAAAACCTGTAAATATTTTGAAATTTGCATTTCCCCTACTGAGAACAAAGGAAAAAAAAAATGCAAACAGGAAAGAATGAAAAATATATTTAAAAAAAATAAAATCATTTTAAAGTGACACAAAATAGACAAAGAACGTATAGTATGAATAAAAATAATACCTGAAAATTCTGAACCTAACTTTATTTACCACCCATTAAAAGAATCAAAAACTGAAAGCTATAGATGAAATGCTAATGACCAGAGCATATAGAGTATACTCCTATTCTGCAAGGGCAAATGGCAGACTATTTCTGTCAAAAAGAAGCCATTATAAGAAAGGCTAGGGAATTGAATGAGATAATTTTTCAAGGGAATAAAGTACAAATATATCACAGGGTCTCTGTTTCAACCCTAGAAATGAGACAGGAATAAAAAAAAATAGCAAATCCTGAGAGATGGAGAGGTCTATTTCTCTGGTTTCTCCAACAGGCACTTTTTTGTTTATTATAGACAATCAGTTTGAGCTTAAATTTTAGGATGGAAAAAAACCTAACTATTTGATATTGCATAAGGTCCTTTGACAGAGATACAGAGAAGTTACCTTAATTTCTCTCAGTGATTCACCTGTGTGAGTGCATCTAAAGATCTTCTTTTTAGTGTGGTGTGGCCCCACTTTTTCTTGATTCAGCAGTCAGATATATACATACATATCCTTGCAGAGCTGCAATGACTGGTGGTTGTTTACTCCTAGAACATGCAGCACATTGTAATACTTTCACACACAGGAAATAAAGCTCCACAGTAGGAGTATTTTACATCCAAATTGCATGATGAAGACATAGTGTTGTTTTGCCTATCTTTAATCTGCTAGCAAATTGCCATCTTTCTGTAGTGATCCAACTGCTAGATGGCCATCAATTGTAATGTAAATTTGTAAATGGTCTGTGGAAACAGTAGTGAAATTTGTTAACATAGTAGCAGAATTTAATTCCCAATTCTCATTCCATTTATCTCCGTATTTTTAAAAGGCCCCACTAATGAGTCCTTTATGTAATTAATCATGTTGACACAGTTCAAAGCAGATGACTTAAATCTTGGTTGCAAAGTAAAGAATTGTTGAACTCTTGCTCACTGTAGCTTCAGTGAAGTTAATGGAGAATTGAATGTGCTATGGGGCTCCTCAGTGTAATACCTTACAGGACTTGATCTTGAGTTTGTAAAACGTTTAACAGAAATTATTTTAGTATCTCTCTAGTTGATCTCCAGATTGTTGCTGGAGAGTGTATTAATTACTCTCTTAAAATTGTGGGAAGTACACATATTTCAACAAAACCCTTTATTTTTGTCACAAGTAATTCCTACTCAATACAGAAACATATTTTAATTAATTTAGAAATAGTGCTGTGTTTCTGAAAGTTGGAATGCATGATAACATTTGTAATATCTAACCTATTAAAATGTCCTAAAAGTCTTCTACTGCAAGCAGATCAGCAGTAACAAAATGTTGTATATTGATGTTTGTGCACCTTTCAGCTGACAGCTATGAAACATGAGCGAGGGTGTCTTAAATTTTGAGGATGACATCTTTTACACTGACTAAACTTTTTTATTTTTCAACTTCATATATTGTCAGTTATATCCAACATATCAGGCAACGCTGGAGTGTAGTTTCTGTAATCATTCCAGTACGTTTTTGTTCTTATAAACATTGTCAATTAAGAGCATTTTGATCCTTCTCTCCCTAGAGCCTCTCACTCAAAACATTAGTTCAACATGCTACTCTTCACAGAAAATGTGCTAGCTGAAAAGACTAGTGCTTAAAATTTATTGAAACCTTCAACATTTTTAAAAGACATTTTCTCTATTTTGAGGTAAACCTGAAATTTCTTTCAAGAAATGCTTTTTGTTTAACTAAGAGCTACATATGATACCTCTTCAATGTGCACAAAAAATGGTGGTATCTGTGAGGTATTAATGAGATTTCAATCTCTAAAAATAGCCAGTGATGACTGCTGCTTATTTATTGATATCTCCCTGGAATTACAAAATACTGTCCATTTTACAAGTCAATCAACAATCTTTAATCACAGTAGACTGACAGGAGTAATCACTTTAATATGCCTAATTATTGCATGTTATGCATCAATAAATATCCTTTCTCAGTCATTTTTTCATGGTTTCGTCTATTCTATAAAGTTTTTAGATAACTTACAAGATTGTATCAGCAGTGAAGATGTGGTACTGTTTTGCAAAGCCAAGTATCATACAAGACATTGAAGCAATAGTACATTGAAGATAGAAAATAGATAAGGAGATTTGAAGATGTGAAGATAACCAGAGCCAATTGCAGTATATAGATGATTGGCTTTTTTTCCATTACAAAATAAAAATAATGTTTCTCTTGAGTATAACTAAGAAGGAAACTTGTTTTTCAGGGTTTTTTAAGGAAAAAAATCATTTTTAAAGACTAGTCAGTGTTTTTTACGTTTGCAATTTTTTTCTGTCTACGTGTGACAACTATGCAGTTACTACTATGCTTTAGTTGCATTTAAGATGCTCTTGATGCTTAAATGATGGTAACTTTAATAAAATAGTTCTCTTATCTGTATCAGGCACTACTATTTGGTTTTATCTACAAATTTATTACATTATATATCATGGGTTTTCTTGGAGAGAATACTGTAGTAAAAAAAACAGAGACATCTTTTTGCAAGAAATACACAAATTCCCTCTCTTAACACTTGTCTAAGTTTTACCAATGCTTTTTAAATTGACTGTAGACATTTGCAGTACTTTGAAATTCATAAAATTTTTTTGAATGCTCACCAACAGTATTTTAAAGCCAAGTTATCTGTCAGTTCTGAAGCTAGCCTTTGCTTGTCTGAAGGCCAGAGAACTTTACCTTCTGTTATGCTCCCTCCAAGAGCTGCTCCCAGTGTGACATCACCCTCTAGGCTTGGGAAAGAGTTTGAAGAGCCTTGGAAAGCAGCTGCTCTCAAGTAGTGTTTCTGCTTCTGCATACTTCTTACTTGTCCTTATCAGTGTGAGGATTTTAGAGAAATCTTTCTACTGTTTCCAGACAGAAAAGTCTGAGTTGACACCTAATTAATTTTGAAAATCTATATTCTATAGCAGTCTCTTTGCACTTTATATTTTCATAAAAGTAACAGAAGCATGCTAATAACGGTAACATTAGCTATAGAGTGGTTTATCTTCCAACTGTGGTAATAATTAAGAACTTTTCACAATGAATAGGTTAAAAAAAAAACCATTACAGTACAAGCAACAAAATTAGAAAATACGTTATTAATTAAAAGTCATATTGAAGGATTTAGGTCTTGGCCATGGTACTAACTCCCAAAATTTAATAATATCTGTGTTGGAATTTAATAACATCTGTTTATTAATACTAATATTACATTGGGACGGAACAGGACAATGCTGGAGATCAATTGTTGCCTATGCATTTATATTATGGTGATGTACTGATTCCATTAAATGCCACTGATAAAATTATTTTTAGATGTGGTACAATGTAACAGGTAAGTAAGATCAAAATCAAATTAATATTAAATGAAATTGGTATTAACTAGTATTAACTTGCATCATCTAAACCTAGAAAAGTCCACAAACTGCAAGTTTTGAAATACTGAGAGAGCTGGAGTTGTTCAGCCTGGAGAAGAGAAGACCTGGGGGAGACCTTCTAGTGGCCTTTTAATATCTGAAGGGAGCCTATAGGAGAGCTGGAGAGGGACTCTTTGTCAGGAAATGTAGTGAAAGGACAAGGGGCAATGGTTTTAAATTGGAAGAGATTTAGATTAGACACCAGAAAGAAATTCTTTACAATGAGAGTGGTGAGACACTGGAACAAGTTGCCCAGGGAAGTCGTGGATGCCCCACCCCTGGAAGTGTTCAAGACCAGGCTGGATGGGGCTTTGAGCAACCTGCTCTAGTGGAAGGTGTCCCTGCCCATGGCAGGGGGGGTTGGAACTCGATGATCTTTAAGGTCCTTCCCAACCCAAACCATTATATGATTCTATGAAATGATAGATACGCGTAGATGTACACATACTACACACTGAGTTTTCATTTACAGCAATGAACTTCCACTTTTATTGAAGCTTTTAGAAGAATGAGAAAGGGTCTATATTATAAAAGACTGGAAGAAAATACCAAATGAACTTCTAGTTTTGAAAATCTAGCTCTTAAATATTTCTGTTTTAAAAATACTTTAAAGATCAACTGGTTAATTCTTTGTCGATCATAATTCTTCCGTATCAATCATAACTTTAAATATTTTTATGGTTTTAGATCATGCTTTTCTGCTACACCAAAAATGAATATTGTAAAAACGGTACTTTTCTTATTGCGTAGATGTGTTCTCAGCATGCATATAGCTATGTTTGGCCCTTTTAGTAATAAATGCAAGTTTCTGATCTTGTTTTCCTTTTTTCATTGCTGATCCTATAGAGACAAGAATTTGACTTGATGGTCTTCAGTACAGCTAATTGAGAACAGAATTTCTTACTACATGAGAAATAAGAGACTGGATGGGTCATTGTATGACTCTTTTGAATGAAAGGCATGTGCCTAATCGGAGAATATTTTTTATTGTCAATATAGGAAAGGAAAAAGAAAGAACTGATCTTTTTTTTAAGATTTCTAGCTTAGTTTTCACATTTCAAAGAAAAATTTAGACTGTAAGCCCTCCTCAAGGCATGTCTTACTTAAAAATTAAATTGGATTGCTTAGGACTTTGGCCTGTTGAGTTTTGAAAATCTCCAAATCATTTGAAAATTGAAAATTATTGAAAACCTCTGAGCAACCTGTCCCAGGGTTTAACCTTGCTCCTTGTAAAAAGCTGCCTCCTTAGGTCCAATGGGAGTTTCCTTTATTACCTTTTGTGACCACTGTCCCATTCTGTTGCTATGCACCTCCCAGGAGAGTCTGCCTATGGCTTTTCTACTCCTCCCTTCCTGGTGCTGATGGCAGTTACATCTGCTGCATCTTCTCTCTCTTCTACAGGCAAAGCAGGCCCAGCCCATGTGGCCTCTCTCAGTTCTTCCAGCATTCAAGCCACTACATTGGTCATATCCCAGCTTGTTTGAATTCCTCTGAATGTCATTCCATCCCTACAGTGCATTAAGTACTTCCTCCAATGAGATATTATGTGTCAACTTGCATCCTGTCCTACTGTTCATGTTGATGGTGAAGATGCTAAATAGTATCTGAACCAATATCAATTATTGAGAAACATGGTTCCCAGAGTCTTACAGTCCAGTTACACTTCCACCACCTTGTCCAACCTGTAAGCCTTTAGTTTGGCTATAAAGATACTATGTGAGACTCTGCTGAAAGCCTTGCTAAAGTCAAGGGAAGATATCGGCACTGCTCTGTTGGTCTAATCTACCTCTGGTCGTTTCACCATAGAAGATAAGTCGGTGAGGCAGGATTTGCTCTTGGTAAACCCATACTTGCTATTCAAAATCAGGTTATTGTAGTCCATAAACCTGGAAATCTTTTCTAGAAGGATTTTCTCTATAGATTTGGTAGGGATTAAGGTAAGGCTGATCAGCCTTGTATTTCTGTGAATCTTCTTTCTCATTGTTTTTGGAAGGTGGATATGTTTTGCCATTTTTCAGTTGCTGTGGAATGCCTCTGCTTGTTTAATAGATAGCAGAGAGTATCTCCCCAGTGATGGCAGTCACTCCTCTCAACACTGATGGATGTATCCTGTCCCGTTTTGTATGGCTTTAATTTACTTACATATTTCTAACAAGTTTGAAAGAATAAGAGATCATAAGGATGGGACATTTTATCAGTGCATTGGACAGATTTTCTTTGAAACTATTGAAAACCAAGAAATTAAGATTATCAAATACAGGAGCCATTAACTATTGAATAAAATTCACCGATGGAAGTGGCTGATAATCCATTTATTGAATTCCTTAAAACAAAACTAGTACCTTCCTGGACATATGCATTAATCAAACCTGAGTCATTAGGCTTATTACAAGAGAAAGTGAGTGGAATCTTTTGTCTTATCTTGCACAAGGCTCTGTTAGTTATTTTTTCCTTCTTGGTTAGAATCTATGGAGTTGCCAGCATGATTGTTTCCTCAGAGAGAGCCGCTCTTGAGTAGTTTTGATTTTATAGTGGAAAGAATCAGAAGAGTAAAAAAATAACAATAATTTATCTAATGTTATACCAAATATTTCTACTTTGTGAAAAACTTCTTTAATTTTGGAAGATATGGGATCAAAACCAAAGTACTTTAGCAAGCTTTTGTATGGGAATAAAGCTTTATATGATGTCTTCTGTTCACCTTTAGTGAACAGATGGGTTGTAATCGATTATGTGTACAATTGGGGCACTAAGAGAATGTTGTCATTTTTTCCCCTGCTAGTCATTTATCTATTTAATTCTTTGACAGAACAGAGGAAATGTAGCTGAATGTTCTGTTTTAATTAAAATGAAAGTAAATTTATTAGTCAGGGAAGCTCTGTGTTCTGTTTATGTTTGGGGAAGAGAACAAACATATGTCTCTGCTTCATTGTTTGTCACCATCTAGCATAAGGCTATTTCTTGTCGCTTATTTGGCCTATGAAAAGACTATTCAAGTGATATTCTTCATTTTTATTAATTCTAAAGAATTCTAAAGAGCAATAATAAGTAACTGGCAGAAGAAAAACACATCCTGAGAAGCATACTAGTAGGCAGTGTTTCAAAAAAAATTTAAATAAACAACAGTCAGTGACATTTCCTAAATGGGAGCTGGTTGCTGGATTGTGCAATCAGAGTGTTTCTTCAGGTAAAAACAAGCAGAATATGAATGTATTTGTTTCTTGACTGTTGTTTCCATTTTTCAGTTGTCTCAAGTGCAAAGTGGGGGGAGTCTTTTACCTTGGTGATATCTGAGATGCATCTCCACTGGTATTTTAAAAACATCAGTAAATTCTTATGGTTTGACACTTGCACTACACACATCAGAGGGGGGACATACTAGCACCAGGCTATCACTTGAGAATAGGAAGGATGCTGTGTCTACACAGTGACCTTTAGTAGGGCAGAATCCTCAATGGTTACAGAACATTAAGGCTGCCCCTAAAGACTACACTGTATGTTCTTCAGCCTTGTTTTCTTTTTTGACACTTCTAAATGAAAAACCTGTCAATCTAAGCTTTCAGAATTTGGAAGCAATCAAGAATTTTATGTTTAGTTTCACTTCCCCTTGGTTTCTTCCTCTTCAGAGTTCAACTCAGATTTATCCTTTTTCCTGCTCTAATCAGAAACTAGGTTAATCCAAGTAATGGAAACACTGGGATTAGTTAGTAATTGACTCTACAACCCTGTACTAAATACAGTTGTCCCAAAAGCTGTGTGTGATTTACTAACTAAGATCTCTGCTAAATAGTTCAGTAATTTTCAAAATTTGACTTTGGTCCATATTAGTTCTCAATATAGTTACAAAATATAACTACTGCAAATATAGTGCAAATTTGTCCCCTGGCATCAAAGAAGGCCAACAGCATTCTCAGCTGCATTAAGAAGAGGATTACCAGCAGGTCAAGGGAGGTCATCCATTGCCTCAGCCTTGGTGAGTATCATCTGGAGTAGTAAGTCCAGTTCTCAGCTCCCCAGTGCAAGATGGACACGCATAGACTGGAGAAAGTACAGCAAAGGGTCACTGACAGCAAAGTACAGCAAAGGGGATCAGGCCATCCATTATGCCAGGCAGAGCAGAAAGCTAGTACTGTTTGGCCTGGAGAAGAGAAGGCTCTGGGAGGTTTTATCAAAATGTGTAAATACCTGTGATGAGAGGAGCTAAAGAAAAGGAAGCCAGACTCTTCTTGGTGGTACCCACTGGCAGGACATGAACCAGTGAGCAGATATTGTTGTATTTAAACATAAGAAGATAATTTTTCATTGTGAGGGTTATCAAACACTGGAATAGGTTACTTAGAGAGGTGGTGGAATCTTCATCCTTGGATATATTCAGAGTCTGACCAGACACAGTCCTGAGCAATCTGCAGCAGCTGACTCTGCTATGACCAGGTGCTGGTTGGACTAGGCAATTTCCAGAGGTCCCTTCTGACCTCATTGATTCTCTGATTTTTTGAAAGGTATTTTATATTTTGAAGTTATTGATCCTGTACATTTTTGGAAGGAGCAAAACAGTATCTGGGCAAATCTTCATATTGGCAAGAAGTGGTAAAAAAAGAATAGCTGGCAGCACATGAAGAAATAGTACAGGGGAGGCTCCTAAGTCCCAGGGAAGATTCTACATCACAAATTATCCAGTTTCTCCTTAACATAGCTTCAGCATGTTTCAGCAGTAGTGTTGTAATGGAAAGGATATTCTCACTTGAATAGAAATCTCATCATCATCTTGTAACATTTTAGAGTTTTCTTTTTTGATCTGCTCTTAGCCTACTGAATGCTGATTCTAAGAGAAGCAATTTTTTTATCTTAGTAAAGATAAAAAGTACATAATGTGCCCCAGAAATAATGTCCTTTAGGATCATATTAGAGAATCTGTCTTTAGAATGTCCCAGGAGGTTCTGTCTATTAGTATTTACCTCCCTCTAAGCAAAAATTTATTAAAGCTTCTGTTACAGCGGAGAAGAATGCTGTATCTCATTACCAGCTCTGAGCCCAAATTCCACCAAATATAATGTTCATTATTTGAAATCAGACATCTCTGTAATCAGCTGATATATAGAGTATCTAAATAATCATTTGCAACAATCCAGAAAGAACCTTCACCTGTAAGGCCTTAATAGCAGCCTATGAAAAAAAAAAAAAAAAGAATATTTTTGCCTATATTAGTTTCAGAAACATGAGGATTATTTCCTTACCAGGTTTAAACTTACAAGAAAGCTGCCTATTGCTGCCTATTGTAAACCTTATACAGTTACCAGGAAGCAGCTTATTTTACAGTGGTCACTGCATTATATACAATTACAGGGTTATATTGGTTTCCTAGGAAACATCCCTATTAAGTAAGTTTCTTGATTGAATGGTGTCTATTATATATGCTAATGTGAAACTCCACAGGATGGGCGGAAAGATTTACTAATAACTAAGTCAATCACTCCATTGCCTTTAGCTGAGTCTTCTTTCCTGTCTTGGTGTTGTAATGCAAAAACTGAGAGACTCAAAAGCTGTGCTATTCTTTTGTTGCTCTTTACATTTTTTCTGTGCTTTTCTGCATTTGGAGAGGGACTGATTAGCTCATTTTTATGGTAACAGGTAGCAAAATTTCAGGTATTATGTTGTTTTCTCCAAGTCCTGTCAGTATGTTTTAGTTGTCATTTCATGCAATACTAAAGGCAATTTACTATATTATCACAAGTTTTCTGTGACTGGCAACTGTTATTGGCATCATATATCTAGGAACAGCTGTTGTTGTTTTATTAGAAAATACTCCAGTGATGCTTAGTGCAGACAGAGCCAAGTCAGTATCAGGCAGTATTGCCATTCCCTCTGAGATTAGTATTGTGTAGAACTACACTATGCTGCTAACCTGTATTAAAAATTTATTTTTTTCTAATTGACTATTTTAATTTTTTAGAGGAAATACATGGCTTAAAGAATATTCAAAAAGACCGTACGTAAAATGAATTGTCTTAATAGGAATAGGAATTCTCTCTGAATATTTGTGCATATTACCAAATTAAAAGGAAAAAAACAAACCAACCAAAAAAACACCAATAACAAAACCAAAAGAAGCATCACAATATAGAGTAGGTATGATCTGAGAACCCTACAGAGAGTCTTCATCAGGAATATCGAGATGGCTCAGTTGTGTATTCATCCACTAGACAGAGTAAAATATTTCTGTCCCACCATTTTGTATCAGAAAATGTCATTTAGATAAAAATGAAAAATTTGACTGCTGTGATCAATTTTAGTATGATTTTTCTATTAGAAATATAAAGATAGAAAAGCAACAATATTTTGAATGCATTTGATTTCAAAATTATTTTTGCATTGGTATGTTTTGTTAATCTCCTCTTCTACACAGAAATAGCAGTGATATGGTGAATCAATTACACATCATTAAATAATATACATTATTTTTATATCTTATCTGCCATATTTTACTTTTAAACTCTTTAAGATCAATTGTTAATTGCACTTATTGAAATATTTTCAGATTATAATTTCTGAAGAACTGTTATCAGTAGATCACATACAAACTTTAAAGAAAATTTTCTGCATATATTAGTAGTTGTAGGAATATTTAGTAATAACTCTGTGTGAATAAAAAGTGTTTATCAAATAAGAAGGGAAAGCAGTTGGAAGGAATGTCATTGTTCCTAGGTGTATTGCTGGGACTGGTTCTTATGCACTGCAGCTGAGAACAAAAGTAATGATTTAATTTAGTTTCAAAAAGGGAGGAAGGAAGGAAGGAAGGAAGGAAGGAAGGAAGGAAGGAAGGAAGGAAGGAAGGAAGGAAGGAAGGAAGGA
>JAOXNG010000012.1:78521847-78536824 GCA_028566535.1 Scolopax minor
AGGTATCTCCGCTATGTCTGAGCCAGGGCACACCACTTCCTGTCTCGGACTAGGCTAAGGCTTCCCTTTTGCTCCCACATTGTGTCAGGGGTCCCAGGAGCAATCAGGGACATATTTAAATGTCACTGTTTTTTCAAGGATGCTGTTTTGTTCAGGGGTCAGGTTTCCAGGTCAGATTCCTTCTGGGAAGGTTGGGCTTCACATCCCTTTGTCTGGTTACGTTCTTCCTAGAAGTATTTTTTTTCTTCTTCTCCATTCCTTGTTCTCTGACTTTGTTTTTCTACAGGACTATTGATCTGTGGGTAGTTGGGGTAGCATATGGGAGTCCCTGTGCTGTGTGTTGGAAAAAGCACTTGCTTTTCCTCAGCTGTGGTGGTATTGAAGCTTTTTTTTTCCATTCTCACTCTTGTTTTGGGTTCCTTCCCACCCTATTGCCATGGGCCAAAGAATTGCTTTGCCACTCTTGTGAAACTTTTGTGGCCGTGTTAATGTTATTTGAAGTATTGCCATAATGTTTGTTTAAAAACATATTAATTAGGTTTTCAGTAATTGGGGTTTCCAGGGCTCTCTCATATTGTTTCTGGTGGTATAATTTGTTCTATTGATCTTCCTCGAGATATAACTCGGAGCCAACCTGCAGCGAGGCTGCGGCGCGCCGCTCGCTGCTGCTGTTCAGCAGTGATTTGTTTGTGCACCAGGCTGGTGGCCCACGGTCTGATGAGCGTGGCCGTGTTCTGACTCTCAGCCCCTTCCCATCATCACAAAGCAAATCCATCCCGGCAGCTGATCACTTTTTCCACCTCCCCAGCCCCAGCGAGATGCATGGTTGCAGGGTCTGGGGATGTGGCCAGTGATGGCCGCAGGCACCCGGGCTGTCTCCAAGGCGCATTGCTGTTGTTGGCTCGTGCTTGCATCAGCTTTGCTACCCAGAGACACTGTGGCTGTGTCTCCTGCTGCAGCACGGCTCAGCGATGGGTTTCCATGGTAACCCTCAGGCTCGTTCCCTGACTCCAGGTTTTTCAAAAGCGAAAATTTTCGTTTCCATCAAAAGAGCCTTTCTGCCAGGAGACCCAGCACCACATCCCCCAGCCAGCACTGAGGCTACCAGCTAATGAGCCCAGCCTGGGGAGCCGGATGCCTGCAGCCTGTCCACCAGGAAGCTATTTCCACGGGCAATCTGCCCTCGTCCTGCCATGGATGTCCTTACCCCATCGCCTGCCCTGAGTGGGTGCTGCGCTGTGGAATTGGGCTCACTCACTGAGGGGGTGAGCTCACTGGGAGCCCCTCACTCCCTCGATGGTCAAAGAGAAGCTTCCCCCAACATCTTCGCTTGCTGGGTCTCTGTCCATGCATCCCTCCTCCACAGAACCAGGGTGGGATGATGGTGCAGCTGCCTCACCACTGCTGCTGGCAGCAGCATCTAGCTCCTTGCATCCCTCCCTGTGCATCCTCCCTGCCGTCCCAGAGCACCTGGCAGTTGCATGAGATTGGGCAGAGACGTGACCATTTTTCTGCCAGCAGACACAATACATTCCCAAACAATAGGCATTGTACAACTCATCCCCACATTTAACAGAATTTTACAGGCAGAATAAATCTCAGGACTGCTATAAATCTTGTCGGTAAGATAAGGAATGTGCATCCAGAGCCTTGTGTTGAGTAAATCCTGCCCAGCTCCAGGACACATGAGGAGCATCCTGTATTTCACACCTGCTTTGGAACCCAATGGGAGATTTATGAGATTCAGAAATGAAACCACTGCGCTTTGCAAAGACTCCATGTTCCCTACCCCACACTGGGGAACTCCTGATTGTCAGGCAGATGGAAAATGAGATTTCCCAGAGCAGCTGGCAAGGTCCACTGGCTGCGTGTTAGAGGGGAAAGAAAAAATCAAATGAGGTGCACAGTGCTATTTGGGGAGAGAGGATCTGCTGGAGGACACAAACCAGGGGACTAGTAATTTTGCCTCTCTCGTGGTCTTTAAATAGTTCTCAGACGAGATATTTCTGAAGTGTGCCAAGCTTGGATCAGGCTTTGTAGTGTCACCATGATGGCAGAGGATAAACCTTTCCACTGCTCAAGATCCTGGACAGCTCATGAGCCCATCTCTCTCATGGCAGCTATTAACTGCCCATGGGAACTGCTAATATTTAAAAATAAAAAGGAAACTAATTTATGTCTGGATTACAGTCCTCAATCACTATTTCTTTTATGTTTTACATTTTGTTCTTTCTAATAAATAATAAGACTTCTTACTGGAGTCATAAAAAAAAAGCTACACTTCATTTATTACATGCAATTTCCACACACTTTGCTGATGAAGAAAATTTGTTATATATTTGCTGTTCATTAAAGCACGGATTCTTGCATTCATATTAGGGAATTTAAGCTCAGAGTTATTATCTTGCCTGCTCAGCTTAGAAAGATCTTAAATATTTTTATATTTGCATGGCAGAAGGTGTAAAATAATCAGTTCATGTAGCATTGTATATTAAATTGGGGTTTTTCTTCTGTTTTTTTTCAATTGTGAACCACCTAAGACTTCTTTTAGAAAAGTGATGAAGAAATGTAATGTTCATTCTTATACTCATTCTTTTTCAATTAATGCACAGCTAATGCTTTAAAATCCAACATAGCTTTCTATTAGAAACC
Organism: Scolopax minor; assembly: GCA_028566535.1. Lineage (NCBI taxonomy): Eukaryota > Metazoa > Chordata > Aves > Charadriiformes > Scolopacidae > Scolopax > Scolopax minor. The sequence continues at coordinate 78,524,500 of JAOXNG010000012.1, forward strand.
CTTCTAAGTGGCTTTGGGAAGTGGTAAGACAATCTGCAACAAACATAAGTTTTCAAGTGGTGCTCAACGTTTCTAGCCGGTTGAGCTTCTTTCAGTGTCAGGTAAAGACTTCAAAGTATTCATGATATAATTGATTCATACAAGGTCTAGTGTTTCTTAAATAAACTGTAATTATTTGTTATCCTGCATATTCTCAGGACAGCTATCTTAGGCATAAGGTTCATGGTGCATTAACACACTGTGGGAAGGCAGGTACTGCTCCTAGAGCAGATGATATGACCTGCTCTCAAAGGTGGCTTCAAGGAGCAGCAATCTCTTCCCAGTTTTTCACCAGTCATGTTATGAGCATGCAGGCTCTGCGTGGGTTATAGATAGGAAGCTGGTCTCCAGTGCCAGCAGAGTACTGTGGGTTGGTCCTCAGCTTGGGACATAAACATGTTGGCTTGGCAGTGCATGTGGCTTGTGAATTGTAAATTTGATGTTCCGGGTTTAGAGAATTTAGAGAAGTTAGGAGGCTTTTCTGTTTCTCAGATTCAGCTCAAATGACTGCATCATGATAATACCAACCGTGTTTTATACTATAAGTGAAAATTATAATGTCAGAAGCTTCTTGACCTCTTAAGGAGGAATCAGTAGATGGATGTGTGTTACTGGGGAAGTGAACCCATGAGGAGTTTATGCAAAATGACTTGTCCAAAAAGTTGCTGCTTTTTCATAGAGCTTGAGGGTTTTTTTTATTATTTTTTTTTCCAGGTTAATTTTCTGCCAGGTTAGAGAGCTATGTCACTTGGCAAGTTCCAGATCTAATACAGTGAAAATGGAGGGAGCAAGAAGCTGGATGTGGGGAAAGAAATATAGGGCACCATTATTTCAGGAATCTTTCTTTAATCATGAGGCAGATGAATGGAAAAGATGACCAGAGAGATGTTCCTTTGTGTGCACCTTTGAAAAGTAGCCTCCTAGGCAAAAACCTAGTCAGGAGGTTTGTAAATGACTCTCAAGCAAACCATCTGGAAGAGTTTTGTTGACTACATAGACCTGCATTGTGACTTGAAGGCTAATGAACTTGAGCTGCTTCAGACCATATAAGGTCAGGTGAGGACTGACTTTTTGAAGCTATTCATGCCCATTGTGTTACCAAAGTCAGTTTGGCTTGTTACATTAGGGTAGTGTGTTTGGTCAAACATACTATGTCATGGCAACATACCTATGTTTCCTAGCTCTGAATGAAGAGAAGAGGAACTCCCATGTATGTTTTTTGGTTTGTTTTTTTTTTTTTTTTTGTTTAAGAAAAAAAAAAGGTATAACATTCTTGGAATGCAATGAGTTTACTCCACAGGACCATTATGTGATAATTATTGCTCATTACATTATAATGAGCACTTGCTCTATTCATTGTGGAGCTTATTATATTTTAATGAGTGTTGTGACTCCCCTGCAGAGAAAAACTCAAGAATGTTCTTGTGCACATGGCTTGTTTAAATGGATGTTACACATTTTGGGACTTGTGTGCATGTACTTATTTGCAACATATAGCTGTAATTTTGCATTTAAAACCAGGGTATTACTTTTCTTAACTTTTCAGAAATCCAAAGCCATGAATGCTTCTATACTTAGCATTCGTATTTCATACCAGATGAAAGATGAGTGGTTTTATTAAAAGACTCTTGTATTAAAGCACAGATTGCAAATATTTTGTTCAGGAGTTCAATATATTCATTAAAATTAAAGCTGGTGAATTAATGTGATTTGGTATACAACCCCCTCCAGATCTACAGCCCTTAGATTCAGGTGTTTTGTGTTTTTTTTTTTTTTTTTTAAAAAAAACACATTAATAAACATTTAAGTAAGTTTATGGCATCAGTAAACTAAATAGAGGAGCTTTAAAATAGAATTGCTCTTTGTCTTCTGAGGATCATTGACATTCTGGCATCACTGTATTCAGGAAAAGGAGAACTAGAAACTGAATGCTATACCAATTGATTTGTAGACAAGCACTTAAGCCTGTCAGTCTGTGTAGTCAATCTTTGTAGATTGCTGGTGATCTTGCTGTGACACCAAAGCTTTTGGTAATGACATTCCTGTAATGTCCATATACAGTGTTATCCCTAAATGGAAATACTTTGCTCTTCTCTAGCATCTCCTGATGTTGCCACACAAGAAGCTACAAAACGAGGTAGCCTGTTTGAAAAATACTGTTTTATCAATGTTCACAAGTAAAAATATGAACTGATTTTCCAATGTGGCAAAGTTGTTTATCCTTTGTGAAACCTGAAGGCCACTGTCATTTTCTTATTTGAAAAACTGCAGTATGAGTAAATTCAAACTGATAGATACCTCTTTAATCAAACTGTACTTTTACCTTTTGTAACATTTCCTCTATGGTGTCACATTTATTTGAACATCTTTTACCATCCATAGAGACTTGCAAGCAGGAATTCACTGAATTTATGACTACACAGCAGTGATTTATTGGCTAATACAAACTGTAAACGGGTAAGGCTAACCTTCTCCTAGGCAGAACATTATAATGCCTGATAACTGGGATGTGGGTTCCTGCTGAGTTCCTGTGCACCAGACAGTTACTGCTCAAGTGTGGAAGTGTGGACCTCCATTGCTGCCTAGGATGGAGGAATTATTGTTCTTGCTGAGTTTTTGTCTTTCCAGCTCCCCACCTTTTTCCTGTATATCTTTATACTTTTCCATGACTTTTTATACTTTTTCATAATGTTTTTATTACTTCCCACTCCATATATTAGCTTCTGTAGCTACATTAGATGTCAATGTTCTTTGCAACATTTTGGTAGAGTCATCAATGTACCTGACAGATAACATTATATTTGGAACAAAGATGGACTTTGATTAGTTGCTGAAACAAAGAACTTTAAATGGATAATTTAAGTCTAATTTGGTCCCATCCCTGCTCTAACTGTAAGCATATTTTGTCTGCAGAAATTGTTAGCTTATGGACTGCACATAGTGACTGGCCTTTTAAGCTCCTGTCTCTCATATTTCATGCCAATGAAAGGAAATGTTGTTTACCTGGTGTGCAATTCTGCTAAGCAATTTTAGCAATTGATTAAAAAAAGCAGAAAGGAAAGGATAAAAGTGATGAAATAAAGAATTCAATAAAGAAGTAAAAGTATGTCATTTAAGAAAGATATTGAAACCTTTTTTTTGGATATGATACAAGAAAAGAAGAGCATGACTATACCTGTTTTTTGCTCCTCTTGAAGTATTGTCCAGATTATTGTAGTAAAGGTGTCAAAATCAGCTTCTCTATGTCTCCTTATCTTCTTTTTACAAGAAGATGTAGTTAGTTTTACAGTTTGGCACATAATGAAGTTGATTATCTTTTTTTTCAAGAAACTATGCAGTAGGTATCTTACTTCTAAAGAGGATTACAGGCTTAGACCTCATAATCAGTTTTTATATATTGTTTTTAGGATATCATGAGTAATACACTACATATTGAAAATTATACCTATCTTCTGTTTAATTTTGGCTCATCAGGGCAAAGTATATTTGTACACTCTGTTGCATCCCAACCTTGAGTTGTGTTGAGATCCTCAGCCAACAGCCTCAGCTTTTCATTGGCACTCCTGCTCAACAGCACAGAAGGAACTTTTGTAATGGAGATGACTTTTGTTGTTATTAACCTTTCCATCATACTGACCAAGGGGCTTCTCTACAGCTACCACCATTATTGTAGTCTGAATAAAATGCACAGAAAACTTGATTCAGGAAGCATGGGTCTTTGCAGTTGGTTTGACACCAAGATTTCCTCAAGAAGCCTTTTTCAGACATATAAATCTTACTTTTGGATGTTGGATACTACTCTTGTCCCATCAGCAACAGCTACAACAGTAGTGCTGGAATCACCTTTACAGATTTAGTAAATTGTTTCTCTGTCCAATTGCTTGCCTCTGTCTTTTTTATGATAAGGAGGTTTCTTCTTGCTCGGAGGACTAAATGAATTCTGCATTTCAAGTCTTTGCATAAATTGAGGGAAAGAACCTCACTAGCCAGACTAATTTTTCAACACCTCAAAGATGTTAGGTGGAAAACATTAATCTTTTTTATAGCATGGTCCAACTGAAAGTTTTCAGGTTTTTGTTTTGTTTTCCTTTTCAGCTTACCTTAAAATGACCGGTCTCTTTGTGTCTGTTACATTTTCTTATACAGATATTCCCTTTGTCTTTGTCTCTGTCTCTGTTTCTTAATGCATAAGCACATCCTTTCATTTTTATTAGCTTACTCTGCAAGGTGTAAATAACTATAACAAATACACCTTCCGGTGTGAGACATCTCAAAAATATTGTTATTGAGTAGGTTCCCAAAGGCCCTGTGAGACTGGCATTTTAACATTTATTCAGTCTGATCCTCTACAGTTTGCACTTTTTCAGTTTGAAAGACCACATAATTCTCTACTGCCTAAAGGCATGAGAGATTCATTTTTCTCACAAGCAAAATGAATAGATATTTTCTGCAACCTCCATTTTGTTTAAAGTTAGTCTTTGAAAGCTTAGCATGATGAATTTGAGATTTCCTTTCAGGCACATACCTATTTCTTCCCATTACTTATATTTTAAGGTTATACTTCTCACTCCTCATTGCTCAAGTGCAGTAGGGGATTATTGAACTCTTCTTTGTCAGGTAGCTCTGTCAGACTGCAGTACTACTTTTCCTTTTGAAGACCTTTTTATACCTAAAGTAGCTTGTGGTATCTTTGATGTTGCCTAATTGGAAGCTCAGAAGTGAAAAAATAAATAACTGAATGAAGAGATGAACTGCATGCCTAAGGTTGTACATAATCTTATTTTGTTCTCAATCACTCTTCTATTCTTATGCCTTATGGCCAGGTAACCTTACAATTATTGCTTTATTTATCTCTATCACCTGTTCCTGGATTAGAGTCTCTCAATTATCTGTCTCCCACACCTTGAGCAGAAGTTACTGGATTTGCATTTGTCTTTATGCTCCCTCTGAATCCTTATCAAAACTTTTAACTGGCCTCTTTTTTTTAATGGCTTGAATTTCCCAAACAGTTATTTTTCATCCTCTCTCATCTCCTTGTCTCACCTATTTTAGGCTTAAGTTTCTTAGGACAGGACCATCTGTCCATACAAATACTGTTCACACAGACAGACCAGCAGAAGTCCTGTATCTGGTTTGATGTTACCCAGCACAACACTACAGCCCAGCTGCCAATGGTCCCTTGGAAAAGCATGTGGGGCTCTGGTGGGTAGTGAATTACAGGCAAGGCAGCCATATGCCCTTGCAGTAAGGAAGACTTCCCAATGGCTGGGCACAGCCAGAAGGTCACGACAGGAGATTCTTCTCTTCCAGTGCATTGGGATAGGTGTGCCCAGTTTGCAGCACTCCAAAACAAGAAAGAGGTTAAGAAAATGTAAAGTGTTGAGTGGATGGCCACTGAGGAGCTGGAATGTCAGTTATGGCAGAGACAAGAGAGAAGGCACCACAGGGACCTGGTTGCAGGAGCAGTTGAGGAGCCAGATCTGGACTTTCCCAGAAGGTGGTCAGCAACAGGGCAGGGGACAGTGGTGACAAGTGGCAATGAAGGAAACTCCCATTAGATATAAAGATGCAGCTTTTCACAAGAAGTTAAGTTAAGCACTGGGACAGGTTACTTAGAGAGGGACCTCCTTCCATGGAGGTTTTTAAAAATCATCTGAACAAGGCCCTAAAGCAACCCAACCTACCTTGGAAGTTAGCCCTGCCTTGAAGAGGATTCTGCACTAGATGATCTCCAAAAGTCCCTTTAAATCTACATTTTTGCTTTTATTCCCTGGTCTGCAGGCCTATATGCAGTGTATATTGACTTTATCATTTGTTATTTTTTAAAAATAAAAACATGCTGAGTTTGGTGGAGTTATATGGTAAATTCACAGGGATCAAATACAATTCTTAGTCTTCAGCAATATACTTTAATAGTCTTGATATGAGAATGTATTGCATCTATTAAGTATTAAGGCTGTGTATGAACGGTAAAGCCATTTTTACAGGAACATTTCTGTAACAGGAACAGTAAGTTACAAGATGAAGTTCTGTTCTTTTTTTTTTTTTTTAAAGCATGGATTAATTATTTCTATTTCAGAAAAGCATTCTGAAATGAGCTAATAATGAGGTATGAGGTATATTATACCAAGAACAATCTTGAAAGAAATGTTAGTAAATTGGTCAATGAGATTGCAATATGACTGTTGTGTAATATGGTGAAAGTAGTTTTAGGCCATTTGTCACATCACAAAACAAAAAGTACCTGGTGTGACAACATAATTGTACTCATTTCTAGTGATCTTGGATATGAATGTCCACTCCAAACTTCAATAATTGCAGAAACCAGATTAGAGAATCAGATAGACTCACTTTCAGAGGATACTTTTTTACCTGCACTGATTATGAAGCCAAGTCCCCTTCTTCTAAAAATGCTTATTTTTGTAGAGAGGAAAGAGTATTTGTGGGCAGGTAAAAGTATTAGTGAACAGAAAAATTCCAAACTTGGAGCCACAAGAAGGATAAGTAAGGCTTCCTTGTCATAATGGCAAGAACAAAATTGATATCTTTAAGATCAAAAGAGAAGATGAACCTGTGAAGGGGAAAAATTTTGATGATGTCTTGGATTATGATAGAGAAAATAGAGTCTGATTATCTGAAGGACCAAATATTTGTTCAGTACTGGAGTAGTATTTGAAGAAAAGAAGTTGAAGCCCCTGGAAGCAAAATGACTCAGGTGGACAACAGAGCATTCTGGAAAATAATGTTGAGACAAAGCTGCTTTGTGTTTTTAAAACACTACCTTAATTTCTAAGTTAACCCTCTTATTTAGCAGGGCAGAATTTAAAGTCCTAATTCTGATTTTTCTGAGTTTAGAACTACTTTTTTTCCCCTTAAATGGCATGCCACCACAGTTAAGAGTATGAATTTACAGTGTGGTAGGGCAACAAATAGTAATCTGTAGTGCTTTTCTCAGTAGGCTGGGGCCTAACTGGCATTAAACAAAAGGAAGCACCAACCACCCTGAATGACTGAGTCTGCTGCTTCACTTCTGTGTATGCTTAATATTTCCCTAATTTCCAGTGCAGCTGCATTTGATAATGCTAAGTAAATGCTACATCTGTAGTGCATTGTGCAACCTTTGTAGAAACCCTCAACCAACCTTATTGTTTCCCCCAAGAATATGCTAAATACTGTGGAGAAAATAGCTCCCTTGCAGATAGACACAGAAAACAGTGTGGACATTGCATTAACCAAGATACTTTCTTCATAATTATTTATGAAATTTTCAAGAAGAATAATGCCATGTTATATGTTTTTCTGCTTTAAGTTCTGTGTGAGTGTATTTTTAAAACAAAAGTATTTCAAAATTACTTTTCTAAGTTGATTTTACCATTTAGTTTTAAATTTTCTTTATCTGCAATGTTGGACATATTATTAGGTAAGGAATCATCTTAGTGAGAATACTTTCTGTTACAATTTGCATGGACTACTGTATTCCATCTTCTCTCTAATACTATTGAATAATGTCAGTGTCAACTGGCACCTGATGGAATTGTAATTGAGTTCAACTCCCAGCTCTGGACAGCTACTTAAAAATAATAAAATGTTTCTATTTTTAAAAAGTGGCAAGAATATAGTATCATTTTTGCTGTTGCAGTGTCTCCTAGAACCCCCTTATTTTTTTTCAACTTTTTTGAATGATAAAGGGTGATTGAGTTTGGTTTTTTCCAGCATAGAAAACAAAGTGTGTTTTTTCCAGCATAGAAAACATAGAGTGTATTCTGTCCAGACAGAAATTATCTAAGTAGCTACTTCACTCTTACCTTTTGTTTCTTTTCCATGGAAGCAGTGTGTCACCTCTTTTAATTTATTACAGATTACTGACTTGGAGAAAGAAAACAAGGCATATCTCTGGTGTTTATTAGTGACTAACACTCTTTTTTATAATTTGAAAGGTTAAAGATGCAGAGATAGCAACACAGTACCATTGCTTTGCAAATGCCTTTGATATTCCCTTCTGAAATTTATGATCTCCTTTACAGAACCAGGACTATAAACACCTCTTAATCCAGTTACTGAAAAGGGACTAAATTAAATTAATATTTCCCATGCCATTTCAGTAAGATCCTCTTTTTCATTTCTAGGTGTTGTGGAATGATCAGAGAATGAATTTGATTTGAATTAAGCAGAGAGAAGCAGCACAGTCTTCTGGCTAGAGCACTGGTCTGGAGCCCACGAAGAAGGTGAATTCACTATTTCCTTACTCATTGCAGCAGAGAAATTTTTTATCTTTTATAGCAGGCAACACTTACTTGAATTTAATGATCAGTCTTGGTTAATACACATTCAAAGTACTAATCCACTGCCTGATTTTTACCACTGGGTCTGTGGGGCTTGGCAACAAATAGACTCTTAGTGACAAGCTTTCTGTGTACCTGACTCATAAACACTGGAGCTGGTTCCTGTGACCATAAGATGACCAATAAAAATGTAGAATTGTGAATCCCCAAGATAAAAGCATCTGGACTGTCTCCTTAAGGAGCCCTAAATTTTAAATGCCACCAGGTTCAGTAAGTGCTTCATGTCAGCTACTTCCTTTTATGAATGTGTCCAGTCCTGGAATAAATCTTATCATGTGAGGACATCGTAATACTAAATACCTTCACCTGCCCTGTGAGAATCATACTGGCTTCATATTTTTATTGTTTTTACCTGTTCCATAAATAGCACAGAAAACTGAGGAATGTTGTTTGTTTTTTTTTTTTAAGCTTCACAAGACAGAGCTTTTTCTTAAAGCCATGGCTAATCTCTAATAGACTTTATTATTGTGTCTGTGGTATTCTGCCACTTCTTCCTCTCATCTCTCCTCCAAAACTTTCAGGCTGTGGTCTGAAATGGTATCTTGGTTGACACTGAGCTTGGTGGAAAGATTACAGCTCCGAGCCTACCTCAGCTGGTCTTCATCACATCCTCCCGGAAATTATTATATACTCCTGTCTGACAGTAAAATTGCATCTGCAGCCTCTCCTTAACTTGTCTCTGTCAAATAACTTGCATTTTAAAACCAAGTTTAATCTGATACTAAACGTTTTGGCTGGCACCAGGACTGGCTATGCATGCAGTTAAGCTGGCAGATCTGAGGAGGCAGCAACATACGGAGAAGAAAGATGTTAATGAGCAACTGGGGCAGGTCGTGGATGGTAACTTTTTCACTTAACTCACTGTCAGCTAAAAAGATATCTAGTAACAACTGTGTAGCTTTAGAAGTGTGAAAAGATGGGTGGAAAACTAGCAAAATATGTCATAGATTTGATGATAAAAATAATTTTTTCTAGACTTTCTTTTTTGCTTCTTGTCCTACCGTGATTGGCCCCAAATGCAAGCTTTCCTCCCGATAACAATATATTTTTATCTTGTGAGCGAGTGGGCAGTGATGCCTCAGTATGAGATTAGTTTTTGGTTTAAATGCTCAATTACAACTTAGAGAACAGGGGAATGAACCCTGCTTAATGAGCAGGGCTCACTAAAATTAACTGAAGATAATGAACCAGAAATTTTGCTGATTAATGCCTGATGCAGCATCAGTGAAGTCAAAACTATTGCATAGAGTGTAACTCTGAAACAATTTATGAACATATGCAGAGGTCTTACTTTAGCAATATTTCAAATTCTTTAAAGTATTTCCTAGTACTTGGGGTTCTGTATGGTTGCTATCAAAGGTCACGTTTGGGCCTGCATGAAGGGCATTTGATGTGATGTCCACTGAGTCTAAAGACTGAGTCTATTTTTTCTCTTCTCAAGAAACTTCTAGCCAAGTGTTAGCCTGGAAGTTTTGAGGCATTGATCATGGTGGTTTCCAACGCCAAATGTTTTTTGGCATACCTCTCAGAAATGCAGGCTTACTCTGGAAGATATGAAAGGCTATAAATCTAAGTGGATGTACGTTTGTATGTGTTTGTGTGGTTGTCTGTGCTCATATGGAGCCTTACTTTCTGGTAAACACCCAAAAAAATATATATGTGGAAAGATACAAGAGCTGCACTGTCTATATCTCACCATATTATTATTTTTAATAATAATTATAGCCCTTTTAAATTACAGTAATTATTTATTTAGTGATTTTCTGTAGAACTGTAGAGGACTACTAAGTTTGTATATGTAGTTCCTGTCTTCTAGTGGTCCTAGAGTTGACTCATTAAACAACAAAATAGAGGTGGTTTTGTAGCTAGATGTACCAGTCTAGTTATTAAAGGGAAAAAAGGTTATGGCCTACATAGTGCACTTTTGAGAGACTGTTCCACTTCTGATTATTTGTTAGTAGATACTGATAACTAGTTGGAGCTTATAAAATTGCAGGAGATTTCTTTTCTGGATCAGACCAGTTGTGTGCCTTAGTTAGCTGCAGCATTGCTTATTTTTGTTCTTGGTTTACAATTCTTAACAAGACAAATATTTTGCAGTCACTGTAATCACAAGAAGTTTAATGTACAGATCAAGCTGAACAGATCTCCTAACAGAGAACTTAGTAATATTAAGGTGGTTACTGAGGATGTTTGTCTAGTGTTACAGCCATATTACAATTGTAGCGGGAGGATGATCTAGGCATTGATCTCTACTTTCACAGATTCTTAAGTTTATGTAGTGTGACTAATTATGTTCCAGTGGTGGGACAACTTGGTCTCTAATGCTGGACATGCAGATAAACCTTCAGAGAATCAGAATTGGGTAACCTGCTGGCAAGTAGGTGACAAGGGCTAAAAGAGCATCTAAAACTCAGTGCTGTAGCTTCTTTCCTTACATATGACATATTTGACATAATATAGGAAGATTCAGTTGTTAGGTCTATAAAAGTACCCACAAAGCATGGCCAAGATAAAAGGCACATGGAGTGGAACTCATATTTTCTTCTCAGATGGATGGTTCTTGGGCTGTAGGCAGTTTAGCAACTAAAACTTGCGGAAAAATATTTCTGTGAAAATCTTTGGTCTTTTTCCCAGAGACATCTTTTTGTTGTTATATCTTTAGAAGAAAGGTATTTTTTTCTTTTCCTATTACCACAGATCTTGAAGTGGCTGATTAGTATTGTAGGCTTATCTTGTCTAGCAATGTAACAACTTAAGCAGTGAAACAATGCTTAAAGTAATACTAAAGAGTGAAAAAAGTCAGAATGTCAAAAATGTCTGCTGGATAGGTTAAAAGTAATTTTCAAGAGTGCATAAGTGAAAGTGTAAGAAATTAGGTCTGATGGGCCTACAAAATACAGTTTGGCTGTGAAAACTAGCAGTGCTCCACAATGACAGGGTTTTGTCTAAGAAATTCCACCAAAGATATAGCAAGAACCTAACCCAAGTCAACCAGCTATTAGCTCAAATTTAGCCTTGTAGTAAACATTTTAAACTGCAACATTTTTAAATAGCGCAAGTGCATTGTTTATAATTGCTTTTAATTTTACTAGGATTTTGTGGGTTTGGTTTTGTTTTTATTTAAAAAAAGGAAAACCAAGGAAAAAAAAGAAACTGGATTTGCTGAGTATGTTGCCCTGACATGGGATTGCAGGTTCCCACAAGCAGGGATTCCTAGCAAGCTCCGTAGAGTTTTCAAAGACTTCATGTAGACTGGTTTCAGAGCTTGCATAAAGAGATTAGCAAAGGAAAAAATGTCTTCTGTGATCATAATGTATGTGCAAAATGCTTACATATGCTCAAAACATTCAACAATATGAGGCAATATTCAGGACATTGAAAGACGTTATTACATTTCTGTAGAAGCTGTGAATGCTTAAACAAGTATCAAAGAACTCAGTCATTTTTTGGTCAAAGTAGGCAAGAAGGAAAAATGTAACTCATTATACTAAGAATTGGGTGCATTTTGATATTCCTGGGAAGCATGATATTTTGAAGAAAGAGAAATGTTTTGAATAAGGTTAGCACTGAAGGAACTTCAAACTCTCCAAGTTCTGAAATCCGGTACTGTGTGAGGAGCAAATAAAGAGAAGTATGACTTGAAGTCCAAAAGTAAGTAATAACTTAGGAAATATTTACTGTTTAGGTCATTAATCTAACATGTAGTATACTGTATCAGTAATCAAAGAAAGAAATGAACTTCAGTGTATATTCTCATTACTGCAAACCCACCAAATTTAATAAGATGAAAGAATTCTTTTAGTCCCACTTTAAACTCAGTAATTTTCTCAGGATTTGGCTGCAGTATATATCTATTTTAGGTTTATTTTGTTTTTAATCATAACAGCAAAAATAAGTTATGTCATGCCAATATTTTAGTTAAAATTTTAGAGTAGGTCTTA
>JAOXNG010000012.1:78560817-78583088 GCA_028566535.1 Scolopax minor
CTGCTTGCTTTCATATGTCAGAATGATTTAAAACATTATCTCCATGTACCCTTCAGGTTCAGAGAGCAAATTAAAAGAAGACATAATTCATTATAGTTTTTTTTGTTTAGGATTTTTTGTTTGGTTTTTGTTTGGTTGTTGGTTTTTTTGCAAAACTTACCTCTGGTAATTTAGTGCTTAAGGTTATCAATATTAAGCTTCTTGAAGAAGTAATAAAATTTAAGCACAAAACAAAAGTTACTGTATTGATAAGCAATGTTTCTGTGACAAAAGACAACAGTATTTTTTAGTTAATGTGCAAAATGAAATAAAAATGAAGTTTTGAAATAAAAATGAAATAAAAATGAAGAAGAAACTAGTGTATCTATATACAATTCTCACAGGAGGTGATATCTACACATTAAGTGCATGAGAATATGAATATACAGTGGTCCCTTTATTTATTACTGATTAGATTCTCCTTTATTTATAGTAATCCAAAACTGTCATGCTAATTCTATATAAATTCAAAACCACATTATTTAAAAAAAAAAAACAAGTAACAAACCAAAATGCTAGGCTTTTTCTATAGTGGATTATCTGCATGCGACTCAAAAGGATTGAGTGAATAAATGAAAATAAAGTGAAGTGGTACAATAGTTTTTTTAAAAAACAGTTCATTCAGCTGAGTGATGTACCTGGAAGGATTTAGTGAATCAGTTCACATGAAATGAATGATTCATCAAAACACATATCTTTTAGTTATACATAGAAGCAGATATAAATGTATGATTTGCATGCAACTCTACTACATCTGTGAATAAATGTTATATGTGTCCCATTATATGTGGAATATGCTTTAAAGGTGCGGTCTTTTTGTTCTTCTACTGAAAGAGAAAATAAATTAATAATGTGTAATTACCTGGTATATTTAACCTGTGGATCTCAAAGTACTGGGGAAAACAAACCCTGAGGTTATTGTTTCCATAAATTTGTAGGATTAAAATCAATCATTTGCAAAAAGGCATTGGAAACTAGAGCAGTCTTTGAGGTGCAGGCAAGTTACTTAGCATAGAAATAGTTCTCTCTGTGAAGAATGAGTATCGTGCCACTTTATGTTAGCAGTCACATATAAACATGACCTTAATATTCTGGGAAAAGGAGTAGTTTGAGTGCACAGAGTGCATGCCTTGGTGCAGGTGACATGCAGTTAGAAGCTGTAGGTGATGATCATGGAACAAAGCAACCCGAGTAACATAGTGGTTGACATCTGCTACAAATTGCATGACTAAAAGGAGGAAGTAAATAAAGTCTCTGACCACCTCTCTGACTGGTAAAATTTAAGATTTTAGCACCCTTAATATCTACTGGAATGGCAATATAACATGGCAGAGTGCAAGCAAACCAAGCGATGCTTGTCGTGTGTTGAACAAATTTCTTGACACGGGTGATCGATCATTGAGCCAATAGGGGCAGGTGCTCTGCAGACCTATTAATCACAAACAAGGAAGAACAAGGTCAGTAGTGGACTTAACTGCAATGAGCATGAGAATGTACAAAAATTAAAATTCTTTAAAAAGTGAACAAGATAAATAGAATCAAAAACCTGGACTTGAGGAGAACAAACTTTGCCTTGTTTAGGAATCTTTGTCAGGATCCCAAAGGATTCTGCACTAGAGGTCAAAAGGGCCCAAGTTGACCTTCAAGGACAATCTCGTCAGTTAGAGTGGGCTAATTGGGTGTGCAAAAAGTCACACAGATATGGCAGAATACGATCATGGATGAACAGGAGAATCCTCAGTGAAGATAAGCACACCAGAAAATACACAGAAAGTAGAAGCTGGGACAGGCTTCCAGGTTATTTCCCACAGAGTCATTGCCCAAGCATGTAGAGTTAAAGTTAACAAAGCTGGAGCTCAGTTGAATTAAGGGTTATAAAATAAACCAGACAGGCTTTTGTAAGTACACTGGCAGCAAAAGGCAGCCTGGGGAAACTGGGCCCACTGCTCAGTGGCACAGATGATATAACAACAAAGGACATGGAAGAGGCCAAGGTCCTCAGTGCCTTTTTTTGTCTTGTTTTTTATTATAAGTTCTATTCTTTTAGACCTGTTCTGAGCCCGCCATCAGAGGCTGGGTTGTCAGGTATTACCATGCACAGGAGTGGATAGAGGTAGGAATTCTTAAGCCAGCTGAAGCACCAAGCCCGTGAGACCAAGTACATTCTCTGACTGAGGGTGCTGAGGGAGTTGTCCAGTGTTGCAAGGAGGCTGCTCTCTCTTGTCTTTGAAAGATTGTGGTGATCAGGGAAGATTCCTGATGACTGGAGAAAGGCACACACCCATCTTCAAGAAGGACCAAGGTAACTTGGTCTTGGTCAGCCTAACCTCAGTTCCTGGGAAAGTTACAGAGTTTAGAAGACACATGTAAACATGTGAGGGACAACAAAGAAAAAAATTATGTGCAATTGGAATAGATTTACCAAGGGCAAACTTTGGCTGACAACTTAACTGTCATCTGTGATGGCTGGTTCTGAAGACAATAAGAATTGTCTGAACACCTGCCTGCTGATAGGAAGTAGTGAATTAATTCCTTATTTTTCTTCACTTGCAAGTGTGGCTTTCGCTTTACATATTAAACTGTCTTTATCTTAAACCATGAATTTTCTCACTTCTACTCTTATGATTTTCTCCCCCATCCCACTGGGCAAGAGTGAGCAAGTGGTTGTGCAGGACTTAGTTGTCAGCTGGGGTTAAACTACAACAATGGGAAAGCTCTTGTTAGGACCTCCTGAGTTTTTCCTTCTGCCTTTCAGAAATGGGCTGTATTCAAAAGTGTCATGCATAAGGATTACATCTGCTTCTGACTTTAACTGAATTGAACTCTACTGTCAAAAATAACAGGATTTATTCATTATTTATGATAAGTCCACAAATAAATGGAAGCAAGACCAATCACACAGTGCTGGCTTAGTAAGCATTCTTTTGTCATTTTATTTTGCTTTTTTTTCTTTCACAGGGTTGCTAAAAGATTAATAGAGCTTTTTGTATGACAAATATTTTTGTTACATAAGAATACTGTTCAGTAAAAAAAGGTTTCTGCATTTTTATGAAAAGAATTCATGCCTTTATTGGAAGTAGTGCAAGGACCTTAATATTGCTTTGTCATTTCATTGCACTATTTAAATAGAAAGAAATAAACCCACAAAAATATCCCCAGTTAACCTGAAAGTGATCCTGCAGAAAGCATTCACAGTCTTTAATATTTCTGGCAGTAGAAGCATATTCTGTTCCTAGTGGAAATATTGGAATATATAAATAAATAAAATCCCAATAGTAATTAAGGTTGACTTAAATTTTAAAGGAGGGGTTGGGTTTTTTGGTTGGTTTGGTTTGTTGTTTCTTTTAAAATCCATTGAACTGAGAAATGTCCTCTCATCTGGACAAAAAATTCTAATCCTGTTAATTTGCCAAGAATTCTGGGCTCTAAAGAAATACATAAATACAAAACCGAGGTTTATATAATTGTAAAGAGCACAGTGTACTGTACTTAGTCTCCAGCCCTTCACAGTTATGCAAATTAAACTTATTTTTTTATAACGTTCCTGAAGTACATTAACATACATATATTATGTCAGTAAATGAGTATAAACATTATTTATGCTAAGAGAAAGAAGTATTCATAGAACTTTACTGATAATTCTTAGTACTAAAGTAGCAGAGACAAATTTTTAAATGTTGTTAACTGCAACATCAACAGCACCCTGATAAACCTTACGGGGCTTGACTGTCAAAATTGTCAAAATTATAGCTAGGGAATGTTGATTGCTGTGTTGTTGTTTTTACCTAGAGATGGACTGAAGGAGGTGACCCTTCTGTGGGATTTATTGTAAGACTTTGCTGCAGGACAGAGGATCAGACTGTAGCTATAATTTTACTTCCCATTAGCTGTCAGTTGGAAATCTGTTGGGAAGATGTCCTATTCACAGATTTCTTTATAAAAGGGTCTAAAATTACATATTTGAGCCTATTCAGTTGACAGTTACATGAAAGTAATGACACGGTGGAAAGGAAATAAATACTTTGAAGGCCATGAAACTTAGTTAGTTTCATGAGTGAATGGAATTTTTCTTAGAACATACCCTCTGTGGGTTGCATATAATTTAAACACAGATGAAACAAGAAATAGTCTTGTAATTATACATATTAAAGAGCTAGTCTAACATTAAGTAGAACATGATAATTATTTTTTACACTTTTATTCTTCCATATCCTACAATATTCAGTTTGCACTATTTTGCTTAAAGTATTTGCAAGTGAGTAACTTTCAGACATGACAGTCTCTGTGTGATTATTAGAATCCTCTAATAACTTCTTATAAAGTGTTTATTTCACAAATACTAAACTCAATTGATTGACAACAACTTTGCAGTAATCATCGGGGACTGGGGGGAGTTAGTTGATTGTTGGGAGGATTGTGATTTTGCCAGGTGATTTTCATATTGTGCTAAATTGTTTGCATCCTGTGTGAACCAGTAGCCTCTCTGACTTTTCTAAGAAGAATGTGAAATTCCTGAGCTGCCCAATTTCAGTTATAGATGCAAAAATTCAGCTGTACAAATCCAGGACAATTATCTTTGAGTGATACTCAGAGGTGGGTTCTTCTGGCTCTGACATGGATGTAAGCTGGAGGAAGGAAACTGTTTTGGGGATCAGAGGGAATTACATTTCCTGTGAGAATGGAGAATGCCTTTAGAATCTGTCCTGGGGGGAAAATTTAGACCAAAATTTGTTTATTCCATTGACCTACAAAACTAAACCCTGATACTTGACATAGAATATATGATGATTTTCAGTGATCTTTATGAAATTCTCACCCAAACTGAGAGAGAAGCTATATCAAGCTCTGTGTCTGACTTTTTCAAGCTTGGGGGTAAACTGTTGGTAGAGTTTAAAGACTCTGAAGAGAAATAACAATCCTGCCTGTAACTTAAAAATCAATAAACTGATTCTGCATTGCTACATAATATAAAGGATAAGAAAATGAGTGCATTTTGCAGAATTATTTTTCTTTCCTTTTTTTTTAAAAACAATCTACATTAAATGTTAGAAGTACCTGTGTGTTTATCTCTATTCTAAGGACCATAGAAGCTGCATTGGGAAAAGTAACTTTTTTTTTTTTTTTTTTTTCCAATACACCTCTTTACTGGCTACTCAGCTCTTTGATCAACATTTTGTCCCTTCCTCTTGCTCATAAATTATCTGTGTAATAAATTAAGCCCATTATTCAGGAAAGCTGTTTAGCAAAAGCAAACAGTTTGCTTATAAAAGGAAATTACAGTTTGATGGAAAAATGGCTAACAGTATAAAGTAACAAGAAAAAAAATAATGAAAGCAGTAGTCAGAGAACTTAACCCATTTAATGACTCATTGGGTTTAGGTAACTCTTCCACTTAACTGCTCTTGCCAGCTAACTATCCTTGCAGATGTTCTTTTCTAGTAAACAGGCAAGCACTTTTTTAGCTTTAGCTTATGAAATGTTATTCAGTGATTATCTAAGGAATCTTTATTAACATAATATTGAATTATTTGTTTATGGTGAGATTTTTGAGGGTTTTGGTGTACAACTTGTGATTTACATAAAGCAGTTCTTTGAAAACTTCAGACAGTTGAAGAACATCTTTTTCTTCCTGTATAGAAAAAAGTGATCATATTTAATTTTCACATATCAGATCAACAATTTTGTACAAAATACTTCTCTCAACAGAACGTTTGTGCATTTGAGATTGGAGGAAGTTTTGAAAACCGGCTTTGACTATGTCTGTTAGTAGGTTTTGGCGCATCTTTTTCTGAGTTCTTTGGTCTGAAAAGCAGATCTTGTTTTAAGGAAAGTAGATATTAAAGTAAAAAAAAAGATAAATAATCTGTACACCTTGTTTAAATGGCAGCAGAGATTTTACTAAATTGTCTTATTAATACATTATTTGGGTCATGTATTTAAATTTGCAAATTGTTTGTAAATTACTCTTGGATAAGTATTGGATATGAGCAACTCTAAGCATATTTTGATGTCAATCTTTAGATTGTTATAACTATGGTATGTGCTATTTTGTTGGTAATAATATCTTTATTGATATCGGTTGTACTCCTTTAGCATTAACTTAACTCTCAGTCTTTTATGGATATCATGTTCATAGCTCTTTGAGGTACAAGAGGGCTATTACAGATGGGGAAAAAACTCCAAACCCATAAGCCTCTTACTGAGGTGGGAAGGAAACAGAAGTTTTTCAAATGCCAGGATAGAACCTCCAATTTCTTAGACATGTTTTTTTGTTTTTTTTTAATTTATTCATTAATATTCAAATGTTACTCAAATGATGGAAAGAGGGGAAAGAAAGATTTTGTATTTTATAATGAGAGATAAATGATAAATGTTCTCTTAAGAGAAGGTCAGGAATGTTTATGTTAAATCCTTAAGAATTTTTTGAGTGTCTTCTGATATTTCACTGTGTGCATAACACCTAAAAATCAAACAAGGGATTTAGTTATCAAAATACAGACCTGAGAAGCTACAGTTTAACCTAAATAAAATCTTGGCAAAGTGTTCCCAAGGGGTTTAGGGTCCTCCAATAAGTGGCCTCACTATCCTTGAAAACTCCAAGTTATCCAATGTCTACCTATGGTTAATGGCCTTTCTGAATGAAAATTCAAGTCATAATGATCTATAAAGGATAAAACCACCCCAAATCTAAAAAATTAGTTTTTCTATAAATTCAAGTTCAGGAAATATCATGTCACCTTCCACTAGTCCAAAGACAAAACATACTTGCCTAACTTTGTGCTTATGGTTAGAAGTCTCTAGAATATAATTCTTCCAACTCACTTTCCCTCTGTAACCAAAATAAAATACTGTCCTGGAGCTAGTTTTCGAGTTGGTGAGTGATTAATAAAAAAAATCAGCAAGTGACTGATATAATGGAGTGAGTTTTGAAAGAAGTTCAGTTTATGAATAGAATACTTTCCTTGCATCTAAATTGTCTTCATCTCTAGCATTAAAAGTTTTTATTGTATCGTTTTGGGTTTTCCCATCTTTCAGTTTAATTGTCTTGGATGTTTCTTGGTGTGAGGGGAATCTCATTTTTTTCTGAAGAACTGAAAAGTCCAAACTGCCTGATTGTGCTGAACGCTCCATTAAAAGATGTCTTTCTCCACCAGCAAATATCCCTGTAGAGTGAATAAATTGATTTCAAAATAAGAGAGCTATTTAAAACCATTATGCTTAACTCTGTTCCCTGATAATTGTGTCTACAGTAGATACTTGCACCTTTGCAAAGATTACTTTTGGAAAGGTAGCATTTGGCACCTTGGATGCATTTGTGAACATGAAAATATTCTTGAAAGTTATTAGCTAATGGCATGTGCAGTTATCACATCCTTGTCCAAAAAAAAACATCAAAAGAAGCAAACAAATAAAGATTTCTGTTAAAATCACTTCAAATATTTTCTGTGAATCTTCAAAAATTTATCCAGAGAGGAATTTAAAATTTAATCTTTATATTTTAAAGCAATTAGTTCTTTTCCTCATATCAATTACTCCCCTTTTTTTAGATATTTTATTAAAGATCTGGCTAGAATAACAGCAGCAAGGTTTTGGTTAAAGTATATGCAAGTCCCTCATAACTGTATGATTACTAGGCTGTCACTTTGTTTATAAATCTGCCCCACTTGTGCCATTCTTTGGGCTTAGTCAGACTTGATATACAACCAGAAAACTGTGTGGAAGAGAAGAATGGAAAGGATTTAACTGTACTTTTAATACACATCAGAATTTTAATACACTGGTCAGAAGAACTAATCCACTGAGGTGACCCTGGAGAAGGAAGGAAATAGGTTTTGGGTGGTGGTTTGATACTAACATGTCTGTGTGACACTGTAAGTGGAGTCATTCCTTATCCAGAATATGAACTGAAGTCATGATATCTCCCTAAACCTTGCTAGCAGCAGACCTTTTAAGAATATTTATAAAAGAAGCCTTGCTGACATGATGATTCTCCTTTTTCCCACTAGGATTTCAAAATTATTGAGGAAAGATCTTTTCTGAGGAATATGAGAGAAAATGCTTTGATCCACTTAATAATCCACTTAATTAGTGACTAAATAAAAGTCACTAACTTTTGCCCCAGATTATATACAGAAATAGATTAAATTTATTTGGGAAGAATAAGTAGGAAAGAGCATCAGGAAAATCCTTTTGCCATGCAAATAGGAGATTAGCAAAGATACTTAAATTTGGAGTTTCTGAAGTTGTTATTATTGTTGTTATAAATCACATTCCCCAAAGACACTTATTGGCCAGACAAAAATTATAGCTTAGAAAAAGATTCAATATTTTTAAGAATAGATCTTTGTTAATTCCTTATATTACTCTTTTATAGGCATTCATACTGCAAAAAAGTATGTATTTTTAAGAGTTTTAATACTATGGGTGCTTTTATCCATTGTGTGCAAAAGCAGGGCAGGTTTGATAGTCATAAACTTGTCTATTATGATTGTTTCAGGATGTAACCTTGTCAGTTATCTCTGTACCACACTGAAACTAGCACATTCCCTTTCAGACAAAGAACTATATTTTCACTTTCAGTTTTCAATTTGGATTTTCCAGAATCAATCCAAATATTTGTATACATGGGAAATAAAACTTCAAAAATTTCTAAAGGTTATATGGGTCATTTGTGTGTAGTGTGTGGATCTGGAACTCTTGCTGTGAAAGCACACTGAATAACTCCTAGAGAAGCATGTTAGAGCTTTGAAAAAAAACTTCATATCCTGACAGGAACAGGCAAATATCCTTGAATCATATAACAGTAGAAATCCCAAGAAACAGCATGTGTGCTTGGTCCAGTTACTGTGAAGTTGTATAGTTCCATTTATTATATACTATAAAACATCCAAACATCAAACTCAATGCAAAACCAGTCATGGCTATACTCCTATGAAGCTAGATGTTTAAATAAGTACCTGAAAATCTTACTGTGTCCCAGCAATCTCTCAAAATCACCAGCAGTCACCAGGAGCTGGTCCTGCTTCCAATGGCCCTGTAGTACCAACTTTCCAGGTCTGTCCTCCACTGCAGCCCCAGAGAGGGTGGAGGAGTTTTGTGTCTGAGTTTCTCGTTAGGTTGTTCCAGGATCCAGTTTACAGATTTTAGACACACTTAGGTAGGGAATACTTTGTTACCTAGTTGTCATTAAGCAAACTCAACTCAAGCAAAATTAAGATAAAATTCAAGTGCTAGAATTTGTCTATGGCATTCAAAATAGACTACAGAGTTTAAAATGTTTATAGGCTAAATAGATGAAATTAAAGACATTGCAGTTAACTTACCTTGCCTGCACAAGCCTTGTGTCAAAGATGGCAGTCAGGGCTGTACTCTTTCTGCTTGTTTTAAACCTCAAATTGCACTTGCTCAGAAGCTTTTGTAAGGTAATTTAGGAAGCACCCTTAGTGACCTCATGTTTCATTGTGTAAGGTCTTTCAGTAGATGTTGAAATTCTATAGCAACCTGTACTTTAAAGTTATATATATTACAAAGATTTCTGTAGGATAAATGAATGATAACTTGTAACATTTGACTGAGACCAGATGTATACTATGCTGAGATCACCCACTTACAATTTTTTCCCCTCCCTAAGCATAATGTGAAAGCATACTAACAGGACCACAGGAAACAGCAGGAAGTGTTCATGGTATACGAAAAGTTGTAAAAAAACATCTGTAAAGAAGTTTGTGTATCTTTATTGGCATTACTGCTGAGGAACATCTTCCTTAACAGTGTTAGGGTGTTTGATTCTGAAGAATTTACACACACAGATGGAAACATTTTAGTTGGATTACTGCTTAAATGTAGTACTACGTAGTAAGTGTGAAATCCGTTCACTTATCTGACTGTTGGTGCAAGATTTTCCTGAAGCTCTAACATCTGTAACATGGGGAATTCAGTCAGTTCAGCCATATAGTCCATTTTTCACTAAGTGTCTGCATCATCAGAGATGATCAGATTTTCCCCGTGGACATAGGCTGCAGATCTAGTTAACAATTTCTGTATCAAGAGAGCGCGTGTCCTTAGTCCCTAAACCAAGCAGCACTGGCTCTTGAAAGGTGAGGCTAAGCAATGGCGTTATGTGAATCATTAGATCCATTAGCATTCACTGATCAGGGGTTCTGATCACTTGAAAATTTCAATGTCTGCCTGTCTTTGAATTCAAGCAATATAACAGTAGACTTATAAAGGCACCTGGCTAGCAGGGTCAGTTGCGCTGCATACTTCTCTGCACTTGCCTTAGTGAATTAGGCCCTATATATTTATTTCCATGAATGATCTGTCATTGGTGTGGACATATTACTTCACAAATGTAGAATTTGGTGCTCCTTCTTGTTGAACTTCCTGAGATTCCTCTCTGCTCATTTCTCCAGCCTTTTGAGGTGTCCCTGAATGGCAGCATATTCATCAGTCACTCCCCCTGCCCCCTCAGTTTTTTATCATCTGCAAACCCATTATCCAGATCATTAACAAAGATGTAAATAGTACTGGCCCAGTATAAATGCCTGGGGTACAGCAGTGGACTTGAGATGGAGTTTCCCTGGACCCACTTTTTTTCCCTGGATCCAAGAGTTCAGAATTACTGATGTCAGGTGGGAGTTTGTTCACATTATTGAGCAAATTTTGTTTGCTCTGATTTTGTGGTTAGTTAAACACTGCTGAGAAGAGAGTTAAGTGTCTTATCAGCTAATTTATTTTCCCTACTTCTTGAACTTTACCAATTACATGTGGTGGCATAAGAATTTAGTTTATGTTGATTGCATGTAAACCTCAGTTATGGTTTCTTTTATACTGTAAATGTTCTTTCTTTCTCCCCAGCCAGTGTAGGGAGAAAAGCTGTCACACTAAAAGCCTGATTTCGTTCTGCTTTTGCACATGCAATCCATTTGCTCTGTGGGATTCCAGCTAAGTATAGAAACAAGAATAGCACACTGGGGAATGCATGCACCTAAAAGAGACCTGAAAGCTTCCAAATTTAAGCTTTGCTAATAGCAAATGATATTAATGATCTTTCTCTGCTGCATCTCAAGCAAGAAATGGATAAAAGCAAAAAAATAGCCTTGCTTGCTTCAAACTTCATTGACAATATCTGTCCTATTATTTTAAATTGCTATCTGGATGTTGTATTCACTTGAAGACATAGAAAGCAGTGATGAACTTTACAACTTTACTTCTTTTCTTAATCTGCCAGCTGTTCTTGTGACATAGTTGGAATATGAGTTCAAACATACCTATTTGCTCTGATCAGAAATATGTCGTGGTTTACAAAAGGTGGTGCTGTGTTCTGCTCTGTACGATGAGCTTTGGTGTGTTTCCCCGGTGAGCCCACTGCAATTACTGGAGCCACACAACAGATGAAGCCTTACATAGTTCAAGTAAGGGCTTTAATTACACGCTCTCTGTTTTGGCCAATGCTTCATCAAAAGATGTACCAAAAGATGTACTAAATTTTTTAGGACACTTTTTTTTTTTTTTTTCCCCTTTAATCACAAGTGAACGGAATAACCACATAACTGTGTTTGTTCCTCCCTGGTAATAATGACTATCATACAGTGGCAGAGGTGACTTAAGAAATAGTTTAAATAGCATTTCAGAACCAACATTTCAGGACTTTAACTTGATTCCCAGAAGTTGTTTCCTAAAGGTTTCTTCTGTCAGTCACTGTCAGGAATGATGAATATATAAGTAGTCGTTCCTTATCAAGTACAGAAAATACTTCTGTTAATTGAAATGTATCCCTTTTTATTGCGCCCAGACTTTATAAAAGGATTATCTAGGGTCATTCTGTTAGCAGAGATTATCATTATGTGTATTGTAATTGGATTTGTGATGCTACACTATAATTTCCTACAGAACAATTAGGAAAATATTAATATTGATACAAAGCAGAAGGTTACTTCACACTAACTATATTCTTCATTAAGGATTACTCAAAGTTGTAACATTATGAAGAACATGTAGGAATCCAGAGCATTCAGCAGTTTCTAAGACATTCTATACATGGATGGTTTAAAATTAAATAATTGGTTTCTGAAATGACTTAAAAGGCTTTCTATTTCTGCCTTGGACTGCTAAAGCTAAGCCATTTCTAGAGTTTAAATTTCTAGCCTAAGTTATAATAATATCAATAAAGCTCTTACACAACAAAGAAATGATGCAGGATGAGAAAGGCAAACTTGAGAACTGACAAGAAAAAGCAAAGTTGAGAGGTTGGTATGATAAACAGGCACACTATATTTGGTGTTACAACTGTGTCTCCTAGAAATTGTGGGGCATATTTTCATCTGAGAAAGAACAGATAAATCCCAGACCTCAACGCAAAAAAAACTAGCAGGAATTACCCCTCTGTTTATAAGCAGAGTTATGAGCTCATATTTCGCTGTCACTGTGAGTAGTTGAAAGTTTCTGCATTTGATTTAAATGGGCGTAGTTGCAGTAACTCTGATGGAATTTTTCATTTTGCTAGAGCTCAAGAACGTAAATACATTTTTTCTTTTTTTTCAATTCTAGATCAGCTGTTAGAAAATATTTTTCCAAATACACCTTATGTATGTTGTACTGAATTGCTGAAGAAAGAAAAGGTTATTTAGTTTAAAAGTTGTTTAAAAGTATTCATTTAGGCCCTTTTAATGCAAAAGATATGCAATGCTATTTGGAATATAAAAGGTAGCAGATGTAGGTGGCTGAGTTTCAGCCACTACAGATTGAGTGTTAAGAGCCTGGTACTATTGGGTAGATTGTTTATCCTACTGTTTTAATTGTTCAGGGATAGAAAACAAGCAGAAAATACCACAAGACTGAAGAGAGCCTTTTTAGATTGACCTACAGTTTAGTATTCAGCCAATTCGTTTTGGGTTCCCAAATCCATTGAGCTTACTTAACATCTTGCTGCTCCAGGTGCTACTGATCTCCTTGATAACTCATTTTTTTCATTTCCTGACCAGTTCCTTAGCTAACTATTTTCTTATGCTAGGCAGTTGCTCCCACAGACATCACACCAAACAATCACCAATATTCTTGCAGTTCATAATTTTTCTGTAGAAAGCTTTTTATCCAATACAGTTCAAACTCAGTTTCTTAAATAAGTTAAATATTTAATAATTTACAGAGTTTTTATATTCTTTCTGCCTTGAAAAAAGGGGTTGGAATTTCTCTTTTCAAAACAATGTGCTTATCAATTTGAATACTGCAAAAGTACTGGGACTGTAGTGCTCGGGATGTTAGTGGTGTGGTACTTTACACTATAAGCTTCTAAAGTTATTGCTGAGATTTTTATTCTCTATTATCCTGTTTTGCTGAGTAATCGGTTCTGAGTATTGTTTCCAGCTTCATATGTAATCATTCAAATATTCTTCAAAAGGCATTATTAACATATTTTTAAAATACTTTTCAATTAATAGTTCTTAATATACAAGTTTAACTCACTGTAGCCTTTTTACCTGAGCTTGCATATTTCTATCCTGTACCGCTCCCATAACAAAATTTAAATGCATCCTGTATTTAAGAGTTGACATGAAATCACGTGGATGGAGCCAGCAGGGGAAAGTGAGCAAAGCAAGAATTTGAGACAGGCAGCCATTCAGGCAGGTACTGCTTGAAGTTTCTGTGGAAGAAAGGGATCTCAGTGCAGCTCTCACCTGTGCTGTTCCCTGTGATCTAATGGCAGAACCAGTTTGTAGCTCCACAGCCTCACTTTACTTCTTCTACTTTTCTGTTGGTGGTTTGCAATCTCCTCCCCTTGTATCCTTCCGTGAGTTCTAAAAAAAACAGGACAGAAAAGTGTTTTGCCTTTTCTATTCCTTGACCTTTTTTCATAGGTCTCTTCTGCAAAGTATGTAGTAGTAATATTTTGTATTTTCTGGATTAGCCTTGCGAACCAGAGCAGTGGAGCTCCACACCAGTGTCCTGCCTTGTGCCCCCCCAACACTGTCTCCTGACTCCAACACTGTTTCCATTCTGCAGGACTTGAGCCAAGAGGCGGCTGCCCCTCGGTCATCATTTTACACCTGGGTGGTTAGCAGGATCCTGTCCCCCCCCAGCCAGTCTCTCTGACATTGTCCACATCTAGAGCTAATAAACATTTGTTAGTCAGCTTGTTAATGCCTTCTGGTCTTCTGCCCTGAAGGCATTGCAAGGATGAGAAGTCAGTAGCAGTTCATCTGCGTTTCTCTCCTGCACGTACCTACACTAGTAGAGTGAGCAGGTGTTGTTCAGACCTCATTTTGTCCAAACGCCGCTGCATGGTTTTACCCCGTGACATTTGGCGTGCCTCATTTTTCTGTGTGTAAGACAGAGATAATGGCTGTATTCATTCAGAGAATGTTTCTCTCCAAAAATACATTTTTAATGCATTTTCACCCATGCAGCACAGGGGCTGTCTCCCAACAGCATGTAAGGAGTGGGCATGTGTGGTGCAACAGGGCTCTTCATTTAGTCTCTCAGCATCACCACCCACTGATACCAACAGACAAATTCCGTAACTGGCAGTGGTCGTTTGAAAGCTGTGTCTGGTGTTGACAAGAGGCATGAAAATGCCGAAGACTTTCCTTTCAGAAAGCAAACTGTTCTTATTTCATGTTTTAGTTGTGGTGAGTTTCACACAATTTATGAAACAGTAATGTGTTTAACATGGCGACAACTCTAACATACATTAGGTCTGAAATGACTGCTTAAACTTTAATTTTCTAAGATGTTATCTGGTATCTTGTAAATGAGGCTTACTCTAAATTATAGATGCTTCGTCATGCTAATTTTATAGGAATAATTCCAGCACATTTCTTGTGGTAGGATTGCAATTATTAATAACTCTGTTGAAAAACCAGTGTTAGCACCCCATTGCTTTCTAATACCAATACCTTTGAGGAATATTAAGTGATCAGGATCTATTATTCAGAAAATACAAGTTTCTTACAGATGCCTTTTTTTTCAATTGCATTTTCTCCAATGGAAATTTGCAGCATTTGTGTTAAAAAAAATAATCAATCAAAAGCTTTTTCAAAGACGTTAAGTTCCATATTGAGGTGGCAACAATATATTTGAACTTGCACATTATAAAGAAAAAAAAAATGTGATTCTAATATGGTGGTAGGTATAAACCCTGGCCAATCCCTCAATACAGTAGACCTATATGGAAAGCATTAGAAAAAACTAATTCACTGTTGAAATTCTTGTGGAATTGCACTGCTGTGAAAGTGAAGTATTTGCTTTTTTAATAACAATTTTTATATTTTTAATATCACTACCTTTGGTAATTTTTTCTTTTTTGTCATCTAAAGGTGTTAACTGTATGCCCCGCCACAGTATTCTTGTGAAGGGATTTCACGATCAGAGATTCTTATTAGCTCTTATGGGAAAAGTTTTGAATGTTAATATTAGTGTTACACTGCTTTTTACTTCCTCTGAAAGAGCTTTTTTAGTAAAATATCCTCTGCCTCAGTTCTTAGAGTTCTGACACATGTGTGGGTTTTTTGTTTTTGTTTCCCAGCAGCTAAAGAGGCGGTAGGTTTGATTTGGCAAGTCATTTGGAAAAGGAGGAGTGAAGAAGTGCCCTGTAACCACTGAACAGTAAGTGCCTGTTTTAGCTGCTATTTTAGCCACAGCTAAAGAAGTAGGATATGTAGATGGATTGGTATGAAACTTTTATAATACTGAGAAGCATATATAAAAATGTGTACAAATAGAAGTCTAACTATTTTAAAAACTAAATAGTTTTTTAAAAAAACTAAAAAAACTAAAAAACTGAATAGTTTTTTAAAAAGGCCACGAGATCTGCTTGGATATAATTGTGGACCGGGTCATGAGCAGTGTTGAGTAAATTATTGAAAGCCAAAACTGAGAAGTATGTTAAATGACATTCTGTTAAATTGATTCGGATACTAAGTACTTTTAAATATTCGATGTAGGAAGTGTCTAAAATTAGAGGGAGCAGTTTGGATGTGTGCACACAAATCTGCCCTTGGAAACTTGGAACTAATTGAATAAAGACATGCCTGTCAGCTGTATTTGCATGCTACTAAAAATGCCATTCTATTTTGTACTATAAATGAGTGTCAGCTTTATTTGCAGCATGCTTGTCTGTTAACTCAAATGCTTTTTTGAATCATGTCAGATTAAAATTTCTTTTTCAAAATGCAGGTGATAACTGCTTTCTATTTCTCCCATGAGAAAAAACATCTGCAGCAGAAAGCAATATAAAATAATGAATCTTACAGGGTAGATTCGGATGTGAGAAGCTAGACTGGAACACTAATGTATAAAGCTCAGACTTAGAAATGTTTAGACATATTTGTAGGTCTATTAAGCACTTAAGCTGTTGTTTGAGGACAGTTACACAAGAAAAATATTTAAACTCTGTGCCTAATATATGGCATCTTAAAAACCCTTCACTACTTCAACAAATGAAAATTAAAAATGAAATTTTTGCTTTTCATAGAATTGAAAATATGAAAGCAGCTGAGAGAAGTTCATAATACGTGGTTTTAGTTTTATTAGCTTAGGAATTATGGATATGACTTTAATATATTGTAACATCTTTTATTTATACAGAAGTGCAGGGAAGGAGAATGCCATAAGATCTCCCTGACTCTGGGACAAGCTGTTCGATTCAGCTTTTGAATAGACAGAATCTTGATCTTGTGGAACAACAAACAGCAGGCTTGGGAAGCAAAGGAACAGTGCCATATTTTAGTGGAGTAAGAGTAGCTGGAAGGACCACGGAGTATTTTTTTTGTGCAGATGTAACTGGAATGCAGATTGGACACAGTCAAACCTATCTGCTTGCTACAAGATGAACGACTCTCAGCTGTGTTTCTCTCTTCTTTGTGGTACCATGTCTGATGCTTATTCATTCCCTTAAGCAGCAAGTTGCAGCACAATAACCTGAGCAAAACTGACTCAGCCAAAAAAGATGCAGGGTTTTCTGTCCATTAGGCGGGCTAGATTGAAGTGAGATGGCAGGGAATGAAAAGAAAACCAGAGGAAGTGGACTGATGTTTTGATAGCTCTAGAGTGTTGGAGAAAACTATCTGTCTTGCCTAGCCACATGGATGCCTTCCTCCATCCATGAAATTGATATTCAATACCTCTGTCTCTGAGGGGCTGCACACCTCCTCCTGCCAACTCCTTGGGCTTTGGGTGGAAGCTAACTTCAACTGCTGAATAATAAATATTGGTTTGCTAGAAAGGAAGGAAGGAACTGGGGATGTGAGAGAATCGATGAATTGCACAAATTATAAGGGCTGTAAGCTAATAATGGAAGATTGGGGGGGTACTTAATAAACATTACATATTTTAGAAATGACTATAATAATATAGGCCATATATATATATAGGCTATAATAATATTGGTAGATGTAAGGCTTGAGAAATTACCTGAATAGAAGTTGCCATGGGAAAATAGTTGCATCATTGTTTTAGAATGCAACACTGAGGCTGAGTGGCAGACAGCAGTCATTGAATAGTAAGAATGACAAACATAAAAGCTTTAAATAAAAAAAATAAATTAAGATGATAAAACTTCTAAACTCTTTGTCTGAATTTTGAGGACAATAAGATAGCTGATGACTTCTTCAGAAATAGAGATTCCAATCTTAGGTTACTGGTACAAATTCTGCCTAGTCCAGAAGGATCAGAAAAGTTGCTACCTGATGATTTTTCTACATATTTGTCACTAATTATCCTCTTGTTAAAGATTTTAATGGAAGACATGGGAGGCAGTACCTGCATTGTGGAACTGTAAGATTTTTTTCTCCTATATTTCCAGATAGACTCTTTCAGGACAAAACCACATCATGTTTGAGTGAGTTTGTGTCAGGGATTAAGAAATATTACTTTGCAATTAGTTATCTGGTGCCTTGTCTATGCATATGAGAAACTTCAAGGTTTCTGAGAGTATTAAATCAGTGATGAACACTTGTTCTGATAGTCTGTAATTGCACAGAGTGGGAGTATATTGACACCACTAGCACACAACTGTCACTGTGTTTATTTAAGAAATACTGAGAAATGAAGATGAGCTGTTGTTATTGTGTGTTGATGTTTATTCTGGCGATTGATGTTATTATGGATGTACATTTTGATGCATTGAATTTTGTGATTAAGAGTTGAAATAGAAGTACAGCTGTCTCATAAATTGTTTGCTCTCAGTCATTTATTTTTGGTACATATCAAAGAATTGTGGGCTGTGTCTTACTACTAGTGTATGTAGTCAGCTCCCCTAGAGTC
Source organism: Scolopax minor (assembly GCA_028566535.1). Lineage (NCBI taxonomy): Eukaryota > Metazoa > Chordata > Aves > Charadriiformes > Scolopacidae > Scolopax > Scolopax minor. Next base: position 78,579,118 of record JAOXNG010000012.1, read on the forward strand.
CCGTTTCCTTTCTCCCTGATGAAAATGCAGTAAAAAATGAATAGGAAAAAAGTGTCGTCTCTGGTGTGTTAGTTTAATAATGCTATTACTAGAGCAGCTATAGTAGATGAGATAGAGCTCCATCTGTCTATGACTTCCTTATTCCAAATTATTGGATCTGACCTTGGTTATGAAGAACTGAATTTTTTCTTTGCTATCAAACAAAGACAGGTACCCAAGTAGAAAGTGTGTTTTAGAAATGCAGAAATAAGAGAGATTTCCCTGTATTTAGAATAAGACAGTGTATCTACATAGACTAACTACACAAAAAAGATATGATTTTCATTAGTTACAGTCCACATAATAAAAATAGTGAACTGTAAAGCAGGAAAGGGGACAAAAACACCACAATATTTTTTGTTTGCTATATAATTGTTTTTGGAAAAATTTACTTCATGGCAGAAGTGGATTAATTTTCTCTCGTGTGTAAGGCAAAAGATCTAATGAGCATGACAAAAATGAATAGGACGTATGCTAGAAGAAAGCATGGATAGATTGTGTTATGAACCTAGTATTATTGAGATGGTTCAGTGCTGTGCATCTGTTTTTATCTATTAGGTAAAGTAAATTAATCAGTGCTTTTGGTAGGATATGGAGATTGCATATTTGGATGATTTACTATCTAAGGTATCTTAAGTTAATCAGTGTATGTGTCATATATATTTATCCTTTAGTAATTGAGTTTTAAATGGGAAAATTATGTAGCAAATGCACTTGTTCATGCATTAAAACTCTTGTATCCTCATAGTAGGCCAGATTTCTCTTTGTTTACATGATGAAATAAATAGGATTGAACTCTGTCAATAATGTGTTGGTCTGTTCTTGACCAACAGAGGTCAAAGTGTTTTACAGAGGTAGATGTAACTGATTGGCAATGTCTCCAGTATTCTGCAGATACACTTAAATGAGCTCGAAGAAAATTAGCTTCCATGAGAATCAGTGCACATGTAGTGTCTGAGCACAGGGCAGGCAGCCATTTGCATTTTTACTCAGATGCCTGATTATATTGTTTAGCCCGATCTGAGTCCTTTGCTGTGAGAGCTGGAGAGTTGCTGTTTATGAAAAGTAACTGCTTCGATACGTATTCCACATTTATAAACAGAAGGACTGGAAATGGGAGCATCGAGGAAGCAGCTATATTAGTATAATTTTGGGTTCTTGATTACATTTTTTCCTTTTTTTTCCTCTTTTTCTTTTATATTACGTATATTAATCTGTTAAGACGAACACATTTTGAAATTAAATGTTGCATTCTTAAATTTTCCTAGCACGTTTAAGTATATATAATGTTGTCTACAGAAGCTGTTTTTCCAGCTCCTCTGTTAAAACATCAATGACCTGATCTTTAAAAAAGTTCAGTTTTAAGCTTAGTCTTAAGCAGACAATCCCATTAATGTAAATGAGATTTTCATTAATAGGCCTAAAGTAAAGTAAGTCTTTTTTTGTTTGCACAATCAGACCTAAGACGTGATCCTACAGATTAACCTTAATTCTTTTTCCCCTTCTGTTTCTGCGGATTTGCTGGTGTTAGGGCTTGAACATTAAATCTCAATTTATCTTCCTGTTTATCTGTTCCTGGGAAGCTGCTTGGACAAGAATGGTAGCTAAAATTTTCACAAGAATGCAATAAATTTCCATATACAAGATCTATGGCAATTCAATGGGATTAGTGTAATTAACAAATTTCACTACTTAAACCTTAATACAAAATAGTACATGAAAAATGTCAGCTGTATAAAACCTGAATTTATCTTGAATAATTAGTACGGGTTTTGTGCAGTTCAAATTAAAAATCACATAGTCTCACATTTCTAGAATAATGGAGAACTATTCAAGGAAGAACATTGAAATGATTTATATCTAGACAAAAACAATGGAAGAATAATATAAAAGTTATAAAAGACTACTTTAGCTGAAATGAAGAACAGGATCTCTTCCTCAGAAAAAAACCTTAGGAAGAACAATAAAGAACAATCTGAAATAAAAGAATGGAAATATGTCAGAAATATGTTCTGAAAAGATGAGTGCTAGTACTTAAGCACACTTTGTGTATTTAAGTATTAGCACGATTCATTTTTTTTAAAATTACTTTTATATGCTTATATTTGTGAATTAACTCAATGAAACACTACATGTTCAAATACACCAATGTGTGCATTGGGATTGAAATAATTGGATCTTTTCTTTAGTTTTGGTGTCCTTTTGTGAGAAACTACTGTTTTTCATTCCTGAGAAAGAAAGTGGTGATAAGTGTAGGTGTTGGAAAAAAAGGTATCAGATAGTATCAACAAAAGAGGAACATGTTACCCTCTTCTTCATGTCAGTATTGACTTCCACTAGTAGTTGGACATTTACCAAAGTACATTGCTATTTTTAGTGATCTTTTACCTGTATTACATGGTATTTTCAAATACCATGTTTGTGTTATGAAACACAAACTTTCTCAAGACAGAAAAACATCCCACTCCTTCTTTGTAGCCATTCCCCTCCCCCAAAGAAATGAAAATAATATACATATTATATTATTATATATGTATATACATATACAATGCAAAAAAGTATGCATATAAGAGTATTTTTGCTTTCTGTTAGGTAAAATGCAAGATTAAAGAAATTCTCAGTTACAATGAGTTATAATGAGTTCAGTTGTTGAACTGATATTTATTAATCATGCCTATAAAGAGTTTTTAATGATTGGGTTGGGTTTGTGTTTTTCATAACTTAGATCAATGGTAATGTGCAAGTGAGTAAAAATTAATTTATCAGGTAACTTTTAATTAGAAATTGTGAAGGATTGTGCAACTACTGAGAAATAAGAGCTAGTAGAGATTTTGTTCACGTAGGTACACATGTACATATCTTTGTCGAGGGTGTTCATGTGTGAGTTTACACAGCCTTCAAAAATCAGAGTATTTTTAAATGGAAAAATACTTCTTCGATCTTCTTTAGCTATAGGTTCTTAATTAGAAAAATAGGAACTTTAGAACTATAGAAAAATTAGTGGAAAAGAACTAAATTAGTGTTTTTGTCACTCCCTGTTTTCCTGTTGATTTCAGTGGATTTTTAGAATATTTTACTTACAGATTATTTGTATTGGATGCTTGCATGTAAAGCTCTGAAAAATATGGGATGGATTTATGAAATAAACAAACTCCAAGGCAGGAGTACTTCAAAGTATCTAACCAGATGTTAAAGAAGTTTTGCTATTATAATAGCAGAAATGATAATTCTGGTAATATATACTAATTAGAAGACAGCAATGCATTTCTAATGTAGCTGAACATAAAACCATTTAAATCCACTGCCCTAAGAAATCATGTAAAATAATGCTGTCTTTTCCATGTAGTTTCAAAACTCACTTTGAGATATTTTTCATTTAATTGTTCTGTTTGGATTTCACCTGAATTTAGTATATGATTCCTTTCTGAATTTGCAAAACAGCAAGCTAGAAAACTTATGATAATGGTTTCCATATGTATAGTGACTGCACTGATGGAAAATACAGAAGTGGTTTCTTATATAGTACACATCATTGCATTTTCATGTTAATGTCCCATGATAGAAAACCTAGTTATCTGGATTTGGGGAATCCTCCAAAATAAGATAGATCTTAAAAAAAAGAGATTCAGAAAAAATCCATTTCACTAATCTATCTTATCCCTAGGGTGAAAAGTCTAAGTAAATGCTTGATGCTTGTGTTCATTTCTACTACAAAGTGACGATAAAAATACTTATTCTATAAACAAAGCTGTGATTTATTTCAAAGTAAAAGAACATTTAAAATCTTGCATATAAAATTGCATTTACTCAGTCTGTTAGATAACCTTCTGTAAGCCATTTTCTATTTTTCTAATTATTAGAGATTTCTTTCTTGTCAAGACAGCAAAAGTATGTGTCTGTATGTGCAACAGTGATTTTCCATAGAAAATTCC
>JAOXNG010000012.1:78611873-78622930 GCA_028566535.1 Scolopax minor
CTTGGTGGCTCTCCTCTGGACACACTCCAGCACTTCAATGTCCTTCCTGTGGTGAGGGACCCAGAACTGAACACAGCCATCAAGGTGAGGCCTCCCCAGTGCCCAGGACAGAGGCACCATCACTGCCCTGCTCCTGCTGGCCACGCTGGTCCTGACACAGGCCAGGATGCTGGTGGCCTTTTTGGCCACCTGGGCACACTGCTGGCTTTCTGGGGCTCATTAGTGGGAGTTGGAGGCTTTCTCTGCTGAAACAGCCACTGCTTGTGTGCCAGCAACAGCAGAACAAAGCCAAAGGATTTCTCTTTTACTCTATAAATAGTCATTCTCTCATGAGATGGCCCAACAGACAGGCCACGGACTAGAAAAATTGTTGACTTTCTACCTGGTGTCCCATGAAAGGGTTCTACTGCCGTTCTATCATGCAGCTTCGTGCCAGTGCTGAAGTCCCTGGCTCGTGGGGACACAGCTGTGTCCTTCCATCACTGACTATGATCTTAGATCACCACTATGCCTCTGAGCGTTCCATTGGATTGTCCAGGCCCCAGATTCCTGGTAAAAACTGTTATTTGGATCTCACATGTTTACTAAAAAGAAATGGTTTGCATGTCATCTTAACTACTGGTCATCACACATCTTTGTAAACCACCTAGACTAGATAGTCACGCTGCGTTAGGTGAAATGCCAGGCTTATATCCTGGTCTGAGTCTTCGAGTTTGCAGATTTAGTAGTTGTGTCCAAGGGAGTATGGACACAACTACTAAATCTGCTCCGCGTGTCAGCTCTGTAGATGTCTAAGCAATAATGTGCTTGCGAAGAGCAGTGGCTATTAGCCAGTGCACACACAAGGCAGACTGGCATTTGAAAAGAAAGCTCAAGCACAGAGAAATAGAATTTTATAGCTGTCTACCACGCACAAAAAGCAGACCCGGCACACAAAAATAGCCCTCTAGTTCTTCAATCTGTATTTTGAACTGACTTTCAACCAGGTGTTTCCACTTTAATTTGATCCCAGGCATTCCTAGAGGTGATGTAAGATCCAGATCCACAAGGTAATAATGGAGTCAAGAGTTGAAAAATTATCAAGGCCTAATCTGGCAATTTAGTCCCTTGTAAATCACTGCGGTTAGTTATTGCAGGGCCCTTCTTACCAACTGAGTTCTCTGGAGACTTCGCATTAACTTCGCCACCTGTTTGACTGTCAAAGAGATAAATTTCCTTGAAGGGAATCTTCCACTCCCAACTTTATTTATGACTGGGGGGAAGAGGATGGATTGACTGGGAAACTTCAACGGCAAAAGGTCTGCATGTGCTGCATCAGGGAGTGATGCAACCTGTTTAATCTCTTTGATATTACACATAAGGTCCCAAAATGAAACATACAGGTTTAAAAAAAATTCTTCTGGCCCGTTTGCTGGATGGAAAGCTCTAATGAAATGTTGTCAAATGCTGCTTCTATTTCTCCTTCTTTTTCTTTTTTTTTTTTTTTAACAATCAGACCCAAAAGTCAAAGATCACACCGGAGCTATTCTGTAACCCAATACTGCACGTCTTTCGGAGCACCTGTGCACTCAGCCTCCCAATGGCTAATACCCAAAAAGTGTATCAATGATTTTAAAAAAAAACCTCTTCTACCAGGAGATAAACAAAAAACCAGGATAATAAAACCAGCCCAGTGGAATGGATCTTTTAGCTGCCTTTTAGCCAGGGTTACCACGTGGGAGCTTGTAGGCTCTGGGCTGTGTTAGTGAACTGAGCAGCTTGTGTCTTGAATCAAAGATAAAACAAAATACTTTCACAAGCTCAAGCTTGAGACTTTGACACAAAGCATAAGCTCAAATTGCTGCTGCCCAGGTTTTTTTTTTCCTTTTTTTTTTCCTTTTTCTTTGAGGAAAGTCCTTTGAAACAACGGAAACCTGAGTGCACTAGAAGTAGAGAATAAAAAAGATATTTTAGTTTTAAAATCTGTTATTTCCTGCACACCCCGATTGTTTCTGATGGCATCTGCTTGAGCTTCTTCAGTTTGGAACGACACAGCTGATAGCACGGGGTCTGTAGAGGGAGGCACTGGGTATGGACACAGGCACCCACAAAAGGCTCAGCCTCGCCTCCTCTCACTCAGTCCCCTGAATCAGCTCATGCCGTGTAAAAATCTGTCCACGTGGCAAATTTTCCACTGCTTGCAGCAGGTTTGCATATATTTCTCATAAGCAGCATCATGTTAAACCCAGTCAATTGATGCTGCCTCTCCCCAAAGGAGAGGCTTCCCTACCCCACCAGTGTTCCCGGCCACACAAAGAAGCCTTTTACCTGAATTTACACAGTGTCTCGTTTCCTAGGCTTTTTAGAGGTACTTGTTTTGTCATTCCACACTCCTGGAGAGCGCTGGCAGGGGAGGCTCTGCCTCCATTGGCATGAGGGCAGAAGGTTCCTTGTTCCTCCGGGCTGGTTTACCTGCCAGCACAGCGACAATGACCAACAAGCTGCTCTTTATCATCAGGGCTTTTTTAAAGATTTATGGGAATGTGCGGGGTTGGGGAGGAGGGGTTGGCGAAGGAGAGAGAATATCTGTATTGAGAGATGAAAACTAAGGAACAGATCAATGGGGAGGAACTGGCAGAGATCTGGAAGATGCTGTGGGCAAAGCTGGGAATAAAAATGCAGCTTATGGAACTGGACAAAGCAAGGAAGAAAATACAGAGTTAAGGGAATACTCAGGATACAATTAGGGGATGTTAGTTTTCGGGATGTGAATCCTGCATGCTCTCCAGCTGTAGATTGGGCAATGCCAGGCCTGTGGTCTTCAGCACTGATCCCATCCATGCTCCTGGGTGGAAAAGGAGGGAGAGGGAGGGAACTAGAGCCGAAGCCCTAAAACACCCCCTTTGAGGACACTAGAAATGTCTCTATGTGGGTGGAAGCCCTTCCAGGCACCCTGGGAACACAGGGTCAATCAAGCTGTCGGGGAGGATATACTCCATATCCTTTCTAATGCCCACTGGCATTTTTGGAAAAGACTGACAAGCTTTCAGGTCCAGAATCCCAGAGGTCCACAGTCCAAAAGAGCTTGGGCTGTTTAAAAACCATTTGCTCCATTAAATTCACTACAGCCCTTTTGATTATATTAATGTTACCCTTTTTGTGACCCAAACTTTAGCCAAAATCTGTGGAGCTGCAGGTGTTGCACGGGAAATAGAAGAGGGAGTCAGCTGTCTCTCCGAGGCAACCTTGTTTACGGGAGGGGAGATTTTATTGCTCTCTAGAACTACCCGAAAGGAGATTGTAGCAGGGGTTGGTCTCTTCTCCCAAGTCACAGACATAGGACAAGAGGAAATGCCTTGTCCAGGGAAGTGGTTGAAGCACCATCACTGGAGATATTCAGAAGATGAGTTAACATGGTGCTCAGGAATATGGTTTAGTGTTGTGGGTTTGGGTTTCTTTTTTTTTTTGGTTGGGTGTGTGTTTGTTTTTTTTTCCTCTGTGTGTGTGTTTTGTTTTTTTTTTTTGTCAGAGTTAGGTTGATGATTGGATTAGATGATCTTAAAGGTCCCTTCCAACCTAGGCAATTCTGTGAAATGAGAAGGGTTGGATAGTGACCTAGGCAGTCATGAGTACTGTGAGGGATGTGAATCAGGAATGATTTTTCACTTCTGTTTCCTTCCCTCCTACAATGCAGTTCTTCACATTCGTCATTAGTAAAACTGCTTAGTATGGGATGCTTTGATGTTTAATGCCACATTAGTGTTCCTATTTAGTCTCAATAATGAATTGAGGTAATTTGCCAGGTAAAAACCATGGCATGCTGACTTGAAGAGTGAGCCACTGGTTGACAGAAAAACCTATGCATTCAAGAAGTTAGAGTGCCTGCCTGTAAATAAAGCTAGATGAGCTTTAGCTCAAATAAATCTTAACAGAAATCACTTTTGCGTATGAAACACCTATATCACAGGATTTTTTGTCACATTAAATACTATTCCAAGCTTGATTATGTCAGAAGCTATTAACGATAAACTCAAAATTTCTCCCTACTTAGATAACTTTGTGTCTGTGATAGCATGAGCAACTTATGTTTCACATTTTATTTGGAGGAAGTAGTTTCTCTGTTTTTTTTTCTCTGTTTGTCAAACCAGGATAATATTGTATGAAATCCTTGTGTCATGATTCTTTCAGAGCACAAGGAACACATTCATTATAAATAGTTTTCATACTTAAAGCAAACTGGCAATTTACAGTGACTCACTCAGGGTTTGTTTTTATTTAAATCATTAAACATAAGGGGCATGCAAAATTGTGATGTAGATTATAGGTAAAAGCTGAAATATATGCACTGTAGTATTGCTTATAACATTAACTACAGTTTATGGGGGGCAAAAAACTCAATCCAAAAACCTCTTCCTTCTTACAAGTGATTTGTGATACTCAGTGTCTTCAATTTAGCACACTGTTTAGGAACCAAGTCATATTATTGGCTCATTTTATTTGTTTCTTTCCAGTTTTGACTTCAGGGAGTAGATATTAGGAATTTCTGGAAAAGCAGGTCCCACTGAGAAGCTTCTGTGTAGGAATCCCAAATCAGCAATACCTAGAGTTCTTTTCCTCCTGTATCTTCATTTTGAAAAAGTGTTGCTAGATGTGAAAATTCTGTAATTGTTCTTGGTTGTAGCCGCTTTATTACTGATACAGCTATTAACCTTTTTCTTGAACCATGCTGTCTTTCATCTATTATGTATCATTTTCCCCTTGGTGAATCACCAAAGACCAATAGTTTTTATTACAGAAGCAGAGACAAACTTTTTGTTGCGATTCAGCAGAAGTGCTTTCTCTACTTCATTATTCAGGTGGATTCCCCTCACATGTTGAAATTTTATTCTACAACTGCAGTTTCCAGCAACTTGTGATTGTATTTGGTACTTCTAGTCCTTTGCAGTGCTGTATCTGTGATTCTAAAAGAGCACCTTGCGCTCTCACCTCATGTGGATCCTTTGGAGGGTAAAAGATTAAATAATCTTCATGTTATCTTGGCTCCATATAGAGGTTGATGAAAGATCATATTAAAGTGTGAACTGAATAGTGTATATATGTGGGCACTAGAAGCTGAATGAAAGCTGATCAGTGTGCTTTTCTTCAAACCTTTCTCATTCTGAAACATACTAAATGGGAAGATAATGTATGTTTCAATACTAGGTATTACATTAATATATTACAACTATGTGAACTGCTAATGGGAAGCAAAATAGGAAAAATGTGAATGATTTTGATTTGTATTGCCTACGGGGTCCTGAGATTCTTGAGAGATAGTATTTAATTCGTCTTCACAGCACGCTTCTGAAAGCCAGTTTTATGAAAAGCTCAACTGAGGCATTGGGAGGTAAACTGGGTTCCCAAAGATCACACAAAAAGAAGCCTGTTCTCTCCATCCCAGCATTTACTTAAAAAACATAAAAAACCCCAACCAACCAAAAAAAAAGTAACTAATTTCTAAGTTTATTCCTCAATTTTGATTTGGTTGAGTTGCGTCTTTCCAGACCTCTTACTCTAACATATCAGTCTTATGAGGAGAGGCTGAGGGAGCTGGGGTTGTTCTGCCTGGAGAAAAGGAGGCTGAGGGGAGACCTTATTGCTCTCTGGAACTACCTGACAGGAGATTGTAGAGAGGTGGGGGTTGGTCTCTTCTCCCAAGTCACAGACATAGGACAAGAGGAAATGGCCTCAAGTTGTGCCAGGGAGGTTCAGGTTGGATATTAGGAAACATTTCTTCACTGAACAGGTTATCAAGCATTGGAACGGGCTGCCCAGGGAAATGGTTGAGGTATTTAAAAGACAGGTAAGCATAGTGCTTAGAGACAGGTTTAATGATGTTTTTTCTTGGAGTTAGGTGGATGATTGGACTAGATGATCTTGATGCTCCCTTCCAATTTAGACAATTCTGTGATTCTGATGCCCCCTAAGTACACATGTAGCTTCAGTGAGTTTTCCTGACTCTTGGCACCACAACAGCAGTGCAAATGAAAGCTCTGCACCTGCATTTACTTCTTTTCTTCTGTGTGCAGATACTGTGCAGAGACAAATCTGTATCTCTACTGTCCTGATTTAGCAGAACATAAACATAAAGTGTTGGAAATCTGCAGCCTACTAGACAGTAGGTGTAGCATCTCATATGGTAATTAATAACATCTAATATCATATTAACATATTTAAGAATTTTATGTGGTTATACTGAGTTTCTGAACAAGTTTAGTAAACCATGCTAATGTGTCAATAATCTGAATTTCAGAGACTAGCTTCTCAGCTGATATAAATGGCATATAGAGAATCCAAGAGGATTGTATACAACATAATTGTATGCTAAGGTCTGTGCCCTCATTGCTGTTTATTTCATGCACTCTCTTAAGAATTTCTGACATAAGCCAGTTATATAAACTTACATACATATCTATCCCAGAGGAGAGATCATGAATCAGATTTGTATAGTAAGATGTTTTGGGAAGCACATGTGATCTTGAGATGATGCATGAAGAGCCTGGCTTCTCTTCTGTTAGTCATTGGAAAAATATCACGTATGGAAGAAAAGTGCATGGGAAATAGAGAACACAGCTTATAGTAGCAAGAGAAGGCACAAGTGTTGAAAGAACTTGCTGAAGTGGACACTGTGCAGTATCTGTACAGATTAATTTTAGATCAGCCAGAGTTCAGACTTAAAAGTACTTGTTTGGTCACCCTTCTGGATATTTTATCGAGTTTTGAAAGCCTTCTAATTAGAATTAGCTTTTTCAGTTCTGTACCCCTTACAAGAATATGGATATTTTTAGGTATCTGCTTTAGTTGAACGAGATGTTATCTGAATTTTGAAACAAATTAAAATTCTCACCCATGAGAATAAAATGTGTGACTTGTCTTTGGGTATGCAGAACACTTTTTGCAGTTCCTGTGAAGTTCTCAGATCTACAGATCACTAAGATTTGCCTAGATTATTTTTTTTCATTGTTGCCTGTCAAGTTAAAACAAAGCAGTTGCAAATCTGAAATGTTAGATGTAGTTCTGAAAAATGAAATTAAACTACAGAAGCTTGGGCTTCCAGTATGTCGTCTTTCTAGGAATTTTGCAGAACCCTGACTGACCTCAGATGTGTTTCTGAGCATTACAGCAACGATGTATGGTTTTTATTAAAATTCAGCTGGCAAGCAGAAGCTAAATTCAGAATTGATTTTTCTTTGATAGATTTTTGTTATGCGGAGGCAGCAGAACCTGGGGGAGGTAATGGGTGAAAGAATCTGTTATTCCTTCACTGGGAGTTTCAAAGAGATAGTTGCTGACCATTCTCCAGAGCTGGGATGGCTATCAGAGGACACACTGAGAAGCTCTGCAGCTGGATTACTCATGCATGTGAGATGTACAACAAATATAATTTGATTAGTTAATTAATTAACCATCATGTTTGTTGATTAGGTGATTGTGAATATCTTGATTTATGGCCTTAAATATTGATTTTAGTTTACTGATAAGGAGGGAAAGTGAGCTCCAGAGACATGTCTATAAACCTCCAGATGAGGGGGAAGAAAAGATTCCCAGTTAAACTCAAAATTTAACTATATGACTGGAAAATAAAATGTATAGTAGGAGAAGAGTTTTTCCTTTCATGTTGAAGTTAATTAGAAATGTGTAACAAGAAAAGCAGTGTTGTATTTTGTTTATATTTCACTTTTTTTTTCTCCTATTTTGTCAAAGATACCAAAAATATTTTTACAAGCCAGGTTCTCAAATAATATTTTTTACATTGGATTTGAATGTTATCTTCTGTAGTGCTACTTTATTTCTGTGTTAATGTCTTTAAATTGGGGCTGTGTACTAGCATTTTTCCTGGTTTGCTTTCAAAAATGCTTATCATGTTGAAATAGTTTAAACTGGGGTTTTTTTTTTGGTTTGTTTGTTTGTTTGTTTGTTTGTTTTTTGAAAAGAGGGATGTAGAATGTTCTTCCTTGAGGAATTGGATAGTATTCTGGATAGTATACTGGAATTGAAATTGAGAGGTAGCTGAATTTTTTTTTTTTTTGGATATATTCATATACAGTAGGCTATGCTTACTGTTGGTCAGGAGTAGGTATAAAAAAACCCATATTCACTAGAAAGAAATTTGCTGGTTTATTGTCAGGTAGTTTTGGGGTTTTTTTTCTATTTCACAAGTTTTCTTTTTTCCCAAGGACACATTTAAGACTAAATGAAACTTGGGAAAAAATTATTTTAAATGAGGAGAAAAAACTTACAGAACTCACAAAACATAGCATGAGAGTTGTGTATAATGCCAGAAGTAAAAATACACAGATGTAAAGCTATAACATTACCATAGTAAGACACAAGCAGGATTAATCTGTAACTAGATGTGCTAATCCCAATTTACTGTGGGCTATGAAAGTATTTTCTAGATTTTCATCATAAATTAAGTTTTGCTTTCGTAAGGCTTCACTTGTCCTTGAGTATTTTGAGAATTTCGCAAGCAAGTATTCTCTTCAGATGCTAATTTTCTGAATAACAGCATGATACTTAAAGCACCACTTCCAGAGAAGAAATAAATAGCATGCAAACTCATGTTTTACTGAACGCCCGTGTCCTTGGTGTCTCTCTGAAAAGCTGTTATCACAGCCATATCATGTACTTTGAGCTGACTGCTGGAAGCTTTCTTCTTTATATTAGAAATACACATAGAATTATGAAAATTGTTTTAGTGCTCTGTTCAAAAGAAAAGGGGAAGTTGGGAGTTCAGTACTCTAAAGTTTTTAAATTTCTAAGACTTCCTCAACTTGGTAAAGCTTGCATGAGAGCTCCTTAGCTTTGATTTATTTAATGAAATTTCCACATTGGCTACCCTGTTTCTAAAAGTAAACAATATTTTTATTCTATTACGAAATGTGCTGTTTAATCATGCAGGAGTAATAAGTGCATAATTTTTTATAATTATTAATGACTATATATTGCTGTAAATGTACACTTTTTTTCCATATATGTTTCTATAACTGTTCACTGCAGAGTTTTGCATTCAACCATCCTCCTAAGATTCTCTATGTCATTCAGCAAAAGTTTTAAGTGCCAGGGGCTGATGTTTAAACTGTCGTGTGTCCTTGGCATCACAGTTTATCAGTGCATTCAGTGGGAATGCAATTGGAGGTGAGCTTTTAGGAACTCCAGTGCATGTGGAGCGTAGAAACAGATGAATGAGCTAGGATGCATAGGGGAACACAGGTAAAAAGGAGGGAAAACAAAAAGAAAGTGAAGAGGCAAGATAGCTGTTTTTGAAAAATAGAAGGATGCAAAATAAGGTGAAGGACTTAAGGGAAGAGTTTAATCAGAAGGGGATGTGGTGTCCTGAGCTGACGACTGGAACTTCTGTACTTTTGTAGTAAAGATTCAATACAACAAATCACCTGCGGTTTCTGAAAACAAACAAACAAAACAAAAAGGCAGTTCCACTCTGTCTGAACTCTGCACCTCATCTAATTTCTGCCTTTGATCTCCCGTACCACGAAGTGGTCTGCAGCTCAGAATTCAGCATGGTTGAGAGGTCACTGTTCGCACCCTGAACTTGCTTGTGCAGACAGCTGGGCCCAAGCAGGGAATTAATAAGATTACAGCCATCTAACGTTTAGAGAACCATCTTAGCCTGCCATTCACGACCTAGTGGGAATTAACACTATGGGTACTTGTGCTCCTTAGTGCTTAAGTAGTATTTTAGCTACATGATGTCTGCAGGTGCTGCTGACAGCTGAAGGATTATCAGTTGTTAGCTTAATAGGCCTTCATCCTCAGAATAGGACACATTATCTCCTTTTGTTCCTTTTACATTCAGTTTGAATTTAGTCCTGGGTTTAGAGAGAACCTATTTTTTTTAATATTTTTATCCGGATAGCTCACCATTACTTTAATGGTATCTGTACTATTTTGACATGGCAAAACATTGCATACTGATGTCAATGTGAGTGGTTCTGGATACTTCAGAGACAGTGAAATGACCATGTTCTTGAAAATATAATCAAAGAATGAAATAATTTAGTGATCCTTTTCCAGGTTATCTAACTACAGATCTAGATTATTCCATCACACCCCCACCTTTATTTTCCCCTCCTCTTCAGTTCTGAAAATGTGAGATCTGAAATTACAGTTTTCTCCCTGTATGATGTTACCTAGGTTTATTTTAAGATTTATATCTTCTCATGCATTATTTATATATAAAATATGTAATATATGCATTATAAATTAAAGCAAATATCTTTGAAATTACTGTTTATTACTGAAACAATTAATGGCCAATTCCAAAGTCCACTGATATCACTGGGATTTTCTTCGTATTCTGCATTTCACGATTTAAAGAAAAGTGTCAATGAAAGAGAAAATTTAGCAATTCTGAACCTACTCCAAAGAAAGAAATACTTTTCCCTTATGGAAAGCATAAGGATTTGTGGAATTCAGACCATAGGAAATTTGTAAGAATAAGAACATGATTTTAAAAAAAATAAATCAACCATTTCATGACTAAATAAAAATAAACACATTGGAAATACACTCATTTTCTTCTTTTTCTAATTTTATGCATTTGTAAGAAAAGTCAGGCATCAAATAATGAAAATTAGGATCTTTAATTTTGAAGCATATTTCCCACAGACTACAGCAAGTGACAAAAGACATCTGCAACATTTTTAATATGACTTCTTTTGGAGGTAGCTGTGAGCCAGATCAAAAGCCACTTTAAAATAAAACAAAACTGGTTCAGTGCTAGTGTTACTGATTTCCGAAATTGGGAGTTAACTCCTTAACAGGAATGTAGTCTTAAGAAGCAGGCATTCTTTTATTTGGTGCTGGGGATATGGGGGATCTCTCCATCCAACATGTCCACCTAATGCAAGATTCACAGACTTAGATCCACACAGACTATGCATAGTCATTACATTTTCCAGAACTCATTATAATATTCACATTACGCTGGCGCATGCCAATTAAGTCCCTTAGGGGCTTCATGGACGGTCTTCAGTTTGATCTTGGGAGGACCTCTTTGGAAGCCTGTGGGCATTTGC
>JAOXNG010000012.1:78629374-78651085 GCA_028566535.1 Scolopax minor
CCCTGTGACTGCAGGGGGGTCGGACTAGATGACCTTTGAAGGTCCCTTCCGGCCCAGATGATTCTATGATTCTATATTTAAAGAATTATACGTTTAGAAAAATTTGGTCAGCATGTTCTGCAACAGGATGCCTGTCCAGCTTTTTAGAACCTCTCTAACAAATTTGCTGTGTAAATCCTACTTTAAAAAAAAATAAAAAATCTAAGTGCATCATAGCATTTGCCCAAGTAAAAGATGTCTGAAATGAAAGCTTACTGCTGTGAAGAGGGTTCAGATAAAAACCTTGTCAGAGTGGAATTATTTTTCTTTTGTATCGATTTAGATACAAAGTACACTGGAAGTACAATTCTGGATTCAATTTTTCTTGAAAATATATAGTGTTCTTTGAAAACAAACCAACATTTTTATACATAAATGTTTATTGTGTTGCTTTAGGTGTCCCTTTTCTATTTTTCTTGTCATTCATTGGAGTCCTCCATTTGTATAGAGAGAAAATAAGAGCTAAAGCTGACCACGTGTTTCGGTTTTAGTATACCTGATTCTGTTTGAGATGTGATTGCTTATGCATTCACATACATCTGCCATTACTCAGTCTCCCCAGGAGTACCAAGACTATAAGCAAAGAAGTGAACTTCTGATAAGCACATCTTGCAAGAACAGATGTTTGCATGCTGTAGTGTTATACTATGAAGTTAATACTGTTTCAGTTGTGTTGTTCTTGGATGATTGCAATCCAATTATTTTTTTCTATCTCAGAAAACCCATTCAGCAGATGGAGGCAATTGCAATTCTGTATTTTCTTCCTGTGTTTGACAAGAGTGTGAAATAGCTTATTCTCGATTTGTGGGCACTGCTATGGATAACACAGTTATCTCCTGGGCTAATGATTCCCTCTGAGAATTCCATCAAAAGGTGTGACATTGCCCAGAGCAGTATATTTCATTAAAACATATTTTATAGCTCAGACCAAAGGAAGCAAGTCTGTGGCAAATCTGAGGACACATTTCCTGCATAGGCACCATGAGCATTTCCGTAGTAGCAGCTAGATGCCGATTTTGCAGTGTGCACCATTCATTTCAGATGTGGGCTTTACTACTGCTAAGTGATTGTATCGTTTCTTGTAAATTGCATGCTGTCTTTACATAAGCATCAAAGGAAGTAAACACGGTAACAGTTCTTTTAAAATATTTTGTACTCAGTGTTTTACTGCTGTACCATTAGTTCTTTATACGTATCTACATTTTAATGTTTTAGTGAAGCATTAAATAGTTCTGCGTAAAGAAAGTAAGGCGACATGCGTACATTCTAATATTTTCGTCTGTGCTTTACTAATGCTCATGGCTCACGTTGTTTGGGAATAATTTTGTCATGCCCTCTAGGGTGGGCAGACATTGGTAGCCTTCGCTGTGGTCGTGATGTGGGGTGGCACATCTTGTTGCCTGGTTAAACTGGTCAGTAACGTCAACAGAATTGTGAAGGGGAGGTTCTGCTCTTCTGCTTGAAGGAACATGCTGCTCCACAAACAGAAGACAGTGCTTCGTTCAAAAGATACAACAGTGGTGTAACTACCAGAATTCAGGTTTTACTTTTGGAATGCTGTGTATATTATTTTCATTGTTTATTATTTGTCAACAGTTTTAAGTTATTTGAAAATAATTTAAACTTACTTGTATATAAACACTTCTACTCTGATTAAGTTCATTGGGTTAGTGCAACAGTTCTTGATTTTTTCAAATCAGCTTCAGATTTGAATTTAGCACCTTTATGGAAATATCTTCATAAATTTTTGTTTTACACATATCTTATGTCATATTTGCATTTTCCACATATCTTATATCATATAATATAAAATGTATGAAGATGAAGGGTAGTGAATAAGGCCAGTAGCTAAGCACTAGCCATCTGACATTTGGTTTTGCAATTAGGCTTTAAGTGCCTGATCACTTTGGAGTTCCTAGCACTTACAATACTGTATTAACTGAGCAATAAGCCTACAGTCTGTGTGTTCATTTTACAGCAGTTAATATCCTGGCACATCAAATTATAAGTATTTAAAGACTTTTACTCTCAATATAAGAATATAAAGAAATCCAATTCACTGAAAAGGTTGGTAAACCTCTTCAGATCATGCCTTTGGATAATGTAGTCCTGGTGTATGTTCAGGAATGCTAAAAGAAAATTAAGCATTTAAATGGGCTGATGGAAGAAGGATATTTAAGTTTTAGCTAAACAGGGACACCTTGGTCTATTCTGCAAAATCAGTCATACATTACTGATATATGCTAGTTAAATTGGAGAAACCATCATAAATCATCCTGAATCCAACCTGGTTTTGAATATGTCAAGAAGTAGAGCCCACTGGGTTGATAAAGGTGACATTTCAGATATCCTCTTCAGCTATTATTTTCAGTTTCTTCTTTCCCTAAAAATTCAGAGAAATAAAGACAGGAATAATGCCCAGTAGGTTGTGAAACTTAAATACTTTCTGTCAACTTTCTGGTTGTGGACAGATTCAGAATATTTAATGTTTAGTAGGTATGTTCTTGTTAGGAGCATAACTAAGTCAGCGGTGATAAGAAAAGTTTCAGAAGCCACTTAGGATAGAAACTGCATTCCCCAAGGAATTGAGAAGCCTGCAGTGACTGGAAGTTGTGGGGATTGGAGCTGGTGCTGTCAGAGAGCAGCAGAGATGGTGCAAATCCCGGGATCTGGGCCACTAATGGCTCCCTCAGGTGGGTGATAGCAGGGCCTGCAGTGAGCAGGACAACAAGGGGCCCCTGGGGCAGCCCCAGCCCCAGACATCGGGCACCTACCTGAGGATGGGCCAGGATGGGACATGGTCCCTCAGGCCTGTCCTGTGCGGAGTTGGAGACCAGCCCTGCTGCAGCATTACTGGGGCAGGGGCTGGTGGGGAGCTGCGTGAGGGCCTGAGCCGTGGGCAGGGTCAGAGGAGCCGTGGGGAGCTAGGAAGGGCTGAATTGTGAGTACAAGCTGTATTAGTCTCTAGTGCTTAACTAAGCAAACCATTGGTCTGCAAAGTCCTTCCCAGAATTAGGTTTGGGGCCTTAAGGTGAGATTGCTTAGGGAAGCAAGCGGAAACAATTTAAAAAGACAAAAATAAAACTTCTTTAAGTACCAGTTAAAAACTTAATATCACAGACCAATATATAATTATTAGATGAGGTGGAGTATCAGAAAATAAGACCTACTGAAAGACATTTTCATTGATGTTATTGTCGTCATAGTTAAAATCTCTGATACAGAAATCAGAGAGCCAAGTGCTAATGTTTGGCATATTTCCCGTGTATTTCTTCTCAGTGTTCATCTTAACATTATGAGTAATCATGTTTCAGTTTGCCATGTGTTTGTATTGCTTGTAAATTAAGAGACTCCCGCAATGTTCCAACTTTATATCTCTGAATGGCACAGTTGGAAAAAATGGAGAAAAATAATGCTGCATTTTGTGTTGATCTCAGCTGTTTGTTCACATTACTGCAGTGTGTGTGTTACCCTCTAGTGAATACATCTTCTTGCAGTAGTCATTGGCAGAGGTGGCGGCATCTCATTGAAATTAAATATCCACACCCTTTCTGGGATCTGTGTTGAGATGACAAACGAGGTCTGAACTGGGAAAGAGAACATGGGTTGGCTTGAGACTGCATTGCTTCGTGGAATCCCCCTCTTAGTCAAATTAATCTAAAAGAAAAATACTTGGGACAGCAGTCCCAAGTACAGAGAGAGTCCACTGTTGTCCAAGCTAGATTTTGCTCCCTTGCTGTCTTTTATAAATCATTAGAGACATGGCTGCAGAAACACAGTCTCCCAAACAATACATTTGTAACCTAAGCAGTGGATCACATCTATTCTAATTAGCAATGCTTTTGTGGAATAAACCACCTGTTGTGGAGCTGATTTCACAGTATGCAGGGAAAAGAAAGAAGTGCGCCATGCTCAGGGACATGAATATCTCATTGACCTGGTAGGCATTGTTTTAAGCAGGGATTCCCAGGGGCTCTCTTCAGCAAGACACATATTACAAATAAGTGTTTGAGAGAAGCCTTGGTATTTTTGTATTTGGGCCTATTTGTACTGAGATGGAAGTATTTAAGAAGAAGAATAGTTATTAAGCTAAAATACAAACCATGTGACAACAGAAAGAGCTTTTTGTTATGCAGTAGAAGTGCTATGCAGAATCCTTCTATGTAAATTTAAAATTCAGCATTAGAAATTAAAAGGCTTAAATCAATGTGTTGTATTTAAAATAATATAATAAATTTCCTAAAATAAGGAAGCAAAAACTAACTTCACTTTCTCTTGTTCTCAGTGGTTGCCTGACAACTGCAGTTTAAAAGATATAGTAGCAAATTGAAGGCTTTGTGTTTATTACCAGATTCTTTTCTTCTATAACATTCCTGTCTGCATTTTTGAATTGAAGTTTGTTAGGTAACATTGCGTTTAGCAGGAATAGCATATACTTGGTCAGCCATGCAATCAGCTGAGAATCTTTTGTGTTTCTTAATTTTTATTACTTTTTAGATGTAAAAGCCCTCTGACTCAAAATGTATCTGGATTTCTTCACTGATGACAAGTACAAATAGTTGTTTCTTCACAACAAAAAGTATCTAATGTTATTAATTCTTCCAAATGTTTCCTGCTATAACAGTGAATTTCTGAATGTGCTTTTCTGCAGTATGGTATTGGAATGCCATGTCTATGTTGATATTTGGGATTTTTGAAGAAAGCTTACTTCTTAAATTCTACAGCAGTTCCTTATTCTTTTGATTTCTTACCTATATAACCAATTTCTTATTTGGTTTATAATTTCATAATTCCCGTTATAAAAAGAGTCATTTTTGCTGATGGCATACTGAATAAGATATGTATATCCATGCAGAGTTAAAAGAAGAGAATGAGGACAGAGATTCTTCTGATGTTTTTCTGATATGGATAGTTTTAACTTGAGTTCCTTATAGCTTTCTAAACCCAGCAAATTTGTCATTTTCCCAGGCAAACAAATTTTCTCCTGTGTTTCTTGCTGGTTTTTCTTTCTAACATTTTCTAAGGCAAATGTTAACATTTGGAAACACTAGGATTTTGGAATCATTTTATCAAAAAAGGAATCTGCAGAAGAGAAAAACAATTCTGATTGTTTCTGAAAAATTAGAAAAATATACCAGCAAACTAGGATTAGAATACCAGAATACCTACTATTCTTATTTTTAGGAATAAATCACTTCAGAGAACATGTTGACATTTTAGGAAGTTTGGGTCCCTGGTATTTTACATTGAGCGTATTATTCCTTTGTTAATAGAACAAAGTATTATTCTGAGGATAAGACAAGATGTAACCAGCATTTTGCCCATCAGTGCTCTAAAGAAAAGATGTAAGATTTTCCTGCTGTTCTATAAAAGACCCTTTCTCTGCTTCTTTCTTCCATCTTCAAAATCAAAAAAGTGGGTCTACTTTGACCTAGTTTTGTTTTGGTTATTCACTCAGAGCTTCTTGTGGCTCGGATAAGTGTATGGTGCATTGACTGACATTACTGTGAAGTTTACATGAGCTGACAATCTCAGTGTCATTAGACTTCCCCCTCCCAAATCACCCCGCAGTACAATATATAAATTATATGCAGCACCATAATTTCATAGAGTTAATACATGAGATGAAAAATGTCATCAGCCCCCATATGCTTACTCCTTTTGCTCAGATTCTATATAGAAACTTAGTAATACTACATTGCAGGTATTGAGAGATAGTCAGGGCAGTGGGATAACACAAGAATGAACAAGTTCTTAAAATTAGAAAGTTTCTTTTCTGATTTAACATCACAGTATAATTGCACAATACCTGAGGCTGTTCATTTCTGCATTATCACTTTGTTCTCATTGTGCACCTCTATAAATACATTCTGTTCTCAAAGTCATTTTAAAGGAAAAAAAAAAGCACAAAGCCTCTCAATCTGTGAAAAAAATCACCCCTTATTCTCAGAAAACATGTTCATTTATAATCTAAACAGACAATTCTTTATACTCAAGTTAGAAGCACTGAGACTTAATGGATAGCTCCTTAATGTTACCTCTTAATACACCAGGTTACTTAATGACTTTTCCTTTTATTTTTCTTTTTTTCCTCTGTTTTTTTTTGTTGATTTTTTTTCCCCAGTAAATATAAACTTTATTCTACTCAAGGTGGGGTATAATATACTTAACCTATATTTTATAGCACGAAGTGTTTGTTAGGAACAATGAAAAGTATCTGTCAAAGTTCATTACTTCATTATAATTTGTTTAAATACAAGCAGATTAAGTTACTTTCTAATTAACAGTAAACAAACAAAAAAGGGATGTGTTTTTCTGAGGGACAGAGTAATCCAGGACAGACAGCTGTCACTGCCACAATGTACAGTTTTCTTTTGCAGTAAGTGGTGGTGTCCTTGGGGCCCTAGAGGATAAGTAGGTGGTGGGACTGAACTACAGTGGTTGAAGCAAACAGTCCTCATTGTGTCTGCTTCAGGCTTAGTGTTTAAGGCAGAGTTTATAGCAGTGAGATCTGTAAGATAACTACTAGATGGACTAAAACCAAACCAAAGTAAAATAAAAAATAATCCAAGTGCTAGCATATTTTTAACTTGGGAAGTTTTCTAGGATGAACATAGAAGCCAAGATATCCCAGCTTAAAAAATGAACTATGCTGGGTGGAAATGACCCTGGACGAAATGATTGACTCACCAGAAATAGCACATGAGCAATTCTGGCAGGAAGTGGGAAGGTTAAAAGCTAAGTAGAATGGTGCTAACAGAAATACTGTGGTTCTTATATCTTATGTGCAATAACCTTTTATGGACTTTAATATGTCATTTTATATGATTGTATGTGTATATATTCTGCAGCTGCACTCCAATTCCGACAAAGGTGACGGATCAGTCAAATACATTCTCACTGGAGAAGGGGCAGGAACTATATTTATTATCGATGACACGACTGGAGACATCCATTCCACCAAAAGCCTAGATCGAGAGCAGAAGACACACTATGTGCTTCACGCCCAAGCTATTGATAGACGGACAAACAAGCCACTTGAGCCTGAATCTGAATTTATTATCAAAGTGCAGGATATCAACGACAATGCACCAAAATTTACAGATGGACCATACATTGTTACTGTGCCAGAGATGTCTGAAATGGGTAAGGAAATTGTTCTATTCAACAATCTTTTAACAAGTAAAGATGCCACATGTTGTTTGACAAAGTTATGACACATAATTTTATCTTTGATTGTTTGAAAAAGACATTACAGACGAAAAGAGGTGATAAGAAGACATCGAGTGCAACCTTGCGTGTTACTTGGGACTTTCCTATTAAGAAAACAGTAAACACACATTGACTGTAGAGCAGAGTTGTTCTTACTCTTGGATGCTTTAATAGACATTTAGGGGCAAATGGTACTTTGCAGTCTAGATTGGAAGATGTATTCATACATCCTTATTAATTTATACACTTTATGGCATTCTCTTATGTCTATATGAATAGCCTATGCAATTCACAGAATGAAACAAATATAAAGGAACAGCAATTTTCTAGGTTGTTTTACAACATAGTCTCATATATTTATTTACTTTCATTAAGTTCCTTATAAAGCGAACTGAAGTTTAAAAAGTTTTCCCAGTTGGAAATGCACTTAAGATGATCTTATTCCTTGAGGTGTTACACTATGCAATCAGTTTGGTGTTTTTTTATTATTTGTCTGGTGTTGAAATTAGTTTAAAATTTTCCTCTAATATCGCTACATCAAAGCTACACAGCTAGTTTATGATAAATGGAAATCTGACTTTTGAGCTAGATTTTTTTTTGAGAAAGGTAAACTGTCATGTCTGTTTTTTGTGAAATATATCTACGTCTTTTATTAATGAATGGAGCGTATAGATAATTACTTCATGAACAAGTTTTTTTTCCTTTCCCTCCAAATCCCTTCACATCTCCTCTAAGAAACAACATCTAAGTCCAATATGTCTAACTTTCCCAAGTGAGAAGTATGTACTTTTTCTTTTTGCTGTTTACCTAAAAAGCAGGTGATAGAATTTAATTTCTGCAGAATAGAATTTTAAAAATTAAAAGGAAAAATATTAAAACACATGTAGTTACTCAACTCGTAACAATATTGAACATACATATAAGAACAAATGATTATTGTCATTCAATGTTATGTCATCATTTGACCACTTTGAAGGTTAATGGTAACTTAATATGAATAGACTAAAAATAACAAAACTCTTATGTTCCATACTTGAAAGTCAGATACACATTTTTTTAAATATAATTATTTTGGATGAGGAGCATACATTCTACAACTTTCCTAGTGTAGATCAGTGAAATTCATTTTAAGCTGGGAATCTGTATTTGATTGATCTTCCATGGTACCACCTGACATTATTATGCTGAGTTCAGACATACGTGGTTGTGTAATGAGGGGAATTTAATCTGTTTGTGGAAGTCTGCATTCTGTTTGAACTGCATAGAGTATGTAATAAGTATGCATACAGTGCACACAGACCAAACCCAGAGCTTCCATTGCAGATGTGCATAGTAAAAATGATGTATTCCAAACACATCTACAATTCTTTTCTTGCATATATAAATGAAATATTGCAAATTACAATATTTGCAATATAAATGAAATTAAATATTGATTAAAATATATATTGAAGACTATATAAATATTTACAATTACAAATGGAATATGAAATATTTGCAAACAGGTAGTAATCATACTAGTCCTTGAAAGACTAAAATATATTAAAACTTATTTCTGAACTGTACAGTTCAGAGCTGGGACAATTTTGAAGCAGAGACGGATTTTTACACCAGTGGCTTCTTCATTGACCTAAGTGGCATTAATCTTGTATAATGGAGAGAATAAATATTCTTTCCTATCTACCAGCAAAATCAGATTCTATTAAATGGACTCTAAATTTTACTAAATACCATGCTTTAAAAGGATATAAAATTTCGCCCCCATTCCCTTTCTTTTTCCTGAATTTATTACTATTTCTTTTTCCTCCTCCTCCCACATTTTATTATCATTATTTATTAACGTTATTATTTCTAACAGCCTCTTCTGCGTCTCTGCCAGAAGAACAATCTTTGTTAGCCATTCTTGTTTGGTCAGGATCTAGCTAATAAACATTTTCCCAGCATAGCTCAAATATAATTTCATTCCTTAAAATAATTTGAAAATTGGTTATTGTTCTCTTTAAATCATAGCTCCCTTTTAAATACTGACTTCCTTGATCTCATCTGTTAGTTCTCAGAGCTATAAACAGGTCGATCACCATTGCATCTATACAGTGATCCGCATGCATAACAGGACATATTTTTAATGCACGATTCCCTATTTTAACTATCTAAGCATAGTACCACAAATATGATTGCCACAGTACATTTGTGGAAGTACAGAAGGGTAGTATTTCTGTGGGTATTGCCATAACACCAGGACTATTTAAGCAGTGCACTGTATGACAGTGAGAGGGCAGCCACCAGAGATAATATTGTGGGCCTGTATGAAAGCTCTTTAGTTGTCTTTGGTAATTCACTGTGGCACAAAGCTTTACTGTTAGACTTGCAGTTCGTTTCAGTTACATCTAAGCTTTTATCTCAATTGTCTTTCATCACATCACATTTTCTCTTGATGTGAAATTTGTTTCCTTTATCGACTGTCTCAAAAAATGCCTGCCTTCCTTTTCTTCAGTTTCCTTTGTCTTTAATGGAAACCATTTAAATTAATTGATTACTTTTTCCCATATGGAAGCCTTTTATATTCTGCATAGGAAGAAGGACAGTGGAAAGGAAATCAATGTTATCCTCAAAGTCAAAAGCAGCTAATATAATTATGTTTTATCATTCTATTTATAAAAGTTCTCTTTTTACATGCTTGCAAAATGTAGTATTCTTACATAGATGTTAGTAGTAATTCTGTAGTAGTCTGAATGTTGATATTACTGTACAACTACATCATACAAGTTACTGTTTTCCAAAGAACAATTCGAATAATTAATCTGGGATGGCAATTTGGGTTATAAAACAGAGTGGATTATGGTAAACCGAGGAAGATTTATTCATAAAATAAAGCATTATTGCACATGTTTTATAAATTAAATACTTTACTGGTTGTTCCTGTGGTAAATCATTAAAATATCTATTCCACAGACCTTTCCTGTTGTGTGAATAAAACTGAATTTTCATATCCTGCCATATAGGCAATCTGTAGGTATATATTATACTTTTACTGGAAATTTATGATCATTACTTTCTTTTTCCCATATTGATTTTGTTGTTTTTGTTTCATACTGAAAGCATTTCATTGTCTGCAGTGTCAGGAAAACTTACTCTATTATTGTTTCCACAGGATACATTCTTTCTGTCAAATAACCAAAATCCCTGTACCATTTATATGAGTTCTGTAATTAGCATGTTTTTTGACATTTAGCTGTGGAGACTATATATAACTAAACTTCTTGTTATTTTATGAATTCCTAAGCATTCTTCGCCAGTTCGGAAAATTCTTCTTTTTTACATGGTCATTAAAGAACTTTCAGTGCTACTGTCTCTCTGTAACAGCACTCATGCTGAGTGGCATGAGTGGTATTTTTGATATCTGTTATGCTGTTTAGTTTCAGGAACAAGTTCCTGCCTGTCTCCTCAAGAAGTTAGCGGGTATTTTTCCCACAATTTAAAACTTTCTTGATCTGCTTCTAAAATCTGTAGGACCTTTCTGTAGGACCTTACTGGCCTTGCTTTTTTTTAGGTCACTGACAAGAAAGTACAGGTAACTTTTGTTAACTTATTTTTCAAATATTAGATCACAGTGTTCACCATGGCAAAAAGTGATCATATTATTTATGCTTTATGTACTATGCTGAAAGAAAACACATATTCCTTTCTGTCACTGAACTTTTTTCCTGACAGTTGGCTCAAGAACCAATGTTTATACCTGAAATTATTCCTTCTGCAGTGTAAAAAACTCAGTCTCATTGAAAGCTATAACTGAGTCATCATTATCTAAATGGAAAAGGAAACAAAATCAGTAAAAGCCTTCATATTTCAATTAGTGAGAGCCTTCCATATCTGCTCATTTTCTGATATCTTCAAAATGAGTGAAATATTGCATATTAAATTTTCTAGTGTTGAGGTCATGCATAAGAAGAGTATTCCCAATAAATTCTGCTAAATTAATAGACACACTGGACTTTTCTGAACTTCTTTCAAGGGTATTATAATGTGAGGTAGTCATAATTTGAGATAATTTGGAAGACAATGTTCATGGTGTTCATAAGTATCATTTTTTTTGAGAAATGCCTATTTATCTTCCCGGGTTGTTTGATTTCTATTTTCTAATGAAGATAGCTGACAAAAAAAAAAAAGGAGATTTTTTTACAGTGAGGACTTGGATCAGTAATTTAGTCACTGCAATCAAACTGTAGGTTTCCTGGTGAAACCACTGCTTTCTAGTGTACAATGAAACTAAATATGTTGTGTTGAAGAAACGTGTTGAAGTGTTTGAAGACAATTTTAAGAATTAGTTTAGTTAGGCAGGAAATCCCTGTGTTCATTAAACTTCACCTTTCACTTCTTTTACTTTGTGTTCAATATTGATCCTTTTGAGATTTTAACAGTGCAGCAAACTGTGGAAAGTCATGCATACAAGATTTTTGTTCTCAACTGACGTGTTTTATTGAACTGCCTTATTAAACATTAAAAATTTGTCTTCAGAGAGACAGATTGAAGTATTTCCCTTAAGCCTTTCTTTGATATATAACTTTACAGAATTTTGATTGTAAACATATTTTAAAAAAGAGAAAAACAAAAGAAGATATTTTAAATAAAACTACAATTTGATTTCCCAGATGAAATGATCCTTATTTTTGATAACAGAAAAAAGGCAAACCTTACAGCATGGTGTTCAGAGCATACAGACATATTTTACAGGTCTGTATAGAACATTAGCTAAGAAAACAGAATTCCCAATATGTAATCTCTAAACTGTAGTGGGAAATCATGTGGAATAGTAGCTGTACTCTGAATAAGCAGAGCCTCCACATTGGGGAAAAAAAGTCTCTTTTATTGCCTAACTGGAGTGTCAGAATGCTTTCATAGCAAAATTTTGAGGTTTTCTTGACAGGCCCTTTCACAGTATGTTAGTGAATAAAATATGGAAGGTATGCCTCTGGGTCTGATGTTCATATCTGTTCTGAGGTCTCCCAGGAAATTAGATCCTTATTTTTGTATTAGATTATTTTCATCAGAATTGTTAACATTAAAAATAGCAGGGCATCTGTACTGCATACTTTTCCATCTAAATCCTTCATTACACATAACTCAACAGAAAAAGCTGATGCCTGAATGGTACAAATATATGTGGAATTGTGATTTTTCTGTCATGTTGATGCTAACTTTGAAAGGAATAATTTAAAGGCAAAGATACCCTCTTTTTTTTTCTTGCAAGGCATTCTCAACCATCAGCTTTCACAAGCTGCCTTTCCTCTTGACTCAGCAAATCAGGCAAGAGTTAGGGAAAAGGCCTGTCTATCTATAAGATGCTGAACGTGCTTGTGTAATACAGTGAAAAAGTTAAGCATCTGATGAGCTACACTTCACTAAATGAGGGTTTGAGAGGTGGGGTGGGGTGTTGAGTTAAAACTTGTGATTCTAAGAGCCTTTTCTATGGAAAGCGAACACTTTGACACTATGCAATACTGTCCAATACCAAATTACTGTTATCAGGTGTTTCTTCAGAGAGAGATACAGATGTATTGGAAAATCGCTGTGGCAGATTTTAGGGTATAATAGCATTCCATTCATGCTAAAATGACCTGTCAGCTGCTTCTGTGAGATATCACCTTTAGCTAGCCCTGTTTCTTTGTCCCCCATGAATAAGCAATACAAGCATTCAGATTCTATCCTCTACCTTTTTGAAATATGGAGGGGAGAGAAGAAAGTCTTGAAGAATGAGAACCATGGTTCTGGTATTTTCTTCTTCTGAAATAACCAAAATCTGTTCATCAATTCAAAAACCTACCTTGATTTTCTAGAACTCTGAGAAAAAGTGCAAATGGGAGCTCAGCCTGTTAGAAGAGTAGGCAACTCTTGGTCACTATTTTCCTGGAAGCATTAAAATCTGTAGAAAAAAAGGTACAGAAGTTGTCCAGAGCTCTGTGTAGCAAACTCTGGTAGGTGACTTGACTATACCTATTGGATGCATATGTTTTGGTTGTATGCAATTAAAAAAAAAAAAAAATCATTGTGTATCAGTAATATACTAATCTTTCCAACATAAAGTAACGAAGCCATGAATAAAGGTGACAGAAAAGTCACAGCTTTTCCACCTCAAGTTAGAAAGTATTGCCAAACCGGGCTACAGAAATATATCATTACAGTGTTTAGAGAAGCTATAGAATAGGGAAAAATATGCATTTTCTGTTCTTTGAAGTGACCTGATGTGGTTTGCAGGAACTCTTATTCTAAGTTGAGATAGCAAATAAATACGACTGAATAGTTTCCTAGAAGATTTTAAGAAAATTACACTAATTTTACTTTACATTTTTTTACCTTGCTATATAAACACTATTACAGTTAGTGTTTATATATACCATATGTACTATAAAACTATAGACAGTTATACCACTCCTGAATAATTAGTTCAAACTTGATGTTACTACAATATTCAACTTCAACTTCATCAAGATATCTATATATCTCTCTGTGAATATATTTATCTATGAGACTATCATTTGGTCTATTTGGTCTATCTGTCTATACCCAAAGACACTATATTTAAGTATGCAGACACGTTTCCAGTACCTTTTATTAATCTCCAGTAGAGACACAAAAACCACTTTTGGTGTCCAACTTAATGTGGCACAAGTGGTTGAATAGTTTCTCAAAGTGAAGAATCCAAATCTGCAAAGATGTGCAGGCTTGCTTTGCTGTACTCAAAGTGGGAGTCCATGATATTAGGTATTTCTATTCCCAGTCTACACTGAGGGTGTGTACATTAGCAAACAGTTCTGTGCAATGGAAACTGATCTATGAAGTTAAACAGTTGGAACTCAGGATTTGATGCCCACACCATATGTTTTTTGGAAGTCTTATTTCAGACGAGCTCTTGTCTCTCAGAATAAATGCCCATTAGCAGTCAAAATATATAAAGCACATCTTCTGGATTAGTTTCATCTGAAGAAATACAGTTAGCGTGATCTGAAACTCTTCCATGTGGCAAATCAAAGTACAACAAGTGAGGGAGATCAAGGAATTTAATTCAAAAGTGTCCTTCTCCTCAAAATCAAGATGTGAAATTGAACACCCCAGAGTGGAAGTGATGCCTTAGTGGTTAATTTAACTTAGAAGCCACTTTCAGATGCAGGATTTCAAGCGAGCAGCCTGTTCTGTTATTATTATTCCTGTATTTTAATACTGGACAAAAGAAGTCTGTTGAAGCTGTGTCTGTGGAAAGATAAGTGGGATAAAGACTGAACCTTTATTAACTTGCCAGTTTTTCTTTTACTGATTTCTTATGTGAAGTGTTGGGCAGTAATAGCAAAAAAGATTAATCATTAAATGTCTTGAAAAATACAGTAAAATGTGAAATCACTTGTGTCTAGTCTATCTGTGAAGTGCTTATGCATTTTATTTGCTACAAATTCTTACTCATAAGTTATACCACTTAGTGACATGCTAGAAACTGTGATTTTATTTTTCTTATGGTGTTTATTAACATCATACAAATATTTGAACTCTGTATCTTTCTGATTTGGACCCATCAGTGGAGTTCCCATATGGTTCTAGTAGTTACGTCATTTTTCAGATCTTTGATGCCTTCTGATTGCGAGATTTTTTGATTCCATTATATTTTATTGATTTGAGCATCTTTATATAAATTATTTTACATAATCACTTCAACATTAATTTGTATTGTGAATGAAGATAATCATGAAGTCTATAGATATTTAAACAAGTTTGAGGCCTATATGTGTGAACATGTATAAATGCTTATATATATGCAATTAAGTTATATATACATATAAAGAGAGGAAAACTTTTTTTTTTAAATGAGTATAAAGAGTTTACCTTAACAATATGACAGGATAATAACATATAGAGAAAATGTTATTTATCTCTCAGTTGTAGAATGTGAGGACTGTAGAGGTTTCAAAAACGCATCTAAAATATTTCTATTTGTCAGAGTATTCTATTTATTTTCCATTAACTTTTATTCTCCTATTTCTATAGGTACATCTGTTCTACAGGTGACAGCCACAGATGCAGATGACCCTACTTATGGAAACAGTGCCAGAGTAGTGTACAGTATTCTTCAGGGACAGCCATATTTCTCTGTTGACCCAAAAACAGGTGGGTATTTTATATTTCTGTCAATGTGATTAGGCCTTAACTAAGCCTGGTAAATGAAATTCAAGGTACAAAATGCAAGTGGGTGGGGTACTTGTTTTTCTTTCTGATTCTTATTATAACCCACTTCTTGCTTTAACACTGTATGCAGTTTAGGAGTTGCTGTGTTTTGTTGAATACTAAAATGAGCCTACTGTGGACAGAATTAATTCTGTATCATGCCATGATGCGAGCCATTCAACCAAACTGGAATAGCACTTTTTCATATTTTCCATCCTCTGTTTAGGAAGTGACTGGAGTATGCCTAATACATTATGATTTTAAATGCTGTGTTTTGCTTGAAGGATAGGCTTGGGAGGATTATTGACTGTGTGCTTCAAAACATCTACCATAATAAATTAATATTACTCTTGTATTTATAAAACTTCAATATTGCCATTTCACTGAAAATTCATTCTGTGAGTCAATAAGTAGAATAAGCCGAAAGATTTATGCTTAAACTATGCATCACCCTCTCTTTTTTTTTTTTCCACAAAGTGTAAGATATGTGTAATGAATCTAAATTGGTTTCTTTAAAGACAGAAGAAATCTCTTTTGGGGATGGGGATTCTTACTAGTTTTGAATTTTCTGAAGAGCATTATCTTAAATATTAATATGATGGTATATTTGTAGTGCACATTTATACTCCTTAATAATGATTAAATATAATTTAAGAAAGTACTTTTGTCATCTGAATTTTTAAAGTATTTTTCACTATCTTTATCAAAGCTTTAATACTGAGGGGAAAGAATGAAACAAACTGATCCCTACACTTAACTGTAAGGAAGAAGAATTATTTTTAACATGTGCTAAAGTGAAGTAACTACAGTGTAAATAGTTTTCATTGTAATGTTTTAACATTTAAGTGGTTTTGCGTGTGTATGGTAGTCTTTGTGGAACTTTGTGGAAGCAAGCTTTGTGGTATAAGCTTGCTTCATTATAAGTGTGTCTGTGCCCTCTCAGCTACCTTTGATGTTAGGTCTCCTTTGAGTAGGAGCCTGGACTCAATGATCCCCAGAGGTCTCTGTCAACCTAAATTATTCTATAAAAATTTGTGAGTGCAAAGCCTTACAGAATCATGTTGGAGGACTATATAAGTTGCTGGGGGGCAAGCCTGATGCAGGTCTGTTCATACGTACGGTGGTTTGGGAACGACAGTTGGCACACACTTTACCCAGCCACGTGTGAGTGTTGGTGGCACAGGCAAAAAACCACTTTGAGGTATGTGTTAACAACTAAGAGTTATGGAATAGCATCACCATAGTGCTCAAGCTCTCTATGGCCTTGTTTTACTTAGAAATACAATGCTGCTCTGCATTTCTGCTTCTGTTTTGTCACTCTGAGGCAGTTTTTATTTTGATAATGGTGTGGAACTTGTCATCTGGAGCTGCTGTTCAGTCAGTGAAGAGTCATAATGGATGTTCTCAGTGTCAGGTCTGTATCACAAAATAAAACAGTATTGTTGTGGCTATGTTTCTATATTATAAAGAAAGCAGATGGGGGTGTATTTTCACTCCCCAAGCCCTAGGCTTTGACAGGGCTATAATAACATTTCATGAACTTCAAGTTTTTAATATGCGTCTAGAATATGAAGATGTTTATTAGTCTATTAAAATGGCAAAAAAATAGACACCTTATAAAAGTAAGTAGACAGTGAAACAGTGAAAAAACAGCTGGAGGGGAGCTGCAGGCCTTGGACTTGTATGTCCAGGTGCCAGCAAGTGGAAGGACTGGGGATGCAGGTACCAGCTACTGGAGTGTCTAAGGGAAGTTACAGGAGGGATCCACACTGAGTACCTGCCTGTATTTCCAATGAAATGGTCTTACCTCCTGCTCAGCTGAAGAAGGCTGTTCTTGGCACAGAAGGCCTGAAGAAGGCCTCTTGTGCCACCTGTTTGAGTGCCAAATGTTTCAATCGGTGTGTTGCCCACTTGCAATCTGTGTGTGTGTGTGTGTGTGTGTGTGTGTGTGTGTGCCTTTTGGGAACACATACTCAGCCTCACTACTGCTTCTGAAGCACAGATTAGAACAGCGAGCTGCAGCAATCTCACTTCCATCAGGCTACCAGATTTGGCAACTCCTAACAATCTTTAGCTTTTCAGATGATTGGCTCTAGGGCCTGTGTTTTCCTTTGGGTTTTGTGGTTTTTTTATTTCCCAAGGGAAGGAAGAATTGTAAACTCTGCCTGCGTGTAGAAATTTGCTGCAACTGTTTTATAACTGTGAGTGTCAGAATTACTGTCCATGCATAACATAAAGTATGATTTTCAAAATCCTTTGAAATTGAATGGCTTTCTAGGGAATGTTTTGTATTCATGTTTATTAATTACTTTTAGTAATTAGCTATGGGATGTAATAGTAATTAGCTGGGTAATTAGTAATTAGCTCTGATAGCCTTTGTTGGTTTCTGTTTTCTTTCCTCTCCAATTG
The DNA here is from genome assembly GCA_028566535.1 of Scolopax minor. Classification (NCBI taxonomy): domain Eukaryota; kingdom Metazoa; phylum Chordata; class Aves; order Charadriiformes; family Scolopacidae; genus Scolopax; species Scolopax minor. Next base: position 78,647,243 of record JAOXNG010000012.1, read on the forward strand.
CAGTGAAATATTCTGCTAAATTTTTATAAATAATTATGTATTAATAATGCTGATGAAAAAGAGAATTTAATGTCTAGATTCTAGGTGTATTGGCAAAGATAATGTGTATAGGATTATATATTTTTTAAAAACAAAATATTCAGTTAATCTCATAAAACAAGAGTCACTTATCATTTTGCAGTACCATTAACCTCACTGTAAAAATAAAATGAAATAAAAAATATTAGCGAAGAGTAGAACAATTTTTTTTTATTAATGCACTTATTAATATAATAGTTTATTGATATACATTAATATTTTAATATGGTTCCCCCGCTTCATAGAACATCTGAACATCTTTTGAAATGACCTGAAACACATGAAAACTTTTCCTGGGAGTATGAGTTGTTACAAATTTAATACCCTGACTTTACCAAAACATGAAGTCTTTCACTCCATTAACTTGATGTAGGATTGTTCTTTGCTTATGTCAAATGTGGGTCGTACCTGTCAACATTTGACTGGTAATGCAACCCCAGAAACTAATTTTTTCCTGGAGGAATCTCAGATTAGACTGGGTTTTTTTTTATAAGAACTATAGCAGCCCTTTTGAAGTTGCCAGATACCAGTTGCTTCAGGAGTGAAAGTGAATCCCATAGTCCAGTACTACTGCTTACATAGTAAGCCTGTATCTGGAAGATATTAGCTGCACAAAGCTCTTCCCAGATGCATCAGTCTTTCTGAACAGAACATACAGAGTGAATTAATTTGTGAAGCAATGAGGTAAAAGCCTCATTCTTTGCAACTTTAAATTGAAATGTAGGCACTGGTGGCGTGGGAGAGAAACACATTTATCATTGAATTGAATGACTGAAAAAATAGTAGATATTTGTATTTATTTGTATTTATAATGATCTGCTGTTACAGCGGTGGTATTAAAAAGTTCTTAATCACATATCAGCTAGTTTGTTTTATTTACTTGAATATATTAAATAGTAAAGAAATATTTATGCCTGTTTATGAAAGAACATCACTGTAAATTAGTACAGAATAATTATGAAGTGTGAGAAGAGTGTCAACCTCCCTCTGCTTTCTGTCTTCACAATAATATAAACAATGTCTTCAAGCATCGCTATAAGAAATGACCTATTTGCTACTTATCTAATTTTGTTCCTGACTGAGCACACAATAGAAATAGTAAACATAGTCCATGGCTGAACAGATGCTTCCAAATATAGAGAAGTGCTTCATGAACATCAAATGAGCAAGAGCAATCCTTGAAGTTCAAAACTTCTGTCCTCATCTCTTATCCTTTTCTAGAAGTTCTTGGCTATAGTTCATATGGGAATGGCAGATTTTGTGGCATTATAATATGCACAGTATAATTTTAAGAGGAATAAAGTTTTCTTATTCCTCTGGGGAATATGAAAAAAAATTAATTGTTCATAAAGTTATTCACAGACTTGCTACTGCTAAATGAATACTAATGCTTTTAAAAACATTGTTAATTAATGAAATTTGTTAAAGTGACGTTTTTTTAATACTCAGGTAATAATTAACGATTTAATGGATTAAGTTCTACTTCATTTGCTTATTTTAGAGAAATTAGCTTACACTGGCATAAAGAGGAGTTGCATAGATTTTCCAATACAAAAAAAGGAAGAGCACCCTTTGACTGTCTGTCATATTCCAGATAAGAATCTGTTGTGATAATTGGAGTAATGCTAAAGCATTTCATGACCCTATGTCTCTGCCATACACAGGAAATCATATTAGTGAGTAAAATCATTGCAGAAATCAAATTCTGCTGCTTACTTGAATGAGCATCCTTGGTTTTGATACTAATAATTCTTACTTTTTAGTTGATATATCTTTCTTAGTGACATCTGTTTAAAACAAGCATATTTATGGGGGTTAATGATCCCCTGCTGATAAGCACATTGGTTCATAGTAGAGTGCTAACTGAAACTGCAGAATGCTCTGTTTGACTGTCTCTTTTTTTCATGCTGAGAGGCTCCAATATCATCTTAATGACCTTACGGATCTATAGAAGTATCTTACATAAGTTGAGTGCTTCTAATCTAAAGGAATACTTTATAATGGCCCTCTGACTCCACAACTTAGACACCACAGCTGATATCCAGGTTCCTGTAGTGATCTTAAAGTAAACTTAACCTCCTCTATTACAGTTATTACACATGGACTCTTAAAATGTTGTTGCTCAATACTTAAATCTTACAAAAAAACAGTGAGGATGATAGATTGCATTACTCATAAAATTTTCCTAATGCCAAATTCTGTTTGAGTTAGATATGGAAATATCTGTGGTGGAACTTCAAAATCTCAATTGTGCTTTTATTGCAGACTGCTATAGTGATTAGTAAAAACTCCAAATTAATTATATGTGGCTCATTTCTACTTAGTGTCAAGATGAGGTCAAAGTCAAGAATCAACCTGAATGTTGATTTAATTTTATTGGTGATACATCTTGCTAACAGTGTGTAGGATTAAAATAAATTTGTTTTGTGTACGAGTAATGTAATTTTATCTTGAAGTTGTAAGAACTGTATTCCATATTCATGTTTTCATATGTTTATTTTCCCTGAAGGAATTTCTGAAATGCTGTAATAGAAATTACATCTTGAACATATATATCATTACTAAAGTCTACAGTTTGTTGTCAAGAGAATAACTAGAAATTCAAACTCAAAATTTGAGAGTCATATCACATTTTTCTAATACTACCAAATACTGTACAATGCACTCCTTCATTCCTGAAAGAACAGGATGGTTCTAAAATACGTGCTTCATCTAAAAATATTTTCATGAACACTTGTTTGAGAATGTAATCTGCCAGCTCTCAGCTAAAAGTAATATAAATATTGTATTGCCCTTTGCTTTGATTTTTAATATTGGATTTTCTACACCTGTGATTTTTACACTTTTAAGATAATCTCCAAGCAATGGACTCAATTCTCACAGTTTTCTTGTGTGTTCAAAATATTTATATACTGTTGCAGTGTTCCCTAGAGCTATTCAAAGGATACTTATGCCATCAGATGAATGGGCAGAGATATTTGATCAGCTGAACAATCTACTGTTTCTTTTAATTTTCTAAGAGGTTTTTTTTGGCACAATTGAGTATTTTCTGAGGCTATTGGCACAATTGAAAGGCCTATTGTTTAGGCCTTGTTTTTCACTAGCATGGAAACTGCACAGAAGAGTTCTTGCTAATCAAAAGTGTACAAAGAGGGGGTGCTAAGTAGTGTCCTGAAGCTGCATATGAGTGTAATAACAAAGCAGCAGCACTGCTTTGGAGCATAGGTCTCTACAACCTAATGCAGTGTTTCTTAAGATAACTAAGGTTACCTCTATATCCTGATGCAATTTTTGCCATTCACCCCCAGGAGGTTTTTGCCTGCTGGAGCAGGACTTTGAGGATGAGAGAAGTCACTCATAAGGACCAGTGTTCTGGCACTGTACTTTCCTTGCTGGTTATCTACCACCACTATCTCTTCCACCATCAATCATATAGTTAAAAAGTACAGGCATAGAAGGCAGAAAAGCAAGGGCAAAAAGATTGCCTGATATTCTAACCTCATTTTCCTATGAGATATGTGTTGGAGATTGATTTCAGAAACAGAGAATAAACTATTCCTTGGTTGTTTTGCTCTTGTTTGTTTCTGTGTTTGTTATTCTTTCATCATCTGGTGTTGTGAACAACTATTATAGACATCACCATTTTGAGGTTTTGCTTTTACCTTGTGTGGGACAATAAAAAAGGTTCCTAATGTTAATGTTTATGGAGATTGGTTTTCCATACTTGGAGACTTTCACATCTTGGCCTATATACTGAGGATTGTA
>JAOXNG010000012.1:78654120-78682767 GCA_028566535.1 Scolopax minor
GAACCAAGGAGTGTGGGGGGTGAGGGGGGAAGTTAAAAAAATCATAAAAAGAATCAATTTGCAAACACTTAAATGTTTATGGCCAACATTTGCAATATTACTGGCAGACTACCTGCAAATAAGAATTATTTACAAGTCACTATTGGGCAGAAATGGGGGAGAAAAATGGCAACATTCACATAGACGAATAATATCTGAGAAGGATTATTCAGCCAAGTCTACTCAACAGCATCAGATGGAGAAGTGCTTTGTAAAGGTTACTTCTGTCCTTTTTCTCTCTCTGTTTTCTTGCTAACCCTGTTGGCCTTTCATAGATATCAAATTCATGTTTCCGTCTCAACACAGCGAATAAAGAGCTCCCTTTAGAAACAGACTTTTTTGATAAGGCCAGGGATATTTCTGTAATGGAACCGGCAACCTGAACCTTCTGCTCTGGACTTTAATATGAACATATAAGACTTCCCCTGGATGCCCTCCTTTTATAACCAGCTGCCTAAAAAATACTTTTCATGCTTTGTGATACTAGATGTATTTTTTAATGAAGGTTTAAAGAATTTCCTCCAAAGTTCCTCTGAAACTTGCACACTGTAATATTTCAGTGAAGTCTGTCTCTTGATTTGCCAGTCTGTTTACAAGGCTTGCAAGACGGTGTTAGAGCAGGCGAATTTCACTTTAATTGGCATTGCTCCTAGCTATTTAAGCAATGTGCTGAACTGTCTATCATCAAACCTGGGCAGCCAGAACCGTTTCTTACCACCAACTTGATATTATCTAGAGTCAAATACTTTCCTTACAACCTAGATAGTGATGTTTGTGCTGTATTGGAGACTTTAGAAATCATTGTCTGTAAGTGCCCCAGGTATGTTTCTTATTTTAAATGCTTTAGCTCAATACAGACCATCAATACAACAACAAAAAATCCTTTGGATAGTTAAGATCGTAATTTCTGACATTTAGTGCTCTTGTTAACTGTATTGTGATGAGAGGAGTAGGTCTAAATAAGGATGAATATTTTCTTTTTAATTGAGTGTTATTAAATTTCCCCAAAGGAGACTGATCTCCTGCTCTGGAAAGACTGAGATGAAAGAGGAGTTAGATATGGACAATCAGATGGGTAAAAAAATAGCTTAGATGCTTAGACTCAGAGGGTAGTGGTTAATGGATCATACTGTATGATGTAGGCCAGTGACAAGTAGGTAACTCAGGATCTCCCCTGGGACTTATCCTGTTTAATTTCTTTATTGATGACCTGAAGGAGGAGATGGAGTGCACTCTCAGCAAACTGTCAGATGACACAAAACTGATGGGACCAGTAGATATACTTCAATTTACCATCCAGAGTGATTTAGATAGGCTGGAGGAATAGGCCAACTGGAACCTGGTGAAATGTAACAAGAATGAATGCCCTGCACATGGGAAGGAAGAGCCTTTTGCAGTGATACAGGCTGAGAACTGACTGGTAAGTGAGCAGCTCTGTGGCCAACATCCTTGGACACCATCCAGCAGTGAGCCTTGGCAGCAACTAAGCCAACAGCATCCTGGGCTGTATGCACAGGAGCAGAACCAGCAGAACAGAAGGAATTATCCCCCTTAATTTATATTTAGATGACTGCATCCACTGTCAGGCCTCTAATACATTAAAGACTGATCACTGAATTTCACTGAATGTCACTGAATTTTTTAGGGTTGGAAGGGACCGTAGAGATCATCTAGTCCAACTCCCCCGCCAAAGCAGGATTGCCTAGAGAATGTTAAAGCATATTTCTCAGGATGGCATCCAGGTGGGTCTTGAAAATCTCCAAAGAAGGGGACTCCACAACCTCCCTGGGCAGCCTGTTCCAGGGCTCCGTCACCCTCACTGTGAAGCAGTTTTTTCTCATATTTGATTGGAACCTCCTATGTTCCACTTTATGCCTGTTACTAATTTTGCAAACTAATACTTTGGGAGTGGATTGGAGTCTTAAGAATACTAAGATGAAGTTGAATGAGCAATGCTTTTGTACCCAAAATTTCATCCTCTTCTTTTTCCTTACAACACTGTGCACTTAATAAGGCAAGTAACGTGAGTTTTTGATGGGAGTTACTCTCCTAGCTACTTGTTGAGAGCATTGTCTCTGGGTTGAATAAAGTGTTGTTTCATGTGCAGATGAATCAAAAATGAATACTCCCATTGAAACCTTGGGAAAGGTAATGCAGAACAAAATACAAAGAATTTATATTACATTTCTTGTTTGAGAAAACTTTCATAGACCCGAAGTTACGAACCTAAAAGGAGCTGATACATCTTATGATGGTGGACATAAAGAAGTTAACCTCATGGAGTAAACACTTGAAAGAACACTATAAATTTAATGTTTTGAATATATGCTGATATCTGAATGTCTGTGATATCTGAAGAGACACATGACTTTAGATGATAGATATAAATGATGAATAGAAAGCTAGGAACTTTTCTGTTTGGAAAACATATTTCCAGAGACTTGAACTTGTATCAAATTTCCTTGACAATATTCATTCAAGGACTTTCTGGTCTTTTTAGAATAACAGAAACTTCTTAAAGAACACACGCTGGAAAGTGTCGAAAGGCATATCTCTAATGTGCATCAAAATATATATTGAAAAGTGACAGGTAGTTGTTACAACATCAGCAGAAGTATGCTTAAAGCACTTGAAACTCAACTTTTAAAAGGTTGATACAATAAAGAATACTTAATATCTTTAAAATATCAACAGTGATATATTTTTAGACATTTCTGGATTATAAATTATTGCTTTCACTGACCTTTTTAGCTTTATAATTTATTTTGGCTAACCTGACTATATAAGGCCAATTATTTAGCAAAAGACACTGCACTAATAAAGAAGTTACAGATTTTTAATGTTTAGTGTCCTCAAATATTTTTATATATATTGTGAAATCTTCTGAGGTGCTGGAGTAAACATTGTAAGCGGAGGCCCTACTGACAACAGAGAATTGATGTTTCATAAGTGGTTTTTTCTTTGTCAGTGCTGTATCAGTAGCATCAGAAGCTGTATTACTTTGTTGGCTATCACTTAGGTATTTTTCTCCTTCATATGCAATAAGAAAGAACAATTTTTTGTATTATGACTGAATATAGTTACAGATTATGCTGTACAGTTGGATTACCAATTTAAGCATCTAGCTTGCACCTGATTTTGCATTGATAATGGATGAATTTTCTTTTCAAAAGAAGTTGCTAAATTACCTTTTAGAATAAATTATCAAAACTAGACATGTTTCCATGCTTCTATAGCATTTAAACCACTTACTTTAAAAGTTATCCAGAATGTGCATAAAATAGAAATACAAGTGAGGTTGCTGAGATTCATGGTCTGAAAATCAATTTGTGTCTCAGGTGAGTGTAAAGAGCTACTCTGATCAAATATTTTTACCATTCTTCTCTATGTCAAGGAGGTTTATATCATATATAGTCCATACCTGCTTTTCTGCAGATGTGTAGCAAATTTAGCTAAAATGGCCATAAGCTTCCTTGTTTATTTCTGTGTTCCTATGTTTATTTCTAGTTTCTTTGCTTTGTAGGAGACCATCCAATCTCTATTATTTTGTTGCACTTAATGAGACAAATATGATCTGAGGAAGGCAAATGTCTTTATCTTAAGCTGAGTGTTCTTTCTTGTTATGATCTATGAAACTGCTTTTATCTGAAGTAAAATATCTTTTTATAAAATAATTTTTTTTACTACTCCACATCATTTTTTAAAGTCAATTTGCCTGAAATTGTATTTTCATACTTAACTTTTTCTTATAAATGTCATTTATAAATAAATAACCATATAATGGCACGACTGTTAAAATGCATATTATAAGACTGAGTAAAATGTATCAGCCAGCAAACCTATTGTTCATAATGTTGGGTTTTTGTTTCTTTCTTTTTTAATTATAACAGAAAAGATAGCAAAATTGTTTGGTGATTAGTGAAACACTCCCTAAAGTCTTCAGTGAAATGAGAAGTGAAAGTAATTTAAGTTGATATTCTCTGTAGACAGCACTAGCAGCGAAAAATCTGGGAACAGTAGTTAAAAGTCAATATGTTTTTTTTCTTTTTTTGGGAGGAAATGAAGAAAACTGAAAGTATTGATTTACCATGAAGTGAAGTGATGCCTGAATTTTTATTTAAACCTTGTAATTATTTTTGTAGTTAAATTCTTGATGGATTTGCAGATATGGTTTAAATGAAGCTTCAGCTGTAAGTCACTGCTAAACTTCTCTGCATTGTTTTTGACTAATTTAGATACACTTAAGTCCCAGTTATAGCAGTGCAGAGTTGGAATTTCTAGCTTTTATGCAAACTGAAATCTTACTTACTGCTTGAAATTCATGTTGATAGTTCAGAACAAATCATGTGTTTAATGTAAATTTCTGACATTCTGTATGAAGTCATGTTGCTTTTTGGTCAGAATATGTCACATTGTGTCATGTCACAAACTGTCCTGAATGGTATTATTGTAACAAGCCATGACAAACCGATGAGACATACTAAAAGAAATGAAATATTTTTAAGACTATTTTGCAATCACTGGAATCACAAGTATCCGGTTTGAATATTATACATCAAATAGATGAGTGTAATTTTTATCTGCATTTGCGCCTGTCAAGTTGGATTTCCTTTCTTTATACTTTATAATACTTAATTATACTGAATTATCCTTCATGTGTATGCAGGTATAGGTATATAAACACACATAAACATATATATCTTTTTATCTCTGTAACATGCTATACATAGTCTTTTGTAGTGAATATAAGAGTGATGACAGGCTGTCCTGACTGTCAGTGCACCAATGTTAAAACCACAGTTAATGAGTTAATTATAATGGATGCAGTAATATTAATAACAGATTTCTATCTGAAGGTTTATCTAACCTCATGCTTCAAGTATCTTCCTGTGGTCTTCCTATTCCATTCTTTCCTTTTTGGGAATAAGACAAAAGAACCTATTTAAAAGCTTCGTTTCAACACAAGTAAGTGTCAGTCACTATATATTACTACCCTGAAGAAAATACTTTAAAGAGCATGACTGTCACACTCATAATAGCATCTAAAAAGACTGCTCAGGCGTCTGATCAGTCTATAACTAGTGTTTCTGTGGTCTTAAAAAGAATTGACATAAAAAAAATTAAAGTATTTTTTTAAGATGAACTTTCATGGTCAACCAAGGAAATATTGCTTGAGAAAAATTAATAAAGATTATGAAAGACTCTAGAGAGTATTACATCACAAATGGGAGTTTTTGATCTGCCTCCTCTCAAGTGACACACTTTCAAAACCTTAAGGGAAGCAAATATTTGCTTCTAGCATGGTCAGAAGCAAGCACATTAGCTATGTCCGATCCAATTAGTTCTTTTCTAGACAAATCTGCTCTAGAAGAAACTATCTGGAAGCCTTGGAGACATGAGCAACTTCATCTGTTCACCTCAGGGCCACTGTTGTTCTTTGGCTTTCATGTATTTAAAGAGACGTACTCAGTGGACTCCCGTGGTTATTTTTAATTGATTACCATATAATTTATTTTCCAAAGTCAAAGCTGCTATCATCTGGTCTCTTTCTAATTGATTATAAAGATACTTTTCATAGACAAGAGCAGAATTTCTAAATGCTGTCTACTAATATGTATACAAAAAATAGTAAATGTTAGTTGGATTGAGTGCACCCTCAGAAAATTTGGGGATGACACCAAGATGAGTGATACTCTGGTTGATCAAGTGGTTGATACTCTGGAGAGAAGGGATGACATCCAAAGGGACCTTGGCAGGCTTGAGACATAGGCCCATGCAAACATCTTGAAGTTCAACGAGGCCAAGTACAAGGTCCTGCACATGGGTCAGAGCAATCCCAAACACTGATACAGGCTGGGGAATGAGTGGATTGAGAGCAGCCCTGAGGAGGAAGACTTGGTAGTAGTGCTGGATGAGAAACTGAATATGAGCCAGCAATGTGTGCTCAGAGACCAGAAAGAAAATCTTATTCTGCGCTGCATTAAAAGAAGAGTAGCCTGCAGGTTGAGGGAGGTGATTCTCCCCCTCTGATCTCATGAGACCCCACCTGGAGCACGATGTTCAGGTCTTGAGCACCCAACATAAAAAGGACGTGGACATGTTGGTGTAGGTCCAGATGAGGTCCCGAAAATGATCAGAGAGCTGGAGCACCTCTTATATGAGGACAGGCTGAGGAAGTTTGGGTTATTTAGCTTAGAAGGGAGAGGCTCCAGGGAGACCTTATATCAGCACAAAAGATAGGGAGGGAGTCTTTATCAGGATAGGATGAGGGGTGATTGTTTTAACCTGAGAGGGAGTAGATTTAGGTTATATATTCTTTAGGAATTCTTTACTGTGAGACACTGAGCAGGTTGCCCAGAGTAGTTGTGGATGCAACCTGGAAAGGGAGTTAGATTAAATGATGTTTAGAGGTCCCTTCCAACAAAACCATGCTATGATTCCATAAATAAATGACAGCTGAAATATACTGTAGTGGGTATGACTCTGGACAGTGTTGTTTACATTTGTTCTATTTTTAAGTTGTACTTACTTTAGTTATACTCTGTTCAAATATACAACGTATATGAGATCAGAAAAAAAAAAAGTTAAGACCCTATATTTAAGGACAGAGATTTTCTGTTGACATATATACATACAGTGATTCAATTTATTCCTTCATCTTACTGCCACATCTCCAGAAATCAAATCAAATACAACCATCAACTACAAGTGACAGTTAATGTTGAACCACCATTGGGCATATTCCTTCTTGCAGATAAACACTGACTGATGTCTTGGGATTCAGGCAAATGCTGATTGTTGTAGTCAGAAGTTTTCAACATAAAATTTGTGATTTTGATCACACCAGCATCATGCATTTTGCTTCAGCGCCTATAAGAAGGCCTCAGGGATTCACTAACCTTTAAGGCAAAAGTCTTTTATAACTTAGTACCTGTTCTAGAGGGCTTTTTTTATCTTCCAGTAAAATTTAATAGAGGATAGAAGTGCTATAAAATTCTACAGGAGAGGTGAAATCTTATAGAAGAAAGACAATTCTCATTTAGCTCCATAGATACAGCTTCTGCAAAATAATCCTAAAATATTCTTTACCTATATGCTCTGGTATACTTTCTGCTAGAACATATTCTTACTTGCTTTGAAATTTCTGAAAATACAGTTGACATTTTATTACTAAGAAGCAGTATTTTAATACCAAAAGTAATTTTCCTCTTATTCATCAAATTATTTTAAATCTTATATGGAAAAATATGCTTGTATTTTTAATATCTTTACATATCCTGACATTTATGCAATTAAATTATAACAGATTATAAAAGTATTTTGAAGTTGTTATTTCCAATTTATTTATATTTTGGGGTTTATGGTTTAGTTAATTTGTATATTATATAGTTGAGGTATAAATAATATATTTTATTAAAACATATGAATAATTATTAATTTATGGATTTGATGCATTGGTTTTATAAAAAAATATTACTGGAGATGTTACTTGAGCTATATGTGAATATGCCATATGTTATAGACTCAGCTTGCTTTGCAATTAGGATTTTATAGGACAAAAATCGTGTAATTTTCATTTAGAATTGGAGTTTCACTTTAAATTAAGATATGCATGCTGTGTTGCCTACTAACCGCATCAAGGTCATTCTGTATGAAGTCAGAGAATGCGATCTCAAAGGGACTGTGTTTGCTATGGGGCATATGCTTTCTAATGTGCAGTCTTCAAGTTTTGGTTCCTTATGCACATCCAACTTGGAAACTGCATAAACTGAAAAGATATGGATGACATTATCCTAGGTGCTTTCATCCCTTTAAAAATAAATCCAGGGTATTAAGGGAAAGTAGTTCTTTGCAGCAGCGGTATGTTCAGGGAGTTGTTGCTGAATACACCGGCCCTGTAGCTCAAGTCTGTCATTAATGATTAAGGACTAGAAAGGGAACTTTCTGCAGGTTATCTGGTAAGCTTGGCAGTAAAGCCTGGATTTCCTTACTTTAAGCAATATGAGAAATAAAGGCTCTTTGGAAAAAATGGATGCATCTTTGAGCTGTGCCAGTCCACAGAGAAAACAACAACAAAATACCAAATTCAGGACAAATCTTTAAGCTCGCCCATGTTAACATTAACCAGGCTGAGATGTAATGAGATGGTAGATCTCATACCAAGAATGGTATCCTGAAGACTGTGTTTTCAGAGGTGCTTATTAGGTTGAAAGTGTTTGTGTAAGCCAATATTTTTTATTTTCTTTAACATTTCTCCAAATACTTACCTCAAATAGAGCTCTTGCAAACTGATAGGCATCATGGAAAATGTCTAAATTGGTACTTTGGCCCAGCTTCATCTCTGGTTACGTGGCATTGACGGTTGGACTAGTCACCTGGTAATGTGAACAGAGGAAATTCAGATACATTATCTAGGATATATACCTGAGAATGTCTTTATGAGGCCCAGAACAAGGATCAAAGACTGTTTATCATTTCTGTTTCAAGTACTCATAGGGATCAATGTTGTAAATACAGCTAAAATCTTTTTGATTTGCTTTTGTAGCAGGGACCCCTGTGAGTATAATCAGAAGATGGTAGCAGAATCCTTGAAGGTACACACTGAAATTGACATCAAAGGGCCTAAGGGTACATAAATGTATTATTACTGGTCACTAAAGAAATGCAGTTTTGAGAGCTGGCTATAACAAGTTTCAGAACTTGCACTTTTATAAAGTTATGTTTTAGCTTTCCATGACTGAACACATAGGCATAGATAACTTTACAATGCACCTTAAGTTAACATTAAGCAGAGAGGCTCTTGCTTATGCTTATTGCTCTAACAACCAAGGTCAGCTAACGTCATTATGTAACCTGTTGAAGGGTCAGAAGTAGAAGAGCATAGAGGGATCACAGCTGAAGGAAGGAACAGACAGGACAGATTACACAAAATGGACCAACAGGGTATTCCAGTATAAAAGTTGAGGGATCAGCCCTATTTCTTCAAGGGATGATGTCTGAGGAGAACTCTGTCTGTTTATCTGCCTCTGATCCTGATCTGTATGTTCCTGAATTCATATCCGTAATCCAGTTCTCATCCATCACTAAGTCTAGTCTGGGACTTTCCCAGTGCCTGCCCATGATGTGATCGTCATCCTGGGAGCTCAATACAGTTTTGAGTATGGTGTGTATTTCATTATTTTATTTTTATTTTTTAAATAAGGTTTTCACTAAAGCAGTTCAGTCTCTTTTAAACTCATAAGTCTCATTTCTCTCTCATGCTTCTCTCCCTGAATGGAAATGCTCTCCCTTTTCTGAAGGGGGGAAGAAGTAAAAGTGAGAATCTGTTGATTATTTTAGTGTCCAGCAAAGCCCAAACCACAGCAGGTTGGGGCTCAACCAGGTGTCTGACAGGTTGCCCAGATAGTTTGAATTCTGTCTTGCCCGGTTGAGTATCAGCAAAATTTTCAGTATGCCTGCAATATTTTTTTATTACTACTATTATTTTATTTTATATAAAGGAGTTATGCTGTTCTGGAAGCTTAAGTTTCATTCCTACAAAACTTCAAATTTTGTATGTGGAACTTGTATACAGTCTGACTCTGAATGTACTTTAAATTCTGCTATGCCATGTATATGATCCTTCCTGAAAAAGAAAACCCAAAAAACCAGTCATTTCCTTTGAGTACAAAAAACCCATCCTCCCTAAAATCTAGCATTCTAAAAGCAGAATTATAAAAAGGAGTAAATACTAGGCAGATTGTGAAATCACAGTAAGACTACATATATGTGCAGATGTATAACTGGCAAACTAAATTTTATGAGTAGAGGTTGCAGAGTCATTTTGCTGTATTTGAGTGAGAAAGAGCCATTTCGGTGCATTCAGGAGAAGAGAAATTTGTGTCAACTCAAAGACTAGGAGAAAATTTTCTTCAGGGAAAGCATATCCACTTCTCATATTTCCCACTTTAGTATTTAGATTAATGCACATCGTGTATTTGGCTTCTGTCTGTGCTTTTCTTTCCCAGCACAATTTTTGCAACAGATTTGCCCTGCAGCATTAACTACCCTTGATAGTTTTCTCTCTTACTCTGTGATTACTTGCTTAGCATAATGACTTTTCTGCTTTTTTAAATTACTGTTGTGTCACAGGAATTACGGGCTAAAAAGTTGACTTTCAGTCAATATGATAATATCAGTAATGAGAAAAACATACAGAGAGTTACTGTAACTGCAGTTCATGTGTCCTTAGAAACCTTTCAGAATTTCTATGTTTTATTTTGGACAGTTAAATTTTGGAAAAGCATTTAAAACATTCAAAGTTGTAATATGAAAATGGCAAAACACAGCCGAAGAAAATTTCCCAACAGAACATATTTTTCTCATTAGAAAGTGTTGTACAAAAAAAGCCATCTCATTAAAAATATTAATTTTGTCTATGTACTTCTAATGCTAAACTGATTTACCAGATATCAAATTATGTTCATCATCACATATAAACCATATACCAATATATGTTATATTTCAGTAACATAATTCCCTCTTATAATCTTAATTATGCAGAAATTATAAATTATGCAGAAATTATAAATTATGCACAATTTTATGTAATTTTAAAATAGAACTATTTGATATTTCCAAAATACATTTCAAGAAACTTCTGAAATTAGTTCAGTTCTTTATTTCTTTCCAGATTTAGAATATTTTACTTTTTATTCAAATACAGCATGCATTTATTTTTTTAACTGGAATTTGAGGTGGCCACGATTCCAATTGCTGACCCATTATATAAGTTAGTATCACAATAATATTGAATATTGTTCTACTATTTATTATTTATTTATTTATTTTATTGATGTGCTGAAACTGTGAAAGAATTCTAGAGCATGGATGACTTTTGCATCAATAACCACAGTTCACAGTGAAGAGGTTTTACTGTGAGGTTCTTACTGAGCAGTGATATGTTTAGGACACATTACAGTAGAAATGAACCAACATAATATTTACGTTCCCTTCTTTCCCACTAATTCATGTAAAAAATAATTCTGTGAGAAAACTACCAAAGGTCAGAAGGACAAAGCCTTCCATTTTTAAAAAGTTGAGCACTTTAATTGTATAACACCACTTAATGTTTTGAGTGAATCTTCTTACAAATGCAGAGATTAACTAATAAATAAATGAACCTATGAATATTTTTGCTTTATTCTCTTGTCAGTTGAAAAGATTTCCTACAACATATGCTACACAAGAAGAGGAAGAATGTTTCTCATAAACAAGCCATTGAAATTATTTTCTTTTGCATAATAAAACTGGATTACTTCTGTTCAGCTTAGTCTCCAAGCCTAAGGAAATGCAGATACACACGTGAGTGACTAGCTAATAAACTATACTTAACTCTACTGAAGAGGTCATATAAAAGTTAAATTAAAATATCATTTCACCATTTGATGCCATATTACGCATAAAAATGTCTATACACTCACATAAATGTTTTCCTAATATAAGAAAGAATATAAACACATTTATATATATGTCAAAATATTTCAGTGTTAGTAGTTAATGTAGTTCAGCTTTAATGAAATTGTCACTAACTTCTAAGTACAGGGAATATTGAATATGGTAATTACAATGAAGCCTTGAAAGAAATTTGAAACAGCCCATAATCTCAAAGTAAAATAAAATCCACTCTTAAAATAGCTAACCTGAACAAGCTTTTAACACTTAGTAAGGGTAATGAAGTTCTCAGCGTATATACTATCAACCTGATTAGTTATGCAAAATTTTGTGGTTTCTCAAAAAAAGCCATTAAACTGGAATGTGATTAAAAGCATAATAGCTGAGCACAAATGTAAATGTTACTGGAAGTATGAGATTAATAAAATTGGCATAAGTTAACCATTATGTGGAATGCATCAGCACGTTCAGCACTTCATTTCTGACCTACAAGACCCTTGCTGTTCAGCACATATATTTCAGACAATTAATGAGTAGTAATTAGGTCATACTTGTGACGAGATTCAAATAAACATTCCAGGTACTAAGCAAATACCATGTAACTTCTTTGCAATTAGTGAACGTTTTGACTTTGAGGTAACAACATAGTGTTCTTGGGGTTTCACTGTCCTTCTTTATCAGCAAACAGCTAGTTGAGTGCCATTCATCTTCTTTTCTTCGAGTCTTGATGATTTAGACAAATGTGTTCCTGTGTTTCCCACATCTTCCTTCCTGCTAACTAATTTGAATGTTTTTCTCTCATTTTTCATAATATGAATCTTAGTGTTGAAATATGAGTGCTTTAAGGCTTTTATACACCTCATGAAAATTCTTCAATTATTTTTTTCACAGTATAACATCCAAAAATCTCCAGCATGCCCTGCAGCTGGATCTACATTTCAGTCCATCCTCTCTAGGCAGATTGGACTCACTGGCCTCATTTCATTACAAAGAAAATATGCTTCAATTTTCTATATGAAAAGACCTGCTAGAACATATTTTTTGTTTCCACTCTCTAGAATGAAATCTGCATATGCAGTGGAGTGGCAAGGTAACAGAGTTCCCCACAACATGGAGCTGCAACTGAGGCAAAATATCAGAATCACACCAGAATCAACGGATGCAATGCAGGGCATGCTTACCTCATAGATGCAGTCTTTCACTCTAGAATACATATTGGATAGTTACATGCCACCATCCAAGGACTTTTTTTCCATGCCCCAGGTCCTCTTGGATTATAACATTAGTAATAAATTAATTGTGTTTGGGTTATAAAGTATCAGGCACAAAAGAGCCAAAATAGACTCCCAAAATAGTAGGAAAGAAAATGTTTCTATGGTTGAATTCTCTCACTGTCCAAAGCATGAAAATATCTATCATAAATTGCCTCTGGTCAATGCTAATGCTCAAATGATGATTTAGACTTTTCTGAGAGAAAATTAGCTAGTACACGCTCAACTGTGCCAGGGATCTTTCCAGCAGTTTAAAAGGACAATTGATTGAGTTCCAGTACTTTGGAACTTTGCCTATTTCTGTATAACTTTGATAGAAACATAGCTACTATATATATTTTATTATTATTTTTAAGGACAATTCTAGTGCACATTTAGGGTTGTCTAAACTTTCCCCTTAAGTGGGCCTATGGCATGCTCAAAACTATTTTTAAGAACCAGGCAAAAAATGAGTCTAAAGCAGTGAGCTCAGCAAGAGACAGAGAATAACAAGATTTCTCACATTTCAGTTTCTCAGGCAAATCACTAACTTGCCATCCAGGCCCACCAAGATAGACTACTCAGAAGCTGTCTGGTACAGACAGGTGGAGAGGACACAGAGAGGTGGTGGAGCACAAATGGGCAATTGCATGTCAGGACTGTCCTCCAGTCCATTATCTCTTTCTGAGCAATTAAAAGTCTACAGAGAGCCGTTTAACTTCACAATTTTTTTAAAACACAGAAAAATGAGTTTTTTCTCAAAAATTGAGTATTTCCTCATTTTTGTCACCGAATTTTAAGTGAGTAGAGAAGTTTCATTTGCCAAATTAAAATAACGTATCTAGTATTTCATACAAGTACAAACAGGATCATCCATATATTAATAAAATACAAATAGATTGCAACATATTCAGCTGAGTCCTTTGTCAGTTAACTCTTGAAAGAACTAGTCCCTGAAGAAATTATAAACATTTTCACCTTATATGGAGAAAGAGAATTTAGAAAACACTCACAGAAGATTTACAGACAGATATCATTTCTACTAATGCTTATTAAGTACTGTGGCAGTGAGTATGAGTTAGGCCTGGTTAGCATAGGAACTGACATTAACCTGTGAAGTTTAGTCAACTTTAAGTAGGCAATATATGACCAAGCTCTTTTTCTGAATGACAGAATGAATCTTGAATAGTTTTTGTGAGCTCAAGGAAATGGATAGTCAAATTATACAACCAACATATCATCAAGAAAAGTAGCATATCCAGAAGCATGTTCTTTCACTGAATTTTCATGGAATATTTTTTAGAGTTGGAGAGATCATAGAGATCATCTAGTCCAACTCCCCTGCTGAAGCAGGATTGCCTAGAGCATGTCAGAGCATGTCACTCAGGACTGCATCCAGGTGGGTATTGAAAACCTCCAAAAAAGGGGCAGCCTGTTCCAGGGCTCTGTCACCCTCACTGTGAAGATGTTTTTCCTCATATTCGAGTGGAACCTCCTATGTTCCAACTTGTGCCCATTGCTCCTCATCCTCTCACTGGCAACTACTGAGAGTCTGGCTCCCTCTTCCTTCAACCCACCCTTTAGATACTTATTATTTATAAGGTCTCCCCTCAGCCTTTTCTTCTCCAGGCTAAAGAGTCCTACCTCTCTCAGCCTTTCTTCGTAAAGGAGATGCTCCAATCTTTGAATCATCTGTGTTGCCCTTTGCTGGACTCTTCCAGTAGTTACCTGTCCCTCTTCAACTGGGGGACCCAGAACTGGATGCAGTATTCCAGTTGTGGCCTCACCAGTGCCAAGGAGAGGGGGAGAATGCCTTCCCTCAACCTACTATCCACGCTCTTCCCTACGCAGCCCAGGATTCCATTTGCCTTCCTGGCCACAAGAGCACACTGCTTGCTCATTGCCATTTTGCTGTCTACCAGGACCCCCAGATCTTTCTCTTCAGAACTTGTTTCCAGCAGATCCACGCCTAACCTGTATTGGTGCCTGACATTCTTCCTCACCAGGTGCGGGACCCTCCACTTTTCCCTGTTGAACCTCATGAGGTTCTTCCTTGTCCAGCTCTCCGGCCTGTCCAGGTCTCGCTGGATGGCAGCACAGCCCTCTGGAGTGTCAGCCACCCGTCCCAGTTTGGTATCATCAGCAAGCTTGCTGAGGACACACTCTGTCCCCTTGTACAGGTCACTGATGAGTATGTTAAATATTTCCATGCTAAAAACTGAGAAATTGTGATTATCTTTGGTATGTAATCATATGTTCAGTTTAGATGGCCTTTTTAATGTGCAGGTTCCAATATTATTAGTGTTAGTTCTAGTATCCTTTTATATTGCCATATATAGGGCTTGCTTTCATATTTTTATACCTTACCTATCTCAGGCTGTATGAGTGTGGAGTGTCACATGCCAAAGCAGGAATGTGAGACACAGAATAGTTTAGCAGAAAACCTGTCCTCATCCTGAAACTTTTTATTATTATTATGATGGAGGCTATGTGACATTTTTTTTATATTCAGAAAGTGTAACCAATCTTTTAATATTAATTAAATTGATAATATTTGCATTTAAAATGAACATTTTGATGGAAATATTTTAAATTACTGAAAACAACATTGAAACGAGTGGCATGTTATCAATAATTTATTTGACTTTTACCACAATAATGATACAGCAAATTGGAAAACCTTTTTTTTTTTTTTTTTAACTGAAATTAAAAAAGAAAAATAAGTACTGTGACATGGAACAACAAACTTACATATTTTTTTAAGCCTTCCATCTGAAAATTTTCTTCACTTTATT
The DNA here is from genome assembly GCA_028566535.1 of Scolopax minor. Classification (NCBI taxonomy): domain Eukaryota; kingdom Metazoa; phylum Chordata; class Aves; order Charadriiformes; family Scolopacidae; genus Scolopax; species Scolopax minor. The sequence goes on from JAOXNG010000012.1 coordinate 78,669,638, forward strand.
TAGGAACTGCATTTGCTTTGTATCCTTAATGAAATTATTTTCCAATGGATTTCTTTGTCACTTTTCAGAGTATTTTTCCTTGAAAATGTATTGTCAGATTAAACATTTCTTATGCAAAGCTACCCTCCTCAGGTAGGCCACACAAAAAAAAAACCCAGACAATTGGCAAGTGGGATTATGAAATCTGCGGAAGGAAAAAAAGGCAAACTTGGGCAAAGAAGGAGCCAGGGCATGAACTATAAAGAATATTACAAAAGTGGGGAGTCCGAGGTTATTTCCATTCACATAACCTTCATAATGTTTTTAACATATACCACCGTAGAACTGCAGTTCTATTATTTGAATTAAATAGAGAACTTAAAATACAAGGTACAAGAAAACAGTAATTCACATAAAGCTTTGTGAAATCAGGTTTTCTTTATTTTGTGAAGAGATTAAGCTCACATGTTTAGGTAAGTGTGTCGTTTAATGAGGAGATTTGCATTTCTAATAATTTCATACATGTAGTATGGAGTCTATTTTTTTGGTGGTTTATTGGTGGTTACAATGGCTAACTCCACAGGTACACAAATCCTTTGTGATTTGTTACAAGGTGAAGGAAAACAGGCTTCAAAACAAATGCATAAGAACATAAACTCTTATGTTATAAATAAAAAAAATGAGAAAGGAAAACAGAAGAGGGGGAAAAGAGAGGGGGAAAGAGAAAGGGAAAGGAAGAAAACTAATCCAGAGAGAACATGTTTGGTGCCTTGCCTCGGAAAACAAATTTCTTGTTAATGGTAATGCCCAGATATATGGCTGATGTCAATCAGGATAGGTACACCCATGTCTGAAGAAGCAGCTGGCTCCCAGTCTGATGCAGCTGCTTGTAAGAACTGGTGAGCTAAAGGGAAGAAAGATGATCTGCAATTTTGGAGTAAAACAGCCCTTTTGTAGCACATGTAAGAAGTACTGACTATTTTAAAAGTATAATAGAGGTTGCTATCTTTGATGAACTACAGCATTTGAAATCATCATAATCTAGTGTTTATTCTTTATAATGCAATCATAAACTGACATATTCAATTTGCAATATTTCTTCACTTCTCTCATTAACCTATTTTCTGGACTGCAGAATGAGACAAATTGTAAGATTTTGCTGCATCAGAAGGTGGAGTGCTGCGTCATTATGCTTTTAGTTGTTCCTAGTATCAAAGGGAAATGACTTTAGGAAAACACAATTCTGAAAATCTCGTCCTTAATAATAGGATTTTACTGTAAACAGAAAAGAAGGGGGGGAAGTACAATTTATTTATGTTTCTCTGATTTAATATCCTCTCGCACCCTGACTTTCACCTCCAGACAAATGAATTTCTTTCTGACTAAAATGGTTGCTGTCTTTTGAGTTATTGACAGAGTGAACACTTAAATACAAGTGAACAAAACAAGCTAATCCATTTAACAAAATTCATACCTCTTTGCTGTGTTTAAATCCTTTATAATAACACGCTGTGTTGTTGTAATTTTGTGCTGCATTTTTATTCTCAACTACTCCTGCACCAGCTGCTGCTGCTTCTGGAAAGCAATGGTACTGGCTTATTGTTTCACAAGTAGTAGCTGCCCAAGGGAAATGGTTAGATCAAATCGGGTCTACAGATTGTCCTCTGTTTCTAGTATTATTTCCTTTATCTCCCTGTGTGTGACATATAAATCTTCAGTTGTTGTCTGTGTGTATGCTCCTTAATATTGCAGCCTGTTAGTATTATTTACATTGCTGTAAAACATCACAGTATTTTGGATTCCTGAGCAAGTGCAATTCAAAATCTATGCAACTCTTGCCTTGGGCTCAACTTGCCATCTTCTCTCAGAAGTGAACTTTCCTTTCAGACCTAAGCCTGTATTTTATTAGATACATTTTATTTGATTTTACATGAATGAAGATATGAAAAATTCAGTCTTGATTCAGAATATGGAAAATAGAAAATCCACATGAATTCTAATAAACACTGCTGAACAAAGAAGTCTTAAGAAATCAGGATATAAAAAAAAAGCTTTCTGGGTCAGAGAAGTAGTCCATATAGACCAGTATCTTGCCTTTGGCAATGTTGGTGGGGAGTTACTGTTTAGGGAGAACAGTAGTCTGCTCCCCTAATGCTTCTGCAGCATCCACGACAGTGGCATTACAGTTGTAAAAGGGTAACACCTTGCCTAGTCCTTATACTATCTATTTATGAATCATTTGTCCAGGAGTTTATCCTTTTCTGAACCTGCTGGTACTATCCTGTGGTAACAAGTTCCAAAAGTTCACTACCTGCATTTTAAAGAAGTACTTTCTATCTGTTTTAAACCAGTCTGTCTTATGAGTTTCATCAGTTGTCCTCAATTCTAGTGTTGTTGGATTTCATGAATAATAGTCCTCTGTTTATCTTGTCTTACATTTTATTACCCAGCATAGCTTACTGACATCTACTGACTTGGAGATTTCAGTTAACACTCCTTTGTCTTTGTTCAGAAGTACTGAATAATGATAAAAATAAAACTACAAATATAACATGATGTAGCAATCCTACTTTTTCTGCATCACAATGCAGAAAACCTTCCCAATTCTATAAACCTTGAACATGTCTTCATGCAGTTCTCGGTCAATAGGTCGAAGATGTCATCTTCTCTAGTCCCTCCTCATAAAGCATCTGCACCAAACAACCAATTTACTTGTTCATTTCTGTACCCCATTTAATTCTGCTTGGACCTTAAGACATGTGTTCCTGTACTCCAGAGGCCAGAACTTGTGTAAGTACTAAAGTGGTGGGTACATTAAGTTTTCATGAGTGGCACAATGTCATCCTCTGTCCTGTTCTTAATACCTTTTCCAATGTGCTCAACATTTTGTTGGATTTTGTAGTTGCCATTATTCTGTGATCAGCAATAACTAAAATGTTTGGGTTTTTTTTCCTTATTTGTAACTGCCACTATGCATAGGAGTGGTTTAGAGTATTACCTTACATTTCTGCACACTTAAAGCTCATCTTTCACCTTTCTGGACAGTTTTTTGGGCTTCTGATAGAATTTATTGTTGGTATAGGTGTTGTAGGTGCTGATTATTTCCTTCTTGGAATATAGGTTATTGTGCTGATTATTTCCTTCTTGGCCATTTTAGAGGTACAATAAATGATAGCTGTTTCTTCCCTGTGACTTGCATAAGACCAAACAGGGTTTCCGTCAGCTTTCTTCCCACTCCTAATTTAAATAATTTTCTGTGACCTTTTTAGTTTTCAGTGCCAGCAGCCTGGTTCCATTACTGTTGAAGTGTACCCTGATGGTTCTCTCCAGGTTCCCTGGTTCCTGCCTTGCTAAAATTCTTCCTCTGTACAGCATACTCTCAGTAAATCTCTTCCTGCATCTAAGGTTTTATATAGGAACCTGTCAGTTTTCTGTGGAGATCCTGGACTTCAGCCTCCTATCTGTGCAGGAATGAATCAACCACCTGAGCATCATTCCTGTGCTTCTCTACATCACTGATAGCAACATGAAGTGTGCCTACTGAGTCATGCCCTGCACCTTCCAGCTCTCTAGTCATATTAGGAAACCTGTGTAACCTTTACATCTAGCAAACAAGTTAATCTGTGTCCTCTCAAGTGTCACAAACTTTATTACCTATGTGTTGAATAGTTAAATCTTTCCACCTGCCCATCTCTTTTCACCTTTGAAGTTCTTCTCTGTGGTCAGAGTGTTCTTGCTGTGGAAGACAAATTGTTTTACAATATTCCTGTAGACATCAGCTATTAACCTTTCAGATTTTCTTAGCTGTTCCAGAGAGGTAAAATAGTAAAAGAGGTGTTTTCAAGTCATCATGGTTGTGGTGGTGGGCCTTTTTATGATCTACTTGCAGTACATTAACAAAAAATTATCAATGGACTGAAGATATTGTGTGATCACAACATTATCTGATTACTACTTAATATTGACAAACTGAGTGGGAAATGATGGAGAGGATGGACACTGACACAGAGTGGTCTGGATTCCTTGAGAAATTGACACAGGCTAAATTATCATGGAGTGTAAACAATGGAGTATTACATCCATATTTCAGACTTCCTAATATTTGTTACTAAATTTTATGCTCTATCACTTACTAGTACCTAGTTAACCAATTGATGAGGTTGGAATCTGTCTGTTCAAATACACCTTTCTGTGTCTGTGTTAGTCAACCTCAAATCCTTCTATGGTTTGTGGAGGGAAGTGGGAATTTCTGTGACTTCTTATTTCATTGAAACATCTAAAACATCCTAGAAATATCTAGTTCTCATAAGGAAAATTGTGACAACCAGATCAAGCTTAGTTATTGCAGGTGTTTAAAGTTGAATCAGATGAGTACGCAAATGCCCAGTTAATATAGAAAGGGGAATTTCCATTGGCTGTAGCATGTACTGGTCCATGCCTTGTTTGGCTAGGTGTATTTTTGTTTGAATGACAAATGTATAATATTTATCACTTCATAAATTACTGAAGAAATTATAATGCTGTTTATAAATAAAATCTTGAGGATAGCCGTTAGGCCACAGTCCTGTACTTTTAGTGGCCTTTAATGAGCTTTGGGTTTGTTTGTTTGTGTATTATTTCCATATAGATTACTTTTTATTGATATCAAGGAATGAATGAGTAACATTGATCTCAAGCTTGCTGCTGTTAATAAATTATGCTTTAGTAAGTGAAACTCATGGTTTCTTTTTTCTGTAGCTTTTCTAGAACTGTACAGCTCAACTTTCTTCAGTTTTACAAATTTTAACATGACCTAGATGATTACCAAATTAAACAATTTAAATTAATAATTTAGCTACAAGAGCTCCTTGCCTCTTCCATGTTTGCTCGTTTTGCTTAACCGAGTGTCATCATTTGAAAGGCTTTAGAAAATGCCCATTAGCTATGCCAAGGGAAAAAAAAAATTGAAAGCCTAAAATCTGTTCTCTTTCACACCCGAAAAGATGCATTAGTGGAACATCCAAATCATTTAAGTCATTGGCTTTTTAGTATAGCTTATATTTTTTACTCTGAATCACTTTTTTTGTACTCTTCTAGTAAGATTTTGTCTTCTGAAATTGTGTTATTTCTATATGTCCACCTGTTTAAATAGACCTTTCTGTATCTGTGGTAATCAGTCTCAATTTCTTTTAATATTTTTTTGAGGCAAATAGGTACTTCTGTCACATCTCATCGGAAAGTCTACAGTGTCCTAGAATTACATTAATTGGTTAGGGCAGTATGACTTACATATGTGAATGAGAACATAGAAGCTAACTCTTACTACATATGTATAAATATCTCCCATGATACTGTGTTTTATTGATAAAATTCTGAGTTGAAGATGATTTTTAAAACAGAAATATATATAATCAGTACTATCTATAATACAGTTTGAATAACATTCATGTAGTAGAAATTTAGAATATAATGGTGATTGAAGGATAGCTAAGACACTGTTGGAAGTGATACAGAGTAACATCTTTCATTAAGTTGCTGTAAGACGCATGATATAATCTTTCTATTTCATTTGTCCTTAGTGTGTCCTCAACTTGAGTACTGTGTCAGGTTCTTGGTACTCAAAAAATGATACAGGCTTTTTGGAAGCTTCCAGAAAAGCTAGCAAGAATGCTAAAGAGTTTGGGAAAAAATGTTATGAAAAGAAATGTTGAAACCATTATCCTTGTTTTATCAGAAGAAAAAAGTCCTCAAATATCCAAATAAGCAAAAGGAAAATAATTCTTTTCAATGTCTGTTGCAGATGGAAGTGTTAATTAATTTAGATTGACAGATTTTGTATAATGCCATCCTTTATTTAAATTTGAAGTAAATTAAGAAACAAAAAATAAACAAATACAAAGGCCCCAGCACCTTAGGTTTTACAAGGGAAAAAAAATAATCCTACCAACCAAGCAGTTAAATACCAGAATAGTACAGTTTAAAGAGGGTTTGAAACCTCTTACCATTGGAGGTTCTAAAATTAGGTAAAATAACATCTGGGAAGAGTGCTTGATGTGAGGTTCTTAAATTTGCTCATGGGGAACTGGGACCTTATAGGTGTGTGGAGAGTTATCAAGGGAGACAGAGAAAGAGGGAGAGCTTGGAATCTGCAGCTGGGAAGAATCAGATCCCTGGCAGAGCTGCTACCAGCATGGAAGGCAAAACTTCATCTGCTCTGCTAGTCCAAGCTCAAAGTGATGTTAGTGGGGGAGCTGCAGAGCAAGCAAGATAGTGCCTGGAGAATAAAGGAGCAGCTAAGCAGCACTGTGCTACCAACGTGAGAAATAAAATACAAGAGCCACCACGGGAAGCTTTTGAAGAGACCTTGTGTATCTATGTCTTGTACTGAAAAGGGCATACTCTTCAATGGCAGTATTTTCAGCTGAGACGTGGATAAACTTGTTTAAATTTATTACAGAATATGACAGTAATGGCAGCATGGATAGAAAAACATAAGAACAGGATAATATTTTAAAATTTTAAAATAAGTCACCGAGAATGGAATAGCAACTACATTGGTGAATTAAATCAATTCAACAAGCAAACTAATTGTATGCATTTTGCATAAGCATTGTTGATAAAGGTGCTTTTTTCAATAATGAAGCAACACATGAAATGGCAGCAGTAGAAATGAGAGAGGCTACTCATATGTGTAATGTCACACAGTATAACATATCTCCTCCAGACTTATCTGAGCTGTCATAAGGAATGCATGGAATATTTACTGTGAAAAAGCATTTCAACCGTTCACAGTATGAGCAACGTCACTGTACAGTGGGCTTTTTTGAAGGCTTGCAAAAGCCCCAGTTTGTTACGGCATAAACTCTGAAGCCAACCTGCCTACAGTATAACACACCTTAGCATATTGATACAGCAGTAAAGGGAGGTTACGAGGGGAAAGCTAAGATTGTATATATCTGTATAGACTGCATTTTTATTTCAGTTGTACAGAATGGCTGCAAAAAGATTTGGATAGATGGCTTCTATGAAAAATCTGTGTATTGATAGGCATTTTTAAAATAGTCCATAAATCTATGTTTACTTCAGCTTACTCGTTACTTACAGTAATACATTGTGTTCACTGTAATCAAATAATTTTCCACCAGCATGGTGCAACTCTTTCACCATTAGAATGTCAATTTGCTGATTACCTACTAGGAAATAGACCTTCATTAGCAAAAAAGAGGACTGGTAAGCCGTACAGTCCTTTTTGGTTTATATATCCAGAATCTATGAATTAGCCAGTGATAACAACACAAAAGCAAAGAACCTGGAATTTTATTATCTGAGTTGTTGTTACTTTACATTGAAGGAGAGCATTTGGATTCAGATTTATTGCCTGAATTTTCAAGTGGACATCCCTGGGTGTAAAGAATTCATTCCTGGCCATGAATGTGTCAAGTAGTCAGTTCTTAAAAAGATTGAGCCTCCACTGACTTGGAAGAGTTTTACTCAGATAAAGTTTCTCACTGTGTCACTTCATATCTTATCCTAGCTTAGAAAATAAAAGGGAAAAAAAAAGAAAAAAGAAACAAACACCGGAGGGGTATTAGTTCTCTGTAAACAAGAAGATCAATGCAGTACAGTGCTCGTCTACCCAAGAAACAGTCTGACGTAATTTTGACTTGCACACTATTTGTACTAAGAATAGTTACTGGCAACTGTTGATGTGGGTGGCATCCCCTTCATAGTTAAGCAATCAATCACGTAGACTTTTCATATCCCTACTTTTGCATACCTGCAGGTGTTCACATAGAAAGCAGAAAAGAATTAAGAATTTTAATCCTATTATAGATTTTCACAGGTACCTTTTCACACTACTATGCTTAGTTAATGGTCTATGGAAGGTACTTCTTAAAACCGTCAAAAGGAAGAAAAAAAAAAGTATGTTGAGGCTTATATATATATATGTATATAAAGAATAGATACAGTGGCTCTAAATAGAATGGAATTTAATTAGAGGATTTGCATACGAGAGTGATTGCTGCTAAAGTGAATGAACAGAGCTTGAGTATAAATCGAAATGCATTATTTGTTTTAATGCTTCTTTCAGAAAAATGAATATAATTTTTGACAGAATATAAAAATCCAACAAAAAAAAATCATAGCCGTATTTTCCTCCTCCCTGTTCCACTGCAGCAAAACCCCTTTATATAAATATTCACTACTGCAGAGAAACCAAATGTACCCTTGGAGCTTGGGAATGCTGTGTGTCATTCAGAAGCATCCTTTTCTGGCAGACACCTGAAGTTGTATCCAAGCTAGGAGATTGGTCGCAGTCATATGGGGCCCCTGGGGTAGAAAAAAGGAGTATGAAAGGGGAACTAAAGACTTCCATAAAGCATTGCTTTTTTCTGAAGTGAGCCAAAAATGGCACACTTACACTTCCTTTGGATACTGTCCTTTTTTTTTTTCTCATGTGACATTTTTTAAGACTATCTAATATTGCCAGATTTTTTAATTTGTGTTTTGGCTCTGAAGATATTCCATTACTGGGATAGTAATGTACCATCTGCAGAGGGGGAAACTACACCAAATGCACAAATGACATATTCAAAATGAAGATTATACAAAAGCTCCTGAAATCCATTTTCCTTTCTGTGTTTTTTTATCTGCTTGAATTTTTAGTTATTCAGATGCTAAGTATTTTTGAATTGTAAATGTTTTTTTTTTTTCCCCTGGACTTAGTACTCTTCCGCTTTTTCTGAAAAATACTATTTTTCCAAACTGACAGAGGAAAGGGAGGAAGGTTTATTGTTAGAATGTGGTCTAGACTGTGAAAGTTGGATACATTGTCAGGTGAATTTTGGCAGTGTTATGAAGAAAGAATCAGACATCTACTTGATGGTAAGATGATTACTCACATGTGGGAAGCTGAAACAGAGATAGTGAATATGGTAATGAAATATTTGTGCAGATTTGTTTACTTGAAAAGACACTGTGTGGGATGACTTTTTCTTTAAACCATTTAGAGACAAGGTCAATTTCACTGTTTAAATTATATATAGCACTAATGCATGTAGGGAAAGTTACTTTACATAGAAATTACACCTCAGTTAAATATTCCTTTGTAAGTTTCTCAACAAGAATTTCAATTACACCTTGGTTTGTCCTAACAAGCCATTCAGAATCTATTTGAAAGGTTTGCAGAAGAAAAGTGACCTGTTGCCTTCAACTGTGAACATGTAGAGAAAGGGTCAATTTACCTACATTCTAATCCTAAATGGAAGAAGAAATTGCTTTTTGGAATATCTAGTGTAATTTGTTGCAGTCTGCCTGTTATGTCAGCGCTTTCTGAAGATGATGGAAGATATTAATTGATTTTGTAGTTCAGTGACACGAGGATAAGTGATTCAGTCACACAGCTTGGCTTTGAGACTTGTTTTCATTTTTCTTCTTTTTCATTTGAAAGGTTTATATCAAATATGTAGGAGGCACTTGATGGGAGAAACATACCATGCAACACATAATTAGTATGATGAATGTATCAGCCAGTGCCTGCCTTTGGTTAACTTACTGGATTTTAGAGTAAGTGCATTAGTGCCCTAGGAGGAAAAGCAGAGTAGATGAGAGAGGGAGAGAAGAGTAAATAAAAATGTTCTTCAGTGTAAAAGGTTAGATGGGAACTAGCACTTAGCTATAAAATGAAAACCAGTTCCTTTTCTGAGCAGTGTTAATGTCAGCATTGTTTATCAACCAGTAGCTGATGTTGCATATTATCCAAATGATACATGTAATAACTCGTAAAAGATTCGATATCTGTTCAAAATGCTATACGTTCTGTAAAAAAATACCATATACCCGGAATTCAGTCCCAGCAACTTGTGGTCTAGTGGAGAATCAATAAATTCACTACATCAGCACCTTTTCCCTTCTTTTCTCTCACTAACATGCACAGTTAACTACACTGTGCTGAGGGTAGTGCTGTGACCTGACCTTTGGGGAAGCAAGGATGGCTGATTTCTAGCTGCTTTTAAAGAACATCTGCTCTTGCTGCGTGTTGTGACATTTAGCCAATATGTATAGTCTCTTCATCTCTACCCCTATATTGAAAGAAAAAAAACGCCACCATGTTCTGTTGATACTGTTCTCATAAGAGACGTGGAGGTAGAAATCCAGTAATTTCCTTGTTAGCCTTCCAGAACCTTCCAGATTCTAATAAATAATACGGGGCAATCACTATTAAAAGAAAAAAGAAAAAACCCAACCTGACAGTTCTTATCAACTGCACAGATATTAGAAAGGTAAGCTTAAAATAAGCAAAATGTTGCTGAAACTAGTCATTATATGATGGAATAATCAAGAAAAGATAGCTTTGCAGGTCTGTTTCCTCCCACTTCAAACCTGTATGTGGTTTAATTTCCAAAGACTGTATTTAACTTCATCAGAGAATAGTCTTTTTCTGTATTTGTAATGCACTTCATGGCCACTTCTGCAGTAAGTTTAGGCAGCCCTTGAATTTTTATTTTGTTTCATTCATTTCCAGCTTATATAGTTCTAGGTCTGTGCACTCACACTGGATTTATTCCTGATAGAATCACTGAGAAGAGTACTGCACAAACTTTGCTTTTAACTTTATCCTAGACCTCTGACTGTAAAGTGTATTTATTGTCAGAGATAGTAATAAGATCTAGCTGCAAAGCTAAGATCTGTTTATATATTGATATTTCTGCAATATTGTGTGTTCCAATGCAACTGCTATTTTACCTCATCTGTAGAAATAAAAATACTTTTTATTAACAACTCATCCCTACTGTTTAAAAGCTAAGCAAAACTGGCAATCAGGACACTTCAGTGCCAGAGAAGGCTTATTAAAAAGTACTGTTGTCAGTAAGGAAAATTATTGAAATTTTAAGATGGGGAAGGGTGAGTGGGAATGGAAGTTATAGGAGTGATAAATCTAAGCAAATGTGGCAGCGCAGATAAAATCACCTGTTTTAAAGCAGGAGATTTAGCTATGGTCTGTAAAGAGCAGCTTTATATAAGCATAGTCACTCCTCAGGACAAGTCTCAAGAAGGAAGTCTGACAGATAGCTAGGGGCTATGCTATAAAAGGCTTTTAACAAAAATAACTTTAACAATATGAAGTTAATCTACCACCTTCTATGCAGTCAGCCGGAAAGACAGGAATGATGATTGAACAGTTTTCAAGCCAGCATGCCACATTCTGCACTAGCTATAAAAAACACCGTAAAGCTGCCAACAGTCACCTCTGGCAGGAGATTGCAATACTCAAACATTTTAGGTACATGCATGCATGTTTTTCTCACAAAGTCATCAAGATATAAAAATAAGCATTTTGTGACTGAAAAACATCCCCAAATCATGCTTTTGAATATATACAGGTTTCCATGACAGCTGACCACGATTCTCTTAGAAAATATATTCTTGTCAAAAAAGCCTGCATAACTGATACTAAAACACTTCATACAGACAAGTCAGTTTTATTTTTTTAAAAGGTCTTTGAAATAGATTATTTTTTTTACGTTTATAAGTGGGAATTAAACACAGAAAAAATTGACATTACTAAATAAAGGTCTTAGGTCTTTAGTATTGTCAATATTAAGATTTTTTTCTTCATAAAAATTCCTGAGGTTGTTTTGCGTTCATCCTGACTGTGAATGGGGAAATATTTTGCTATTTCAAACTTCTAGAGACAAACATTTTCAAAATATATTTGAGGTATGTCAGAACTAATGTCAAGAGTCTTAGTCAGACACTTACTTTACATGTCCAAGAAGGAATACTATCAGTAACTGAAGTACTGATGAAGAAGAACTAACTGTGATATTGTGTTTTACAACTTTCAACGTATATAGCTAATATCATCATGCAAACAAACTTCATAGTTGAGGACAAATTTGAAAGCTTTAAGAGAAAGGGAAATTGAATCTCCTCAATATCTGTGGACAAAATTTAGTTTTTCTACTGAACAGAAAATGAAATTGGACATAAAAGAAGACAATGATTGTGGTTTAAGAAACAGGAATTAATATGTTATTTCTTAGGGAAAAGCTATGGTCATAGTTGTGAAAAGCTACTGAGAAATATAGCACGTTTCATATGGCTAGCTGTTCAAATGCAAAACATGTTAGAGATCATCTCTGGAACTAGCAACAGCTTCTCTGTGAAAGAGTAAAATCCAGAACTATGTGGTGCCAAAGAATGATATATTTTAGCCAAAAAGTGGAATTTGTAACTGACCATTATCAATAGAAACCTGTGACTTAGAAACCATCCATTTATGTCATATATTATATGGGTTGTTTCCCATCAGATTGTAAATTTATAATAGTAATGTGATGCACCACTCACACATGTTTGCATCAAAGATGAATATAAAACTTCACTGGTTAAGTCTGTCCTCCCCCTTAAATATGTTGCCAGGAATTCTATTGCAGTGCATACTATATAGCACATACTATATAAAGCATGAGACTGGGCATTTCAGAGTTCTCAGGGTTCCTTTTTTATTTTTTTAATTTTAACTCTTAAGCGTAAGAATATTCCCTAGAAGTAGATCATTAGTTTTTGAAACATTTTATAGATTAATTGTTAAGAGACAGACAAGGTCTTGGACCTGTCTAATGCCAATTCAGTGTACAAAGTTTCTGTCTGACTTACATTCCTACTTTTTTCCTTCTTGACTTGGAGATTTTGAATTTATTTCTTCAAATTTATTCATCAGGCATTTTATCTTTCCCACATTTCATCTAAGATAATACATGGAATGTGGGAAGGATAAAATGCCTGACAAATGATATGTCAACTCTCAAATTAAAAACTGCTTAGTTAGTAAGAGGAGACTATCTGATCAAAACGAGCAACTTCACTACTTATTGTAGTTTCCAGATTCTTGTACAGTATTTTACATTTTATCAACTCAGTCAATGTAAAATTGTAATTAAAATATTTTTTAACCAACTGAAGTGTTTTCACTTTTAAGATGGGCAGTATCAGCTTGCCAGTCCAGAGCACGATCTGCTGAGGGGAAGGGGGATATTTTGGATATTTTGTCCTTCATATTGAAAGAAATTACAGTTTCTTTGCTTCTTTCCTAAAATAAATATATCATATTTTCTTCAGAAAATACAAAATAGTTGCAAACTGCCCAGAAATTATCAACTAGATAT